>CAJHNH020004724.1:421585-444085 GCA_905116865.2 Candidula unifasciata
GTGAGTTCAGTTCAATGCTTTGCTCTATTATAATACGTAATGTGGCTATCTGATCAGTACAGGATCTGTTTGAACGAAAACCTGCCTGCTCATCTCTTAGCATTTTATCGATAGCATCTTTTAATCTTTCCAAAATAATTCTACTTAATATTTTTCCAGGAACTGACAGCAACATAATTCCTCTATAGTTTTCACACTCCTGTAGATCACCTTTTTTGGGCAGTTTCACAAGATATCCTTCTCTCCAGTCTGCTGGTATTTTTCGGTCTCCCAGACTTTACTATATAATCTATGTAGCAATTCTGTTGATGTGTTTATGTTGGTCCTGATGGCTTCAGCTGGGATACCATCTGGGCCTGTCGCCTTTCCTTCCTTGAGAAGATTTATAGCTTTTCTAATTTCATCTTTGGATGGTATCTCACAGTTGATATCCAGTTCCATTTCTAAAGGCTGGATATCTGGGGGAACCTCTGGGCCTGGTCTAATTAGAAGCATTTCAAAATATTCAACCCGTCTGTCCATTTGATCTTTAGTGTTAGTAAGTAACTTTCCTTGACTATTTTTGATTGATCCAGTTGGCTGACTATATTTACCTACTAATTTTCTTGTGTTACTGTAAAGTTCTCTGAGGTTTCCTTTTGCTGCTGCTGTCTCTGCTTCTTGTGCTAGATCATTTAGATATTTCACTTTATCTGCCCTTATATGCCTCCTAACTTCCTTGTTGGCTTCTGTGTATTTCTCCTGAGCTCTAGCATTAGCAGCTCTAGTTTTGCTATTGTTTAATTCTGCCTTTTTACTTTTCCTATCTTCAATCAGTTTAATGGTTTCTGGTGTTATCCATGCTTTATGTTTCCTTTCTTTCTTGCCAAGAACTTCTACGCAAGATTCATTCCAGATTCCTTTGATCTGATCCCAGCAGACTTCTGTGTTGACATCTTCAGCTAACTGCTGCAACAACTTGTACTTATTAGAGACCGTAACTGAGAACTGTTCCTTAATTTCTTTATCTCTGAGAAAGCCTACATTATATTGGTTTATATGATTATAAGATGTTATAAATCATTTTAGTTACCACCAGGAAATGGTCAGTAAATACATCGGCACCTCTGAAAGCCCTAACATCGTAAAGGGATGATCTAAACTTTTTGTTAATACATTTGTGGTCAATTTAATTAGTTGTCTTATGGTCTGGTGATTCCCATGTTGCCTTGTGTATACTTTCACCAATAACATACTGGTTACCTGCACAAAAATTTGTGAAAAATTCTCCATTTTCATTCATTACTCCTAGACCATGTCTCCCCATAATTTCTTCATAACCTGTGTTGTCTGATCCTATCTTAGCATTCAAGTCACTCATCAAAATTTTTAAGTTGCCCTTTCTTTCATTATTTATAATACTTTGAAGCTGCATGTAAAATTCTTCCTTAACAGATGCATCTTTATCATTTGTTGGTGCATAACACTGTATTACCGACATGTTCACCTTCTGTTTTACTCGAAGTATACTCGACCAGCGCTGAGACCAACAAAAGGCTTTATAGAAAGTTAATTGTATTTGAAAACAAATGTCTAAGGAAAGAGGTGAACCTAAAAAGGGATGTGTTCAAGAGAGGAGATAAAATACAAGTAATATCTGGGCTACCAACAACTATAAGACAAAGAAAACGACTGCATTGGACACATTCTGAGGAGAAAAATCCAGAGAATCGCCAGGCGGGTACTAACATGGGAAATAAAGAGACCGAGGAAACGCAAATGTTAAAAACGAAACCCTAAAACAAACGTTGATGTGAGAGGCCAAAGGGGCTGGAATAGATTCCACGAATATTATTCAATTGATTTGACGGGGTAGAAGAGAAGGAGGAATGGACTGCGAGCACCATATGATATATAATAGCGCAATAGGACAATGATGCTACGAAAGACACAACCATCAAAGTATTGCACAGGTAGAGATGGAACCTTATTCACCAAATATCCACTGGCAACACTGGAGCTTCTGGAGACATTTGTTGCACGTATAGACTCACTGATGACTTGGAAAAGCATGACAGGTTACCTTCCACACTTGGAGGATACAGACGTAGCAAAGAAACATGGATCAATGCAGCAGTTTTTGCCTGTGAAGTCTATGATGGTTTTCAGATGAGAGAAGAGATGTGTGCAGCCGCACTAGACTTAGAGGATGCGTAAAACAGAGTATCATTTGAATACTTGGTGCACATACTTCTCCAGCTGCAAGCATCTCCTTTCATCACTCGCTGGGTAGCCGCTTCACTGTTTCAGAGACAAGTGATACTCAGGTGTCGTTGGTGGTCCTCAGAACAGATAACCATCAGTCCAGGATTGCCTCAAGATTCTCCACTGTCTCCAGTTCTATTCAATGTGTTCACTGATAACTGAGCAGCAGTTGCACGGGAGTGGCAGGACCTTGCCATTTGCTGATGAGTCTTGGTATACCGACATGGAAGAAATCGTCGAGAGGTTGCCAATTCAGTGCAGTGAGAACTTGATCACCACTCCTCCTGTTGTGTAGATTCTAATTCTCGTGACACACTTTCGAATGCCTCAGTAACGTAATTCTCCTTGAATATATAAATCTAAGGACATACTTCGGAGTGAGCTTTGATTGTAGCCTGCACTTCAGAGAACATGTTGACTATGTTATAACAAAAGCACGCAAAGGTATGTCAGCAATTAGGGTCCTGGCTGATGCTAATACTAAGCAGAGACTGCTTCTGCTTCTATTCCAAGACTTGTACTTCTCCCATCGAATATGCTCTAGCCATTCTCACAGTCAGCTATCCTCAGATTGAAAGACTTTAAGAAGGTGCAAAACGAGGCAATGCGCCTTATTATAAGGTGCACCGGAGACACCTCTTGTGTAACAATGAGGTACCTTCTTGACTTTCCTACTATGAACTACGGGATCAAGATCTGGAGGTCTCGTGCATACAAACTAAGCTCAGATCTAAAGCACCGTTTGCACCACACCCTCTTCAGGAAAAAAGGGTAATAGACTTGAAAGGGGGCAAATCATGGCTGGGTAAGTCAGAGAATGATATCATGCAGGCCTGCAGCCTTACAGATATCCATCCAGGTTAGGAATGGGTACAAGAGTAAATAACTCAATCTCACATTCTTCTGTGTTTTGACGCTTGAAAGAATCCCGCTGCTATCAACGCCGAGGTATGCTCGCTTATCAGTGACAAGTCAGATGATACAGATGTGCTGATCTTCACAGACGGGTCAGTTTATACGAGGACATGAGAGTGCATGGGGATTTACAGTTCCCTCTTCAGGCTGAACAGTTCAGGAAGCCAGGGCGTCTTCTCTGTTACTACCAGTAGCATAGCGATGGAGGTTATGGCTATGACACAAGCTTTCATGTGGCTAGAATCACAGGACTATTTCCGCTTGTGTGTACTGAGTGATTTTTTTTAGCTTGATCCGGCTGGTTGAGACAGGTTGGTTATGCATATAGTGGACTGAGTCATTGCAAAACTCTCCTGTGTGTGCAGTTACCTGTATTTTTGTTTCGGTGTATGCAGGTGTTGTTTGGTAATGAAAGAGCTGATAGACTGGCAGGAGCCGAATTAATGTACGGTGGCCAGCACATGGATTACATTGTCAATGCCCTTAGAGAGATAGGACGTTCCATGGATTGTGAAAGCAACGTGTCCACATCACTGCTAAGAATACGAGAATTGGGAGTAAAGATCGGCACAGCCAAGCATAAGAAGCACACTGGAGCACACAAAGTCTTATCAACCAGCAGCGGACTGGCATTTGAACAGCGCGACGCGACATGGGAAACTGAGCACCTATCGATGTGTCCAGACTGCCTTGAAGATAATCCAACTCATAACTCTTATCCATTTTGTGAGAAAGGTCTTTATGAAAATATATCAACCCTGCAAGACAAAAAAAGGCAGTAAAACCTGTTTAACATCAACTCATTTAAGAAGAACATTCGGTTATTAACAAAATACTGTTCCAGCAGGGGTGTATTATTGTTAAAACGTGCCGATTCTAGATTACCATACATAAGATAGGATCAGATTTAGAGCATTCGTGCAAATGCAGAAAGAATAATAACGGATGTTCCAGTGTTTTCTCACAGGCAGACCATTCCTGTCAAACCTGATGCTTTACCCAATACGTCTCAGCGGCATAATTATGACTTTTACTAGAGTGATTGCAGATGTAAAAATGGATAGCTGCTATTATTTAATCAGCCAAGGTGGCATGATATAGTTTGAAAACGCTAATGGAAAATGTCATTGTTCTTGTTCTTCTTATTTCAGTTCCTGCTCTTCTTGTGCTTTTCTTCTTGTTTTCGTTATTTTAGTCATTGTGTCGTATTCACCTCACTGTAATGCTCTTCTTTGCGCTCTCTTTTATAGCTGCTAGTGTGATATTTTGTGTGAGTGTGTACATGTGTGTTTTACAGACATTCTCTAGCAAAAGTCGTAAGTATGCTTTCTTGGTGTATCTGCTGAAGCATTGCGTCTGGATTGATATATGTTTACATGTATATATATATATATGCACACACAAAAGTAGAGGACCCTTTTTTCACGCCTTTAGGCGAAAAGGGCAAAAAGGGATAGACCTATATTTGTATAGACCAATCCGCACACGGTGGGTGATGTGGTCAGCATCACGCTGGCCGCCTTTACCTCCCGGGACTGCACACGGTACCCACTCAAAGCTTGGTCGACCTGGGAGCCAAGGTAATTTAATGTATATATATATATATATATATATATATATATATATATATATATATATATATATAGAGAGAGAGAGAGAGAGAGAGAGACTCACACATATACACATCATATGTAATTTCCCACGACAGTGAAATAATTGTATTCTTTATTTTCCTGTACTCTACCTTATCTTCGTCCCCACCACTGTCGTATGTTGTAGAAGCGTCACAGAGAAGCGAGCACAACGGCAACCTTCCGTGTAAAATGTTCCTTTCGACTGGAACAACGGGTTGCTGAACATATTCCACTATGGTTGGTAAAAGCAATGCAGAATACAACAACGAATCAGGTGACTGGTCGAAATAATCCATCATCAGCAATTGCGTGCCATATTATAAATTCCGGGCACATCATTAACAAGGATGATGCATTCCGAATTATTTACAATTCGGCTAACCGTAGATTACTTCGATACGCGGAAGCTTCAGCGATTGGCAGATTGAAACCGGAACTATGTAGGCAAAAAGAAATGGTCGTTGCCCTACGTTTACCTTGGTGAAACAGTTTGAAATCTACTCGAATTTGTGTTTCAGTTTCTAGGATTCAGCTATTTGCTTCATTTTAATTAATTGTTACTGTAGTATGCACCTGATGAGATACAGCGAAATATGCCAGGCAATAAATTGTGCAGTCTATTGTTTGTGTCTTCTTTGTTCATATTCACATCGGGGAAACATTGCTTTGACACAGAAGGGTTCGTATGGCAGTTTCGTCGCGTACCTTTACTTCTGGATTATTTTCCCAAAATCCTCAGGTACTCTGATATAGGGGTATTCTGAATGTTGGCTCTCATTTGTCTAGAGGCCAAGCCCTCGGTTCAAACATACATTCAGCCTATCTCAGGAATGAGGTGACTAGAGCTTTGACTCCTCATGGTTAATACAAACTCGTGGGTACAATTCGGCCTGACATCATCATTACTAATTTTGCCCCCAGACTGGTGAATAACGTTAACACAGTCGAATATATAAACAACAGTAGGTCTGACAAGACATGAATACACTTCTGACTATGACAAATGATTTCAAGAATAAGAAATCTTGTGAACAAGAAACATAATGTAATAATTTAACTGTGGTAAAGGAAGATGAAATGCGGAACAAAGAGAAACAGAACGATTGTTCAAAATGTCCTCAATTAGTTAAGTAAGAACGGGTCTCCCTAGATCGCTACTGCTATTTCCAGACTCATCATCGACTGGGGAGTGAAGAGAGATATTTGGGCGCATCAAGGTTCTGGCTGCCATGGTGTTTCTCAGGGTAACACTTATCTGCACTAGATCCTGCAGCTTCTCTGATGTAACGAATAGTGGATCTCCGCAACCTCCCGACTCACGGAATGACTCTGTATGATAATGCTTCTCTCCACGACCAGTGGAAGGATTATCAAGACCTCTCAGAGATTTGCTGGCGTCGGCTTCACAAATGGCCTGCCGTAAGAGACATTGGCACAACAATACTGGTTGGTTTCTCCCAAGTTGACAGCTACCTGGAGAACCGGACTACCGCACGGACATACGCTGGATCTTCAAACATGCCATGTGGACGAATATTTTCAGAGAAAACGGATTTCTGGGTTAACGATCAAGTGGCCGCAGTGCCAAAACACAACTGTTCATTTGAACAGACTGAGTAGTAGTGACGTAGATGATTCTAGTCTCTAACTGCAGCCGTTGGGCAATGATATGGCTCACGCTTGGAGTGAAGCGGTCAAACTATTAAATCTGAACAGGCGCATAAAACGTGTCGTATAATACATATTGACACTATACGCCAATAAGGATCAATTTAGGAGTGATTTATATGCGTTTCTCACATCTGAACTCCCCGATAACAAAAGAACTAAATATATATATAGAGGGACTATCTGATATATACGGATACACCAATTAGTGAGAGGTGTCCAGACTGTGGGCAGGTCTATTATGGTAGGGGAGTTTATGCTGTTATTCGGCAGAGGGGACAAAACTCATTTTCAAGATCCTAACAACCGTAATATTTCGATAAATAATGGCTGACGCAGGAGAAAATCCCATCCAAGACATTCAGGTATTCGCTTCTCTGAGTAGGATTGCTTATGCCCCCGTTTCACCAGTTCCTATACTGAAACGTCTTAGGTAGATAGGTAAGTTGTACCCCACAAGGACATCACACAAGCGATAAACACCCGATGACACTAAGTGCCACTATGCGGATGAGGATCACATGTGGAGAAGTCCCAGCCGTTATGTCATATGTATACCATTTTTATGGCCGGGAATATTCAGCGCTTCAAAATAACAACACAAAATCTATCTCACGCCAGGATGGGGTTTCAAAATAACAACAAAAAATCTATCTCACGCCAGGGTTGGGGCTTCAAAATAACCAAAAAAAAAAAATCTATCTCACGCCAGGGTGGGGCTTCAAAATAACAACAAAAAAATCTATCTCACGCCAGGGTGGGGCTTCAAAATAAAAAAAAAATCTATCTCACGCCAGGGTGGGGCTTCAAAATAACACAAAAAAAATCTATCTCACGCCAGGGTGGGGCTTCAAAATAACAACAACAAAAAATCTATCTGACGCCAGGGTGGGGCTTCAAAATAACAACAACAAAAAATCTATCTCACGCCAGGGTGGGGCTTCAAAATAACAACAACAAAAAATCTATCTCACGCCAGGGTTGGGGCTTCAAAATAACAAAAAAAAATCTATCTCACGCCAGGGTGGGGTTTCAACAAAAAAAATTTATCTCACGCCATGGTGGGGCTTCAAAATAACAAAAAAAATCTATCTCACGCCAGGGTGGGGCTTCAAAATAACAACAACAAAAAATCTATCTCACGCCAGGGTTGGGGCTTCAAAATAACAAAAAAAAAATCTATCTCACGCCAGGGTGGGGCTTCAAAATAAGAAAAACAAAATATCTATCTCACGCCAGGGCAGGGCTTCAAATTAAAAAAAAAAAAAAAAAAAATCTATCTCACGCCAGGGTGGGGCTTCAAAATAACAAAAGAATCTATCTCACGACAGGGCGGGGCTTCAAAATAACAAAAACAAAATATCTATCTCACGTCAGGGCGGGGCTTCAAAATAACAAAAAAAAAATCTATCTCACGCCAGGGTGGGGCTTCAAAATAAAAAAAAATAAAAAAAAATCTTTCTCACGCCAGGGTGGGGCTTCAAAATAACAAAAGAATCTATCTCACGACAGGGCGGGGCTTCAAAATAACAAAAACAAAATATCTATCTCACGCCAGGGCGGGGCTTCAAAATAAAAAAAAATAAAAAAAAATCTTTCTCACGCCAGGGTGGGGCTTCAAAATAACAAAAGAATCTATCTCACGACAGGGCGGGGCTTCAAAATAACAAGTTCCCACTAATTTGTATTCCAACGGTCTCTATTATATGTACGGTATCACGACATTTTTTCTATATTCGTACTGTACAGATAATCTATTATCTATGTTTTTTATGAAGAAGGGAAGGGACGAAACCAGCAGGATTCAGCAAGACCGGCTCCAGCAGACGGGGTTTGCTACTGATGTGACCAAACCGGGCTAACGAGACGCTAACTCAGTGTTCCTAATACGTTATGCCTGAGGACCTTCCCTAAAGCGGTTTGAAAAATGCAAATTTGATGTCAAGCAGATCCGGAAATATTCTTGTTTTTTACCGCAGTACTCCTGACATGCGCTTGCGGCACCCCTAGGTGCAGCAGCACTTAGTTTGAGAATCGCTGCGTTAACTTATCGTTAGCCCGGTTTGGTACTGTCTTGGCTTAAGCCCCTGTCGCCACACATCCCTGTCTAAATAATTTGTATAAGGGGTATTCTGAATGTTGGCTCTCATTTGTCTAGAGGCCAAGCCCTCGGTTCAAACATACATTCAGCCTATCTCAGGAATGAGGTGACTAGAGCTTTGACTCCTCATGGTTAATACAAACTCGTGGGTACAATTCGGCCTGGCATCATCATTACTAATTTTGCCCCCAGACTGGTGAATAACGTTAACACAGTCGAATATATAAACAACAGTAGGTCTGACAAGACATGAATACACTTCTGACTATGACAAATGATTTCAAGAATAAGAAATCTTGTGAACAAGAAACATAATGTAATAATTTAACTGCGGTAAATGAAGATGAAATGCGGAACAAACAACATAAAATGGTCCGTCAAGATGAAGCTGCATCAAGGGCATACCCATGTCTTTGTTGCTACTCGCTCAAGGGAACTAGGCATAACAAAGGCTGTTAGCTCCACCATTGGCTTCTGATCACGCAGGTTCACTGCTAGAGGTCAACATGTTTAGTCGCTTGGTTTACTTACTCACTGGCGTGTACAGTGGGGTAGTGGTCGACCAGACGCTGAAGAAACACAGGGTGCTAGAAACATGGGCTCCCAATGAAGCATGGAAGAAGGCCAAAGCTAGCTTTGGAGAAAGGATACAGTTATGGAAGAGTGAACATAGACCGTCTGGCTTTTGGTTTGAGTCTTTCAGATCTGGTAATAACACTGCTGATGAAGATTCGAAAAAGTTTTCCGAAACGCTGAGAAATGAAAAGGAGTATACTTCTGCTGGTGGTCAGGTGCTGGAGGAGCAGGTGAGCGCAATGAAGGATGGAGATCCTGGAGAAAGGGAAAGTTTTCAGGAGAAAAAGATGTGGACAGTCAGAGATTCTGAAGCACAAGGCGTAATGGAAGAAAAGATAAAACTGATACAAGAAAGAGTCCCTGTCATTCAAGGAATGCTCGAGGAAAAGGTTCGAATCTTTAAGGAAGAGTTTCCGGATATGAAAGAGAAGCTGCATGACAAGATAAAGGACTTGAAAGATAAGAGTCCTGAAGTGACGGAGGCATTGAAGGAAAGGATGAATACCGTGAAGGAGAAGGCGGTTGCGGGAGGGGAGGTCATTGGCGAAAAGGTCAAGGATTTAAAGGTGACTTCTTCCAGGGTCAAGGAGATGCTGGAAGAGAAGGTGAAAACTCTGGAAGAGAAGGTCGCTAAAGTGAGAGAAATAAATGAGGAAGGCAAGGAGAAGATTGATGAGGTGGAGAGGGGAGTACGGGAGGCGGACAATGAGAATATTGTTGAGTCTGGAGAAAGAAACATACATATGGATGATTCCAAAGCGAGCTCTTCTGAATTTAAGGACGTTTTCGAAGCAGAAGGGAATGTTGTTGAAGATAAGTCTCCAGAATTGAAAGATGTTATAGACGAAAACGCAGTCTCTATGGGTAATTATCATGCATTAAAGGAAACACTAAAAGAAAAGGAAGAAGTTATCACAGAGACTATTCCAGAGATGAAGAATATAGATGAAAAGGAGAAAGTTATCGATGAGAGTAATTCTGAAAACAATGACATGTTGAAAGAACACAGGAAATGCATTCAAGAGAACTGTTCCCAGCTGAAAGAAAAAGAAGATAAAAGCGAGAACTTTAGGGAAGAGCTTCATGTGCTCAAAGAAAAAGAAGAAAAAGAGAGGGAATTCAAAGATAAGATCAAGGAAAGCGCCGAACATTTGCGAGAAAAGAATCAGGTTTTAAAAGAGACTCCACGCAATGCCCAGGAAAAGACGATTGATGAAAACCCAAACTTCGAGGGAAAGCCTTTGGTTGAAAAGAAAGACGTGGCCGAAGAGAGCCAGAGCAATGTCACGAATAGTTTACAAGAAAAGATGCAGACGTTGAAAAGAACTGCCCCTGAGGTAACTGAAATTTTGAAAGGAAAGATGAGCTCGTTGAAAGACACGGCTCCGGAAGTAACGGAGATGCTCAAAGGGAAAATAAACGCACTGAAGAGAAAATTCAGAAGAGAGGAGTCAGAAACCAGAAAACACATTGTCGAGTTGAAACAAGGATCCGCTGATGCACCAAAGGATGAACCAAAAAGTGAGGCAAAAGTTAAGCCGAAGTTTGCGCCAAACGAGAATTAAGAAGTGCTCTGTGGAAAAGATAAACGTGAAATCTTCACAAGATACGTTGTAACTTTGTAGGTATATTCTCAAGAAAATCTGGATCTGATAGCATTACATTCGAAGATATGTCTTAAGCTGAACTAAGTAATTAATTGACATCACATCACTTGGCACCTTCCAATTTTCAGCAACAAGAGCAGAGTTTAAATTCCGGTGTTGCCAGAAGCAGTCTTATTGTACGAATGCCTTGCTTTTTCTCTTAGTTTTGAGTGTAGGCCAGATGCCTTGATCACTCCGCGGTGCGCTAACTTTTTCCAACAGTTACGATCTATGTGTCTTTCCACATGGCGAACTCGTTCCCAAAGGGCCTTGGCCATTTCTAGCTTGTCATGCAACCATTCGCCACCAAGTGACACAGCTCTAGCAACTCAAACAAGAGACTGCCAAAGTTAAAATTAATTCAGTGTTGTGAACATTCGCCACCAAGTGACGCAGCTCTAGCAACTCAAACAAGAGACTGCCAAAGTTAAAATTAATTCAGTGTTGTGAATATAAACCAGATATTTTTAAGTGTGTGCTTAATTAAGTTGAACAAATAATATCAAATTGTGATTTATAAAAAAAAAAAAAAAAACAGAACGATGGTTCAAAATGTCCTCAATTAGTTAAGTAAGAACGGGTCTCCCTAGATCGCTACTGCTATTTCCAGACTCATCATCGACTGGGGAGTGAAGAGAGATATTTGGGCGCATCAAGGTTCTGGCTGCCATGGTGTTTCTCAGGGTAACACTTATCTGCACTAGATCCTGCAGCTTCTCTGATGTAACGAATAGTGGATCTCCGCAACCTCCCGACTCACGGAATGACTCTGTATGATAATGCTTCTCTCCACGACCAGTGGAAGGATTATCAAGACCTCTCAGAGATTTGCTGGCGTCGGCTTCACAAATGGCCTGCCGTAAGAGACATTGGCACAACAATACTGGTTGGTTTCTCCAAAGTTGACAGCTACCTGGAGAACCGGACTACCGCACGGACATACGCTGGATCTTCAAACATGCCACGTGGACGAATATTTTCAGAGAAAACGGATTCTGGGTTAACGATCAAGTGGCCGCAGTGCCAAAACACAACTGTTCATTTGAACAGACTGAGTAGTAGTGACGTAGATGATTCTAGTCTCTAACTGCAGCCGTTGGGCAATGATATGTCTCACGCTTGGAGTGAAGCGGTCAAACTATTAAATCTGAACAGGCGCATAAAACGTGTCGTATAATACATATTGACACTATACGCCAATAAGGATCAATTTAGGAGTGATTTATATGCGTTTCTCACATCTGAACTCCCCGATAACAAAAGAACTAAATATATATATAGAGGGACTATCTGATATATACGGATACACCAATTAGTGAGAGGTGTCCAGACTGTGGGCAGGTCTATTATCGTAGGGGAGTTTATGCTGTTATTCGTCAGAGGGGACAAAACTCATTTTCAAGATCCTAACAACCGTAATATTTCGATAAATAATGGCTGACGCAGGAGAAAATCCCATCCAAGACATTAAGGTATTCGCTTCTCTGAGTAGGATTGCTTATGCCCCCGTTTCACCAGTTCCTATACTGAAACGTCTTAGGTAGATAGGTAAGTTGTACCCCACAAGGACATCACACAAGCGATAAACACCCGATGACACTAAGTGCCACTATGCGGATGAGGATCACATGTGGAGAAGTCCCAGCCGTTATGTCATATGTATACCATTTTTATGGCCGGGAATATTCAGCGCTTCAAAATAACAACACAAAATCTATCTCACGCCAGGATGGGGTTTCAAAATAACAACAAAAAATCTATCTCACGCCAGGGTGGGGCTTCAAAATAACCCAAAAAAAAAATCTATCTCACGCCAGGGTGGGGCTTCAAAATAACAACAAAAAAATCTATCTCACGCCAGGGTGGGGCTTCAAAATAAAAAAAAATCTATCTCACGCCAGGGTGGGGCTTCAAAATAACACAAAAAAATATATCTCACGCCAGGGTGGGGCTTCAAAATAACAACAACAAAAAATCTATCTGACGCCAGGGTGGGGCTTCAAAATAACAACAACAAAAAATCTATCTCACGCCAGGGTGGGGCTTCAAAATAACAACAACAAAAAATCTATCTCACGCCAGGGTTGGGGCTTCAAAATAACCAAAAAAAAAAAAAAATCTATCTCACGCCAGGGTGGTGTTTCAAGAAAAAAAAAATTTATCTCACGCCATGGTGGGGCTTCAAAAAAATAAAAAAAAAAAAAAAAAAAAATCTATCCCACGCCAGGGTGGTGCTTCAAAAAAACAACAACAAAAAATCTATCTCACGCCAGGGTTGGGGCTTCAAAATAACAAAAAAAAAATCTATCTCACGCCAGGGTGGGGCTTCAAAATAACAAAAACAAAATATCTATCTCACGCCAGGGCGGGGCTTCAAATTAACAAAAAAAAAATCTATCTCACGCCAGGGTGGGGCTTCAAAATAACAAAAGAATCTATCTCACGACAGGGCGGGACTTCAAAATAACAAAAACAAAATATCTATCTCACGCCAGGGCGGGGCTTCAAAATAACAAAAAAAAATCTATCTCACGCCAGGGTGGGGCTTCAAAATAAAAAAAAAAAATCTATCTCACGCCAGGGTGGGGCTTCAAAATAACAAAAAAAAAAAAAAAAATCTATCTCACGCCAGGGTGGGGCTTCAAAGTAACAACAAAAAAATCTATCTCATGCCAGGGTGGGGCTTCAAAATAACAAAATATATATATATATATCTCACGCTAGGGTGAGGCTTTAAAATAACAACAAATTATATTTCACAACAGGATAGGGCTTCAAAATAACAAAATATTTAATCTCACGCCAGGATGGGGCTTCAAAATAGCAAAGAAATCTATCTCACAAGGTGACGACTTATAACACTTAGTTAGAAAAACATAGCCGCACACGTCCTTCAACTGAACTTCACACTTCTGGGAACGAACTTTAACCTAGATTTATGCATTCTACTTGTTTACCTCGATCAGTTATGATAAACAACATCTGATGCTCGCGTTGCGAGTTATTCATCTCCGGCTAGTATGTATATGCATCTGAACCTTCAGATGTTCTACTGATTAGCCGACGCATCATCTTGCCGCACCGCTGAGTTGAACCTCTGAAGCACGTGCCGGGCTAGCTGACGCTCGTTAGTGTTTACATCATTTGTTGTGTCTGGGCTAATTCATATCGAGTGCCTACCGGAAATATTTATATACCTTTTCAATATTATGTAGAGTCTGTTCTATGTCCGCCTACGCAGTTTTATACATACCGACCGCTCACTCTTTCTTCTTTTTTATTTCTGCTTGCCTAACTGTTTGCCTGAAATGTTTACATGCATGTAGACTTGTGTGTCTGCCTGCCAGTAGGTATAAACTCCTGCCCTTCATCTCTGTTTCTGTTTCCCTGCCAGTCTATCTATCTAATCTATCTATCTATCTATCTATCTATCTATCTATCTATCTATCTATCTAATCTATCTATCTATCTATCTATCTATCTATCTATCTATCTATCTATCTATCTATCTATCTATCTATCTATCTATCTATCTATCTATCTATCTATCTATCTATCTATCTATCTATCTATCTATCTATCTATCTATCTATCTATCTATCTATCTATCTATCTATCTATCTATCTATCTATCTATCTATCTATCTATCTATCTATCTATCTATCTATCTATCTATCTATCTATCTATCTATCTAGCTAGCTAGCTAGCTAGCTAGCTAGCTATCTATCTATCTATCTATCTATCTATCTATCTATCTATCTATCTATCTATCTATCTATCTATCTATCTATCTATCTATCTATCTATCTATCTATCTATCTATCTATCTATCTATCTATCTATCTATCTATCTATCTATCTATCTATCTATCTATCTATCTATCTATCTATCTATCTATCTATCTATCTATCTATCTATCTATCTATCTATCTATCTATCTATCTATCTATCTATCTAATCTAATCTATCTATCTATCTATCTATCTATCTATCTATCTATCTATCTATCTATCTATCTATCTATCTATCTATCTATCTATCTATCTATCTATCTATCTATCTATCTATCTATCTATCTATCTATCTGCCTGCCAATACTAGTAACAGTAACATTAGCACCAGGAGCAGTAGTTGTAGTGGTAGTAGTAGTGGCAGTAGTAGACGCTGGATTTAAGGAGTTATACTTTATAGGACAAACTCTGGGACCAGGTGTGCCCCCGAGCAAAATGGTGTACTACAGCTAAGAACATAGAAGTCGGCCCTACGCTCGTTAACATCATTTATAGTCCTTAAATAAATTCCCAGTAATTTATATTTCATTAGCCTCCATTAAATGTATTGTTTTAGGAAATCTTAACCCAGATCTGTACTTAATGTGAAAAAAAAAGAGATTTATACTGTATTGTTCTTATACAATACGTTTTTACTAATAGATGTGAGTCGGAACACCAAGGTTTGGGCAACCTGAGCCTCCCACCGCCACGTTAGATTTAAGGTTTGAGCACTCCTGTGGTCGGGTTACCAGCCGATCAATACTGATACACCGAAAAAGGGTGCAATGAACTTAACCCCTTCTTTAAAAACATGACATTAAATCCTGGGTCTTGTTAGCCCTAATTATATACCAGGTGTTTGGTGTATACAACAGATAAACATCATGACACATCGATAGTAACCCATAAGTGCTCCGTTCTACTTCTATCTCAAGCCTACGTCAAAAAATCGCACCGCAGTGCACGAAATTCGTAGCTCCGGTGAGAATCCTGAAATACTTTGGGTAGTTTCTAACTCCAGGTTTTGCCCGGGCAGTGCCACTAGGCCACTCATTTCGATTTCCAACTGCCAAGGAATTTTCTTTTACTTGCGCAACAATACACACCGGCGTCTGATCTTACTACCAAGGGACCAGATGTAAATTATTAGAAGTTCACAAGAAAAAAAAATCGCAGCCTTCACAGGGGCCTGAGCCTGTGTCCCCCAGCACACGAAATGGACGTCTGCATCGAGACCACTCAGCCTCCTGGGTACCAGGTGAAATCCTGAGAAGTATTGATTGGTCTATGAAAAAAGTCAAGCCATATATACCAATACGCCCAAAGTCGTGGAAAAAGGGTACTTTCCTGTACTTTTTTTTTTCTCCTCTGTACATGCAGTTTATTTACTGCGAATGTGCAACCATGACCAAGAAAATAGGGTTCATAGGCAAACCCCTGGGCTTGGGCCCCTACGACTTTCACTCACACCAATAGCGTTTCTGTGAACGGCGTCACTTGACAAGAATTGATCAGCATCGGACTTCTGTGCTCGTGTGGGGGATATCATGCAAGAGTGTTAAGACAGTTCTGCACGTTTTGCGAAATATTAATTTATTCGCGTGATCCACAACAGTTTTGTCAGTTCATGAGTACATAGTTAACGGTCTATGTACATGATTTGCTCGGGATCTGAGTGAGCCACTGTTTTGTAACGGTTTTCCGCGGTGTTACGCTGCCAAGTATGTACATTATTTGCCTTGGGATTTGAGTGAGCCACTGTTTTGTAACGGTTTTCCGCGGTGTTACGCTGCCAAGTATGTACATGATTTGCCTTGGGATTTGAGTGAGCCACTGTTTTGTGACTCCTAGACGCTCACCTGCGGATTCAAAGTTAATGGATTCACATCAGAACGGAGCTGGATCTGTTTTCTTCAAAAATGACATTTGACTCGTAGCTTAACCCATCCTTTAATAGGTACCAGCTAAAGACCTGGAAGTTGACCGCATCACCCACCGAATTCCGACTGGTCTTTATAGGTCTTGCCCGAAATGCATGAAGTCCTGGACAAAAAGTCTACCCTGGAGATAGTAGGTAGTAAGTGAGTACATTGTACCCTACCAGGACATCACGCAGAGCGATAACACACCCAATGACACAGAGTGCCACCATGCTGTTGAGGATCACCCGTGGAGAGGTCCGGAAACGGCGTTTAACCGTTAGGTTAAAATTACGGCCCCTTGCAATTGCCAGGGTAGGGATTTCCAAAAAAAAAAAAAAAAAACGCAAAATTACGTCCCACAAGAAGGCGACAATTATGACCCCTCGAGATCTGAAAATCGTGAATATGGTGACGTACTTCGTCAATCGGTTCCTGATAGTTGATTTATAATTAGAAAACTTTCGGCATTGTTCGAGAAATTAGAAAGTGTTCGCGCGCGCGCGCGTGTGTGTGTGTGTGTGGTCGTGTGTGTGTGGTCGTGTGTGTGTGTGTTTGTATGTGCTCGTGTGCGCGTGTGTTTACGTGTGTGTGTGTGTGTGTGCGTGTGTATTCGTTTGTGTTTGTGTATCTGTGTGTGTGTGTCCGTGTTTGTGTGTTTGCGTGTGTGTGTGTGCCTATGTGTGTTGTGTGTGTGTGTGTGTTGTGTGTGTGTGCGCGATGCTCTTACTGGTCGACTTTTACTTCCCATGCATATGGAAAATAGCCTAGTGCACCGAAGTCGATCCTATCTCAATCTCAAACACACTTTATTCTCATTCCATTAAGTCCCAGTAATTTATGCTTCTGCAAGCTCTGTTAGATCTAACGTTTCATGATGGGACATCTTGCTTGGGTACTGTACTTAATGTAAACACCGTCCTCTGTGTAACTTTCCTATCAAGTACATCTCGTAGTGTGTATACCGTACTTGATGTTAACGCCATTCGCTGTCTTTAGTTCCTATCAAGTACATCTCTTTTTGTGTATACTTTAAGTGTACGACCAAGTCAGTACTTAACCTTTCATCCGGGGACCCGGGGTGGTACAGGGGCTAAATGCTTAATGCTTGCCTGCCGACTAGAAAGTACAGTATTTACATCTACTTTGGTGTGGATTTACATTTTTTTAAAAATGGACCTTTGTTTCAACGTCAAACCAGACTAAAATAAATTACCAGGTAATGTCCTAATTTATGTTGACCACATCAGCCATCAAGTGCTGATTGGTCTATACAAATATATATTCATATATATATATGGGGCAATATATACCTGCAAGTGTCGCAGCCAAGCTGTACATCACAACGCAATGTCACAAACAAATTTTTTTCAGGCGAACACAGTAGTAGTAGTAATATTGGTAGCAGTGGTAGTGGTGGTGGTGGTAGTAGTAGTAGTAGTAGTAGTAGTAGTAGTAGTAGTAGTAGTAGTAGTAGTAGTAGTAGTAGTAGTAGTAGTAGTAGTAGTAGTAGTAGTAGTAGTAGTAGTAGTAGTAGAAGTAGTAGTAGTAGTTATGTTGCAGTAGATAAAGTAGTAGTAATAATAATGGTAGTGTTTGTAATAGTACTTGTAGTAGTATTATTGGTAATGGTAGTAGTAATAATGTTAGTAGTCAGTCAGTCAGTCAGTCAGTCGTTAGTATGTCCTTTGCAGACCTTTGCTCCCATAACAACCCCCCAGAAAGGGTCTCGATCACAAGCAAGATATTCCGTGTTGGAAAAACCCATCTGGAGAACATCCAGTCTGCCTATTCATCTCTTCCCAGACATATACCTCTGTACTATTATTCTGTCTAAACTTTGAAGTGACCAAACTATTTTAATTTTATGTGTTTTATCTTCTTTAAATGGTCAACCTTCTTCATTATTCAGTTCTTGAAATATGAATGGATTTATTCTTCTCTTTACCCATGATATTTTTAGAACCCGTCATTGAAATTTGTATTCGAAGGCATTTATGCACTGTTCAGCTTGTTTAGTAAGTTACCAGATCGTAAAGGCGTAAGTTGCGATGGGAAAGATACATGCTCTTGGAAGTCTAATTTTTGTAGTTCTTTATGTCCCCTCCATAATGTATTCAGTTGTTTCCGAAGAGCAATTGATGTTCGTCGTTTAATTTCTTTCATTGTGTCACCATTGTTGGTAATTAATGACCCAAAACATTCAAAATTATTCACAACGTCCAATCTTTCCTCATTAGAAGTTGTTTTTGCCATGTTGATGTTAAGTTTTCTATACAATTTTGGATGTGGATAGCAATACTGTATCATCGACATGGTAGTATTAGTAGTAATAGTAATATTGGTAGTAATAATAGTTGTAGCAATACTAGTAGCCGTAGTAATAGTAGTAGAAGGATATAGAATGCACTATTTTGTAGGGCGGTTTTGGCGGACCAGGTGCGCTACCGTGCAATAGGGCTCAAAGCTGAGGACACTGTAGTCGATACTTCACTCGTTAACTACATTTTCGTTATTCCATAAGTTCCCACTAATTTGAATTCCAACGGTCTCTATTATATGTACGGTATCACGACATTTTTTCTATATTCGTACTGTACAGATAATCTATTATCTATGTTTTCTATGAAGAAGGGAAGGGACGAAACCAGCAGGATTCAGCAAGACCGGCTCCAGCAGACGGGATTTGCTACTGACGTGACCAAACCGGGCTAACGAGACGCTAACTCAGTGTTCCTAATACGTTATGCCTGAGGACCTTCCCTAAAGCGGTTTGAAAAATGCAAATTTGATGTCAAGCAGATCCGGAAATATTCTTGTTTTTTACCGCAGTACCCCTGACACGCGCTTGCGGCACCCCTAGGTGCAGCAGCACTCAGTTTGAGAATCGCTGCGTTAACTTATCGTTAGCCCGGTTTGGTACTGTCTTGGCTTAAGCCCCTGTCGCCACACATCCCTGTCTAAATAATTTGTATAAGGGCTAGCGGCGCCGTTTTAGATCAATGTAACCTGCAAACTTAATGTTTTCCTGTGATTCTTTTCTTCTGTCTTATATATCCCCAGTAGAGCATAGGCCCTCAACCAACTCACGCCACATTGTTCTGTCCTTCGCTATTGCATACAGCTTACCTCATGTCCTCTCCATCTTTTTAACTTCACTCTTGAGCTCCCTTGTCCGTGAGCTATTTGGTCCACCTCTGTTTCTGTGCCACTATGATACCTTAATGTAACGCCATATAAAAATAGGTCGCTAGCTTGGTTGGAAGCAGATCTTGCAGCGACGCTCAGACAGGCGGAGAGACTTCGAACGGGTCCTCTGATCCAGTAGCGTATGTGGCATATTTTGTTCCCTGCGTACTGATGTTACCTTTCCCGTTGAGTTAACAAGGTAGACCGAGAGTGGAATCCTGCTTTTTTTTTCAACGCGTGGTTTTTGCAATACACGAACAAACTAGGCTTTGTGCTATGGAGAGGATGAACTTCTGCATATGCCCGAATTAATGTAACCATTGGCTATGATCCCCATGCTTCATTACAGCATCACGGAGTCAGCTGCGCGGCCATGAGGTTAACACGGGGGAGGTGGTGGTTGGGTGTTCAGCACCCACAAATTATGTAAGGGGGTTAGGACGCGTGTACAAAAATTACCTTTTAAAATATTTCTTCTTACATTTCATGTTTTTTAAAGTATAAATTTTTTTTAAATATATTTATTTGCATTCCATCACATTATTATTTCTATGCACTATTGCCGGGGGTCTCCTAGTCTTCCTATACATTTATAAGGGGATGGGGGTCTTGATTAAAAAACAGAGACTGCTCCAATGCATGCTTAATGATGATTGAGCTACGGGAACTTTTCAAAATAACTTGAACGCGTTTTATATGCCTTGCACTCTCATTTTTTGTCTCCAGCATTAGTGTTCTGTGATCACAATTTTCTACCCAAGCGGGATAAGATATCAAATTGTTTTAGGGGCACACACACACACATTTAGCCCTGCACCCAAAGAAATTTGCCACTTTAAGAAAACAGCAGCATCTGTATAATCAAGAATGATAAAATCACAAGCAAATGGGAAATCTAAGGTCATATACAAAAAAAAATTCATGTAGATCCACACAAGAGTTTTTGAGATATTTGTTAAAGTGTGAGGGTACGACTTTTGAAACACACTATAGATTTCCATTTCCGCGGTGAACTTGAAAAAATAAAATATTTTCGTAGTTTTCAGACAGTATAATACGAGAGTCTTACCGTGGAAGAGATCAGTGCCTTGCCAGGTCTGCACTTTAGGTTACTTCCAACCGTGGGTATCACAATACAAAATACGGTTGAACGGATTTTACCGAGGTATGTCTATATTGGATTCTTCTCACTGAGTTTCTAACTCTGTAGTCTGCAATACTGGATGGGACAAACTGCAATTGCAGGGCTTCATTGCATAAATAAGACACGGGTTAACATTAAAATGCGTAAGGTCATATTCTTCAATGTCAGAGTTTAATAACACAGCTGGGCTTGCATGTTGCCTCATAGCTGTACCTTTTTTTTCTTCCCTATTGCGATGTTGGATTCTTTAGTTTCGCTTTCTTTCGCCTCTCTCTCTCTCTCTCTCTCTCTCTCTCTCTCTCTCTCTCTCTTTCTTTCTTTCTTTCTTTCTTTCTCTCTCTCTTTCTTTCTCATATACTAATTTATTACTCTCCCTGCCCCTTGGTTAATGACCGTCAAACATTAGAAAGCAATAAATTACAGCAATTTTGCAGGATTAGTAAAAATAACGGTCATGAAGTAAAGAACTCATTTTTAACAGTTGGTGCTTATCCCCTGTTTGTATCCACAGATTGGCACTTGATGGATGAAAATGTCAACGGAAAGAAACATAATTGCCACATATGAACCAATTAGGAAGCAGTTCCAAGTGTTTTCTCGACGAACAACACACGAGACTGGTAATGAATATGACTTAAAATCGACATAGTCTTGCTGTTAAAAGTTACCAGGTAATATAGTTTAATTTGTGAGATGTGGCATTTTGAGTACACCGTACATATGGTTTACAGGGTGGCTAACGAGTGTTTCAGTATGCTCTAACAAACACTTCTTACACCTTGAGAAACTTATACTGTACTTGCTCCCTCACTAAAGCAAAGGTATTTAGCCAACCAACGCCAAGTCGTTCTTTCTTTTTGCTATTGCAGGCAGCTACCACCATGCCCTCTGCATCTTTTCAACCCAACTCTCTAGTTCACTTTCGTGTGTGTGTGTGTGTGTGTGTGTGTGTGTGTGTGTGTGTATGTGTGTGTGTACATGCAGCTACCACCATGCCCTCTGCATCTTTTCAACCCAACTCTCTAGTTCACTTTCGTGCGTGTGTGTGTGTGTGTGTGTGTGTGTACATGCAGCCACCACTATGCCCTCTGCATCTTTTCAACCCAACTCTCTAGTTCACTTTCGCGTGTGTGTGTGTGTGTGTGTGTGTGTGTGTGTGTACATGCAGCTACCACCATGCCCTCTGCATTTTTTAAACCCAACTCTCTAGTTCCCTTTCGTGTGTGTGTGTGTGTGTGAGTGTGCTCGCTCGCGCATTCGTGTGTGCGTGTTTGGTCTGCCTGTTTCTATATGCGCATGTGAGTTTTAGTGCAAAGACTTTCTAGTCATAATGTTGTGAAGTTGTCTCAATATGTACCAACACCAGCGTCACTTTCTTCACTTTTGAGATCATCTTCATGGTACATCGGACATGACCATAACTGCTCCGATCTCCTCCTTTGTCTCTAAGTGTCTTTACTCTAACAACTCCCATTCTGTTCTGAATGATGTAAAGACAGGTGGCTCCTGCGAGGTTTTCATGTCTTGCAGCTCCAGTTGGCACACACAGTGTATGCAGTCTATTCAGTGGAAAAACATCTACGAAACTGAAAGCTTCACAGCGTTTGATCTCTTGTATGGTTTTGATGATGTTTCTTCTGTCCATATAGGGCACTGATAGTCACACTGCCAGCCAGAGCGTCTGCTCT
>CAJHNH020004724.1:451585-456585 GCA_905116865.2 Candidula unifasciata
TACATACATACATACATACATACATACATACATACATACATACATACATACATACATACATACATACATACATACATACATACATACATACATACATACATACATACATACATACAGATATCTTGTGTTGATGAAAGTTTGACAGCACCTATTTACCACATTTTAGGAGAGTGTAGGACTGGTGATCAGGAACCTGATAAATTAGATCCGAAAGACAGTTGCAGTCACTGTGAATAGTGCAGGATTATCATGTTTGCCCCCGACAGAAAAATCTACAATCACGCCGTGGATTGAAGCCGCGGTCCATCGCATAAGAAAAAATGTGTTTAGGCCACTGGGCCACCCTCTTTTATCAGTTTTAAACGCCCGGTTCTCTAGCGTAGTTGGCTAAACCGGAGTGCGCGGTGACCGAGTGACGAACTCCTTGTGGTCCGGGTTCACTCCCGGGGGTAGGCAGAAAAGCCACATTTCTACCAGATTTACGTTATTTACAATTGAATCATGGCCGACAGGTTGCGATATCCATAATACCGAGACTAAGGGTTAACAACTCATGGCTTCTGGATATTAAAACAAGCAAAACAAACAATCAGTTTAAACATATGTGTACATTCGGATATTATGTGTAACGCTATACAATGAATATTTTGAAGGTTTATTAATCTATCTGTTTATGATTAGTGTTTCATGAAAACATAATAAATGGAGAAGCCCCGCCGTATGTGTCTAGCAACCTGCCAAATCGATATAGGTGGTGATAAACCTGACAGGTGCCAACCAGACTTCCGTATGCAGGTTTCTAGGATCACGGCCTAAATGGCGTCGTTTGGTGCAGGTTATCCCGTTCTAGGGTTTCCGTTGCTTAGGTGTCAGGAACAAATGCTCTTAATTCTGACATAGAGTGTTCGATGTTACTACATGCGAATTTACGTTGATTTACACAGTGGTATTAGGGAAGATACATCAGCCAGCGATGTGCGTACATGTTTTTGAATACACATATGTAAGTACCCATGTCTGTCCACAGATCACATCTCTCTCTCTCTCTTTCTCTCTCTTTCACTCTCTATCTCTCTCATACACAATCACACACACACACATATATATACATATACAGATACATATTTGATTTATTCTTTAGATCTTTTAGAATCTCAGTATGTTTCTTCAGCTTGGTAAATGATATTCTGAAAATATATTCGTGTGCATCAAATCTGCTCAAATGCTCAGATTGTCTTCTTTAAAGTGCCTAAAGCATACTTTCTTCACATTGCTCTTACACTACAGGTAAGTGCTGTATCGATGAAGTGGAATTCAACATCTTTTCTGATGACTGCAATCACTGCGTCTCTCTCTCTCTCTCTCTCTCTCTCTCTCTCTCTCTCTCTCTCTCACACACGCACACACAAAACGGTGAGACCAGACAAGAATATAATGCAGGAAGCCAGTGGAGAACAGGACAAGAAAGCATGGAAAGTCCTCTCTGAATCCTCATGTGCCACTAGGCATAAAGAGAATTGATGATGACGATGATGATGATGATGAATGAAACTGGCCATGTAACTTGCTAAAAGCAGTGGGATAAATGCGTAGGAGATCTATGCTGTATGAGCTGAATGGTTTTACGTGCAAATCAGTTTTAATTGATAAGCAGAATAATAATAAAACAACAACAAGCAAAAAAAAAAAAACAATAACGATGACTAAATGGTCTACATCAGTGATTCCGACACTGTGCACTGTGGCGCCCCGGGGAGCCGCGATCACTTCACTTGGGCACCGCGAAATACTGTAAAATCTTCATAATTAACTTAACCAGGACGCGAATAGTCATACTTTTACATAAGTTAGGGCGCCGTGGGAAAATGGTAATTTAAGAAAGGTGCCACGTCCAAGAAAAGTTTGGGAAACATTGGTTTAGATAATATTCATAAATAAGGAGAAACTCCACAGGGCAGCATGTACAGCAGGAGTCTACCAATCATTAGTAGAAGTGATACCTCGTTAACAAATGTTTCGGCCCACGAGCTGCTAGACATTTTCGGAGGGTGGGCCCACCTGAGTTCATGAGGCTCAGAATTGATCTGCTCCTGCTGCTCGTATTACCGGATGTTCTCGGACAGGGACAAGTCGCAACTGATGACTGCAAAATGTGCTGTGAGCTTCGAAGTTTATTTACATAGTCGCTGCGGTGGCATAATTAGAGCAGTTACGGTTGGTTTTTCGGACACAAGTTAGACTTTGTTGGCTAGTGGCAGAGGGACACCGGCAGACAATTCGGACACGATGGACTTTAAGGGACAAGACTTTCTTTTCCACTAGATACCCTGACAAGCTCTCCGATGCCCGTCCCCCACGACATTCCGCTGTGTCCAGGGCCAGCTCGAGGCCCTTTCAGCAGCCTCACCCAGTTGTTTTAGTGATCGTTTGCGCTTATTCCCTCGCAAGCCCAGCTGTTTTATCACATTGTACATAGAAGTGCAAACGAGACCGCGAAAATTCTTACTGTGTACGCTTCGTCTCTCATCAGACCAGCCGGTAAGTCACTGTACCTCTCGAGCTTGTACATGTGGCTTTCGTCCATTCGCGACTCATACGGCACGGTCAGCTCGATCAGGATAAGCTGACGTTTATCCACAGAGTGTAGGACTATGTCGGGTCGCAGACCAGTCTTCTGGGTTAACTCTGGGTACTTTTCGTGACCAGACAGAGCAAGTACAGAGCCAACCCAGCCGATGGGCAGAAATCTCAGTCCGGGGACTAGCCAGGTCATCACAGTTAGTATCTAACTGAAAATTTCTGAATGATTGTATTTGCACATTGATGGAGGCCTACAGTATCTTTATGTCATCAGGGCGAGTAAACCTCGGTCACAATGACAAAGCAATGTAAGTACAATTGCTGATATATAGTACAAATGTACTGCTGTGATTTTCGAGATAGATTTTCGAGTGAAATATTGTTATTGCCAAAGAATCATGGCACATGGGGCTTCATATAGGACTTTCTGTGCTCTCCATGCAGTTTTTCCATGTCAGAGATGCTGCATTTAGGTCACTCTCCATCGTTCATTAGGGGGGGGGGGCGCCCATTTTTTCTAATTACTTGCTCTGTTTTGGCAGTTTTAAACATGGTTCTAACATTCCATAAGCCAATTCTTTATTTCGTTTTTACGTTCAGTAGACTTGTTTTCCTATCATAGGTTTCCTTTCGGCTTTCACCCATGTTGTTCATGCTGACAAAAGGACTCTGTCCCAAGACCGTCGGACGTTTAGAGCACTTATTTCCTCTTGAACTTTCAGTAACGTAGTTTTTTTTTAAAACAGGGCAGAGCTGTCAACACTGCGCCCAACCCCCGTGCCTAGAGGCCCAGAAGACCGTCTTGAGTCTGGCCCCTCACCAATTACCTGCCCGGCTTTGGTGACCCTGCCTAGAACATACGTTCCCGTCGGCATAGCTCATTAGATCATTGAGGGTTTTAAGCTACCTCACCACTACAATGTAACGGCCTCTGTGGGGGAAGGGAGGGGGGGGGGGTGAATGGCTAAAGAATATATATGTAACAGGAACTAGATTAAACCATTTTAGTTCATTCTGATAGAAATATTTTCTTTTCACATTCGTGCCTTTTAATATTCGATCTCCCCTCAGGAGTGGATTAATTACAAATATTGAAGTTCCACTACACACATACACACACACACACACACACACACACACACACACATACATATACACACGGAACACACCGATCGTAATATTGTCTCTTATGTATATATATATACGTATGTATCTTACCTGTTTAACTCTGTATATATATGTATATAAAAATGTAGCCTTCTAGTAAAAGTTTGTATTGCGTTCTATGTAGCTGTTCTAACAGCTAGACTGAGGTCACCCTATAGTTTCGAAATCACCTAAACACAGATTATTCCCCACAATCATAAGGAATGTCTATACTGAAGTACCAGAAGGGTCAGAGATAAACAAGTTTTTCCTTGTCTAGCCCAGCACATTTCTCCAGGGTTATCAGATGCAACTACTGCGCTCTGAGCTACATGTATTGATGATGTGTGAGTCTGGAGAAAAAGAACAAAGAAAGATATTAGAGCTTAGCACTCTACATGAAGTAGTCACTGTGAGGCAATATTATTTATTATTCAATGAAACAAAAATCAAATCCCGATGATACGTTTTTGTGTGTCTCGTCAGCCTTTTTTAGCTGGACATTTTGCGTGACGAATGCTACACAAAAGAATAAACACCAAAATTATTACTTGTTTGTTCACTATTTCGAAAAATTATATACATCCTGCCTCCCCTCTCCCACTTTCTTTTTCCACACCCTTCCCCCATGGATTAATTCTCGAAGCTTTATTTTTTTTTTTTTTGAAAAATCAAGTGTCCTATGGTTTGTTTTCGGTTTTTTAATGTTTTTCTTTAAATTTATGATCCAATGATAATGACTAGTGGAAACCGTCCATTTTACAACAATTTAACTGATCATTTCAGTGGCACGAATTTTTTTCTTCTGTGAACCTGCTGGATATATTTGGTTTGTGTTAACATGAGTATACATCATCATCATCATTAGCATGATAATGATTACCTTTATGATCACTACCACCACTCCCACCATCATCATCACTGTTGTCATAGTGACCACCATGATCAAATCCATCATTATCCCCACTGTACTAAGTGTTCGGGGGTAGGGGTGGGTGAATCGCACATACTTGCCAAGCATTCAGGGGATTCTGTTATTATGTTTATAAACTTCAGTTCTCCACTCACTAAAAAAAATAAAAAGAATAACATGTCTTACAAGGACATGAATATTGACAGTTGCATGCCAAACCTCGACCACTTACACCACAACGGTTACTGGTTTACAGATCTTTAAAGTTAAACACAACTACTGGAATGAACTTGAAAAGAAGTCACTTAATCCATAAAGGACGCCCTGGGTATGAAAGTTAGCAGCGGGAAAGTTGGCAGGA
>CAJHNH020004724.1:461585-492820 GCA_905116865.2 Candidula unifasciata
ACTGAACCGATTTAGCTGAAATTTTCAGGATATGTTTGTTTTGAGACCGGATGTTGGACCATCATGGTTTGAAATTCAACCTGTCACTGTTATAGATAGGTGACCACAATTTAAGCCATAATATTCGACTCTAATATTTATAATTTTAGTGATTTCTAATTATAGCTACTTTAGTAATTGCGCATGCGCCGTGCAGCCAACACCTCCTCTAATACATAGAGTAGGTCGTGGTACAGCAAACAAGACTATATCTATGCAGGCAATGATTGCCACAATAACTATATTAGACACGATTTCTTTTTTTCTGTTTTTTTTTTTTTTCCAAACATCCTTCGATGAGTTGAAAAGTAGCCGATGGATTGGTAGGGAAAAGAGGGGCTGGGGCATCAGGGACTATCTCGACGTCTGTGCAGACATTGACTGCGACATTAACCGTGTTAGACACGTGCGATTTCTTTTGTTGTGCCGCTTCATTAATATATTTGGAATATCTGTCTATGAGAAAACAATTGCCTGCTGTTTTGAGTTGTGTTATAATCGGGACACTGCAGTAGGGACACACATCTAAAATAGTTATGTTCTCTTTTCGTTATTCCGATCGAGTGGTTGCTTGGTCGAATGTTTGGAACACTCGGCTCTTGAGAGGGAGACCAGGGTTCGAATCCGCAGTAGTTTTTTTTTTTTTTTAACTTAGGGCTAAAATAAAATCCTCACCTGCATTGTCGTGGCGACAGCACTAGCCATATGGCCCTTAATTATATGAATTTAAAAAAAAAGTACAGGTTTGTGGGTAAACCAGTTGATAATTAAATTTGACCATTTCACATACTTATGATTTCATTTTAAACTTTTTGATTGCATGGTTACGCTGAAATTTCATAGCTTTCCATTTATTTTCATTTAGATTTAATTAATTCATCTGCGTGGAATTTTAAGCTGTGATGTTTACCATAGCGTTCATTTCCTAATTCTGGTGTATTTTTCCAGTTTTAATTGCTTTTTAATTTTTTTTTTTTTCCCAATCTCAACTACTTCGATGAGGGAAAGAGTAGTCGGTGAATTTAAGGGGGGGGGGGGGGCAAACTGATTACTGAGAGAGTTATAAGTCACAGTAACTGCTTTACCCACTCAAAGTAGCAGCAGCAGTAGTAGTTGTGGTTGGGCGGTTACACCGTAGTGCTCTCATGTGAAGACCACCGGTAAGGTTATGGCATTCTTCTGTCGGGGAGCGAAATCATACATCCTAACCTGACCAGTCCGTGGCGACAGCACTAGCCATACGGCGCCAAATCTTCTGGCTCACGACTCCCTGTCTACTCCGATGGTAAAACAGATAGCAGTGACATTATTTTAGCTACTGTGGTGGTGGTCGTGGTGGTAGTTGAACTGGTACTTGAAGGATGATGCGGTAAATATTACATTAGCCCCATTCACAAACTTTTACAATTCCTGCTCCCAATTTAGTCCAGATGGACAGGGATGTCAATGTCAGTTACAACAAAAAGAATATAGCCAGGTGATGATTTTTCAATCCTTCGAAGAGGGAGAGAGCAGTAGTCGTTAAAAGAGGGGAGGGGAGAGGGTAATGACTGAAATTTAAGAGAACTTGAAGAGCTTTACACATGATTTTTAAGTTCTCATTATTTACCTAACTTGTTTATATTTTACTAACGCTACCTTCACTATTTTAATTTTTGTACGACTTACTTTGTTGTTTACAAGTACAGTAGTAGCTTTACTTACGTTTCCTATAAAAATACAAACAGCTTTAGCATGTGATAACCAAATAACCACTCTTGTTACTGTGCTAATAGCACCATTTAAACGACCACTAATAAAAAGACACAATTATATGGTGCGTGTTCTAAACTTGGAAAACCAGACTATCTCTATATAAATGTGCAGAGAATGATTGTGACATTAACTATTTAGACAGGTGCGATTTCCATTGTCTTTCCTTTCCAAAAACCGTTGATGAGGGAGAGGGTAGTAGGTGGATTTAGTTGTGGGGGTGGGGGGGGGGGTGGGAATCAAAGACTATCTCTATATCTGAGCAGACAATGATTGTATTAGACACGTGCGATTTTTATTTTCTTCCATTTCCATTTAGCCAAACTATGCCACAGCAATGCGTGGCCGGGTACAGCTAGTATTTTATAAAATTCCCGCTTACTAGTAATAATTCATAAAACAAATTCTAAAATTTTTAACCGGCTAGAGAAAGTTTCTTTCATTACGCACCGACTGTTATATGAGTGCCTAGCTCCAAGATTGCTGACACTCCATAGATTTTCTCCCAACCCAAGAACAGATCCACGGATGCCACCTTTCTACTAAAGATTTGCTATTAATATGGTTTCTAAAATATTTGCATTCCATCGCCAGCTGATGTCATGCTGGGCTGTGAGACGGCGTGAGGACACGTTCGACGTTTTCCAAATCTATCACTTGAATGTGGCAACAACTCCTGACCAAGAGGCTGGAGTAAGTTGGAAGGACGAGCAGCGTGACAGTATTTATTAGCACTACGTTGATTCAATTTAATATTACTCCTTCTCTTCAATTAAAAAACGTAGAATATTTGTTGATCTAGTGGGTAGTGGTTTGGGGGGGGGGGGGAGGATTGATAGAGAATGAGCCTCTACATCTCAAGATGTGTTATAAAAGACAGAGAATCTATGAGTATACTCGTTTGGCTAAGATTTAGATTTCTAAATCAGTAATCAGTAAGTAAAATAAATCATGTTTTCATACATAAAGTGATCGGTATCAAGTGTATGATGCTGTATAGATCAGCGGCCGCTAGATGAGTGTTGGGGTCATGCCTGTCGCCTTTTCTTGCGGTGATAAATTGTGGCATAAAGTAGATTAGATTGACCTTGGATACATTTTACGAACTCCTTGTGTGGATTCTAAAGTGCAGTTGTGTAGCGGGTAGACGCTCAGCTGCGGATCCGAATGATGCGGGTTCAGATTCCACCTCAGCCAAACTTAATTTTTTTTTTTTATGTGAAAAAAAAAAAGGAACAACTATGGTTAACAAGTTGGCCCAAACTTAAGTAGTGCCGGGAAACGGCTGGGACGTAAATGCGACCTGCGTGATGTTGACCAAATTAACCACAAAGTACTGACTGGCCTAAAAAATATAAATCTAACCTTATATGTCCAGTAGGTCAGAAGACGTGAAAGAGGGTGCTTTATTTTCACTTGTTTTGTATCTATATTAATAAAAATGTTAATTTGCCTATGTTGTTATTTAAAAACTCGGAAACTACTGAACCAATTGCTTTCAAATTTGCACACAACGTTGCCTTTGACTCCTAGCGTGATTTTTTGTCAGAAAATCGAACAAACCACGAACGACGTAGCTCCAGCAACGGTCCAATCATTATTTGTTTCGTTGCCGGCCCGGATTTGTTTTTAGTTTATTGGCCATATTTGACTGCTGAGCTCTTATTGAACTTTGCATTATTATATAATTTTATTTCCACTCTCTGCATGAGTGTTTGATAGCGTAGTTGGTAGTTATTCTTCCTATCATGAGGGTGACCCGCGTTCGATTCCCCGCTAGGTGATGATATATTTTTTTTTGCCCCAAACTGGGCGGCTGGCACATTGTGTTGTGGTTTATTACTAGGCTGCGATATCTACGCCTTTTTCGGTTTGGGGTTTACAGCTAGCCTGCGACAGCGGCGACGTGATGCTCAATGTTCATAATCACGGGTAATCTTAGTTCGCCCTCTAGAGGGCCGTTGGAACGGTGTGTTGTGGTTTACAGCTAGGCTGCGATATCTGCTCCTTTCACCCAACGACATACGATTTCAGTTAAGTCCCAATTAGCCTCTCTGCGACGCTTCTCGATCAAAAACTATTCGGCGATGACAGAAACTGTTAACTAAGACAGCTTACAGTCCAGTTTAGTTTGGGTGGACACGGATACCAAGGTCAGTCAAACATCGTACCTTCGGAGAGGGAAAGATGACGGGTGCGGGGTATTATTCCCCGCTGTTCGTGAGTATAGTGTACATTTTACTGTGGGTTCCATCACTGGTTACGTGATACAGTTTTTTTTTTAAATGTCGGGGGCAAAATTAAACTGAATAGTCCGTGGCGACAGCATGCGGCGCTAACTCCTCTTTTCTACACCCACCTACACAGACTGTAGTGACAGTTTTTGTTGTTGTTGTTATTGTGATGGGTGTTGTGCTAGTTGTTGCAGTAGTACTGGTACTGGATGGCTGATGTGGTAGCTGTTACATTGGACACACTTCTCAGTACAAAATAATGCTACATATTTATGTCTGGGTGGACACGGATGCCAAGCTCAATTTAGTTTCACTATTTCGTCACATGGTGACTTTTCCATCCTTCGGAGAGGATGATATGATTACTGGGGGAGGGGGTAAGTGGGTTGATGCCATACACTGTTAACTAAGAGAGCTTAAAACATTGTTTTAAAGTTCTCATTCCTTAAGTATATTTATTTTTTAAATTTCACAAGGTGATGATTTTTCAACCATCCTTTGGAGAGAATGATATGATTAGTGGATGGGAAAGAAGGGAGGGGGGGGGGGGGTTGTTGATACCAGACACTGTTAACTGAGAGAGCTTAAAACTTTATTTTAAAGTTCTCATTTCTTATCTATTTCTGTTTTAATAATTTCGCCAGGTGATGATTTTTCAATACTTCGGAGAGGGAGATATGATTGGTGGAGGGAGGGGGTGGGGGGGGGGGGGGTTATGCCAAACACAGTTAGCTGAGAGAGCTTAAAATATTATTTCCCAGTTCTCATTTCTTAACTATTTATATTTTAAAAATTTCGCCATGGATTATTTTTCAATGCTTCGGAGAAGGAGATATGACTGGATCGAGGGGAGGGGGGGGGGGGGGTATAACAGACACTGTTAGCTGATAGCAATTTTCTTTTTTCTCCATTTCACCATTCTGGGCCACAGCAACGTGTGGCCGGGTACAGCTAGTTGGAGCATATAACAACAAGGCGGGTAGCCAGGTTGCAATTTATTGTACTCTGCTCTGTATCAATAGTGAAAGTGTAAAATGTTAGCCTAGATAACGATTTTCAAACTATCGCTATACATTTGGCACTTGGTGGACAATTTGGGGCCAACAAGCAGATAATATCCTAATACTGTATGCTACCATTTCAGAAACACTTATCATCATCATGTAGCAGGTCCTTTGCAGGACGTTGCTCTCATCACAGTCTGTCTGAAAGAAGCTCGGTCTCTTGCCAGCTCTCCAACCTCATGCACTTTCGTACTCAAGGAGTCACTAGAATCCTGTGCCCATCTTCGTGTTGGTCGAGCCTGCCCCACCATTCTGGTACCATGCCTTCTGCTATAATTTTTTTTTCTATCCGTGGCGGCGCTTGAAATGTCCAAAATTTTTCAACTTCTGAGACAGGATGCTGTTTATTAGCCAATCTTCCTTGATATTCAGATCATTTAGGATGTCAGTATTTCTCCTCTTTTTCGTCCAAGAAATTCTGAGAATCGTTTTATAGCATTTCAGCTCAAAAGCCCCTATTCTCTTTCTTAAGGACTGGGAGATAGTTCACCACTCACATCCGTATGTTGCAACAGGGAAAATGCATGCTTTCATAATTATAATCGTGATCTCCTTGCTATTGCTTTACCATATAATTTTTAGGTTGTTTAATTCAGGAAAACTAGAAGAACTAAATCTGTTTGGTAGATGTATTTGGTGAATGTTGTTTGTATTGTATAAATGAATGCTGGTTAAAGACAACATTTAATGATGTGATAGCACGGTAATTGTCGTTGATGCCTTTCAAGATAGTGGCCAGATTAAATCGCTTGAATAGTTCTAGTAAGTAAGTATATTGTTTATAAGTAAAGTAAAGTTTCCTTTTCACGCCTTTCGGCGCATCGGGCAAATGGACAGAGCGTCCCATATTTTTACAGACAATCAGCACTCTGTGGGTAATGTAGTCAGCATTACGCCGGCTGTCTTTACTTTCCCAGGACAGCCCATCCTGGTACCCATTTTAGGCTGGGTCGACCTGCGACGTCCCATACCACGACAAAAATCCACGCAGCCTTTAGTGGGTTTCGATCGCGGTATGCTGGCTTACGAGTCGGACTCGCAACGCCTTAGTAAATGACGCCGCCAATATTGTATGTACAAAATATAAAATATATAGATGGCTAGACCTATATTTTATGTTCCAAACGGCAGTTGATGGATGATATGGTCAGCATCACACCGGTCGCCTTTACTTCCCGGGGATGTACCTGGTTCCCATTCAAGGCTAGGTCGACCTGGGATACAAGGTCATTTAAAAAAATATTCGAAATCTGTCAGGACTCGAACCCACGACTTTCCGAGCGTCTAGCAGCTAGACCACAGAGACTCCTATCACTATAATTATGTCAAGTAAAAATGTCTCTAATATTCAAACATTATGGTACAACCACCCAGCTACAATATTCCGCTGCATAATGTCTTTCCGAGTAGGACGGTAAACAAAACAAGCGACTAACTACTGTGAAAACAATGACTACTAACTAAACAGTTGCTATTATCAACGACGATGTGTTGTTCTACTCGTAAAAGTCGGATTATTTTAAAGGCGCTAATAATTTTGAATATACAAAAATCCGTTGGCTAGCAATAATTCTTCAAATACATTTCTAATAACTTTAATCAGCCGTCTGGAGCTAGTTCCATTCAGTACGCACCGTCTGTTTATGAATTCCAAGTTCTATGTGTGCTTAGCCCACCATTGATTTTCTCCCCCATCCAAGAACAGATCTATTGATGCCACATTTTTCTTCTAGTTTTGTTATCAATAAAATGTCTAGCATATTTTCGTTTTTAGCAAGCTGATGTCATGCTAGGCTGTACGGCGGACAGGGGACAAGTTTGAAGTTTTGTAAATGTGTAACTACTTGTATGTGCAAACAGTTCCAGGCTAGGCGACTTGAGGACGGATGGAAATGACGGTGTTTCAGTAAATGTGAACAAATTCAAACATGTTCTTGTTTCCGGAGAAGAGCACATTTTGTTTGTCTTCGGTTTTCTTTCTTAAAAATGAATAAGGAAGTGTGAAGAGTCTTGTTTCATACTTTGAACTCAGGAGAAATTTAGTGCTAGGATTTCTTTGTATATTACCTAGCAGCAATCGAGTTAGCAAATACCGATACAGAAAGGCTGCTGATAAAGATAATGTGTTAGTGGTCACTCAATGAAACAGTGACACCAAGGGGCGTAATCAATGGTTGTTTACAGCGACTTGAAAAAAAAGGGAGGGGGGAGGGGGAACAATCCATTACTTTTGTACACAGAAAAAAAGTTATGTGGAATATTTAATATTTCGTAACGTTAGGGTAAGAGATGGTGTTGGGGTTAAGGTTAACAGTAACTCTAACCCTCACCCTAATCTCAAACAATATTGAGTGAGTGACTTTTAACCCCACCAGGACTGCACAACGAGCACATCGGCAACCAGATGGCCCATTAGCTTGCCATCAGACGACATCGTCGCCTGTCAAGACAGTATTTGGGTCGACTCGTTTATCTCATCAACCCTGCAGGAGCGCAAAGGTGGAGCGCAATGCTAAGCCATTTTATATGGTGCACATAACCTAGTCACAATTATAACTTAAAGCTCCCAATTTTGGGGATGCTGATTGAACGTGACGATGTTTTTCCTCAAACAAAAAACACACCTACGACGGTGGTAGAGAGAAAGAAAGAAAGAGAACAGAAAGAAACAACAACAAAAGGAAGGAAGGAAGGAAGGAAGGAAGGAAGGAAGGAAGGAAGGAAGGAAGGAAGGAAGGAAGGAAGTAAATAAGTAAGTAAGGAAGGAAGGAAGGAAGGAAGGAAGGAAGGAAGGAAGGAAGGAAGGAAGGAGGGAGGGAGGAGGAAGGAGGGAGGGAGGGAGGGAAGGAAGGGAGGAAGAGGAAGGAAGGAAGGAAGGAAGGGAAGGAAGGAAGGAAGAAGAAGGAAGGAGAAAGGAAGGAAGGAAGGAAGGAAGGAAGGAAGGAAGGAAGGAAGGAAGGAAGGAAGGAAGAAGGAACGGAAGGAAGGAAGGAAGAAGGAAGGAAGGAAAAGAAGGAAGGAAGGAAGGAAGGAAGGAAGGAAGGAAGGAAGGAAGGAAGGAAGGAAGGAAGGAAGGAAGGAAGGAAGGAAGGAAGGAAAGGAAGGAAGGAAGGAAGGAAGGAAGGAAGGAAGGAAGGAAGAAGGAAGGAAGGAAGGAAGGAAGGAAGAAGGAAGGAAGTAAGGAAGCAGGAAGGAAGGAAGGAAGGAAGGAAGGAAGGAAAGGAAGGAAGGAAGGAAGGAAGGAAGGAAGGAAGGGAAAGGAAGGAAGGAAGGAAGGAAGGAAGGAAGGAAGGAAGGAAGGAAGGAAGGAAGGAAGGAAGGAAGGAAGGAAGGAAGGAAGGAAGGAAGAAAGGGAAGGAAGGAAGGAAGAAGGAAGGAAGGAAGGAAGGAAGGAAGGAAGGAAGGAAGGAAGGAAGGAAGGAAGGAAGGGAGGGAGGGAAGGAAGGAAGAAGGATGGGAGGAAGGAAGGAAGGAAGGAAGGAAGGAAGGAAGGAAGGAAGGAAGGAAGGAAGAAGGAAGGAAGGAAGGGAAGGGAAGGAAGTAAATAAGTAAGTAAGGAAGGAAGGGAGGAAGGAAGGAGGAAGGAAGGAAGGAAGGAAGGAAGGAAGGGAAGGAAGGAGGGAGGAAGGGAGGAAGGGAGGAAGGAAGGGAGGAAGGGAGGGAGGAAGGAAGGAAGGAAGGAAGGAAGGAAGGAAGGAAGGAAGGAAGAAGGAAGGAGGAAGGAAGGAAGGAGGAGAAAGGAAGGAAGGAAGGAAGGAAGGAAGGAAGGAAAGAAGGAAGGACGGAAGGAAGAGGAGGAAGGAAAGGAAGGAAGGAAGGAGGAAGGAAGAAGGAAGGAAGGAAGGAAGGAAGAAGGAAGGAAGGAAGGAAGGAAGGAAGGAAGGAAGGAAGAGAAGGAAGGAAGGAAGGAAGGAAGGAAGGAAGAAGGAAGGAAGGAATGAAGGAAGGAGAAGAAGAAGGAAGGAAGGAAGTAAGGAAGGAAAGGAAGGAAGGAAGGAAGGAAGGAAGAAGGAAGGAAGGAATTAGAAGGAAGGAAGAAGGAAGGAAGGAGGAAGAAGGAAGTAAGGAAGGAAGGAAGGAAGGAAGGAAGGAAGGAAGGAAGGAAGGAAGGAAGGAAGGAAGGAAGGAAGGAAGGAAGGAAGGAAGGAAGGAAGGAAGGAAGGAAGGAAGGAAGGAAGGCGTTTCTTCCCGGATAGTAAAAAAGTTAAGTTTAGCAGTGTTATCCACACACTTTGCCACAGGAAGCATTTTAAAATATGCAGCGTTTCCCTTTCCACCATGAACATTTTTTTTTACCTCGATGATAATGTACTAGGCCTGAGAAGGCCCTTTGTAACAAGAAATAAGAAAGAAAAAGAGAAAGTAGGGAGAGAGTTCGTTTTGGTGGGGGAAAGATCAGAATATCTCACCCAGGCAAGAAATCTTATGTGTGAAGTCTAGTATAGCCAAGCAACGAATCAACTAAACTATTAAACTAACTAGAAGTCCTAAGCTGAAGAAAACAACTGTAACTATGAATACAACGTTGAACATAATTTTATTTAACTTCACATCAGCATGGCCAACAAATAACGACATTAACGACAACTACGTGCTCGACCAGCATATCAAATATATAGCGATCTACCATCTAACTAACTCTTAGCAAGAATACAAATGAAAATCTACTTTAACCAACTGAACGTACCACCCGCCTGGAATCGGCCAGACAACGAACGTTACCTATGGTCGCTGCAAGACTGAAAAAAACCTTTTATACCCAGCGAGCCAGATTTTCCCCCCATCTTCCGTCTAACTCTACTAACTGCCAATGCTTCTCAAATGGCCGGTTGGCCATTTTCAAACCAGAATAAACCTTCTAAGATCTTTAATCTGCTGTACTGTAGTTTTCGTAGCTTCCACCCTATTACAGTAAAAACACGTTACACAGATGTGATGTACTGTCAGATTAACAAACATTGTAGCATTCAGTGAGGGTTGCTAAAATTTCTTTGGGATAGTGCCAAATATTTTGTTTAAAGGTAACAATATCCCCCAAAAAATAACCCATTTTTAATTGTTAATTTAAAAAAAAAAAACATGTAAAGTGTGTATTGTCTTGTCTGTTGAGTTTTTCAGTGAAAGTTTGTGTTGTAGTTGGTATTCCTCTAATAAGACTTTGATCGACTTTGGTCGAAACACCGCATTATCCCCTTGTGAATTTCGGGACCTTAATAAGGGGCATACAAGAATATAACCACTACCTCCCCCTTTCGGCATGTCGAAGGAGTCGACTGATCGGGGCATCCCTCGAAGCTAGAGTGTATTTTCCTGAGAGGCAGGAAACCAAGAGTCTGCAGACAAATAAGCCACATCTTTACAAACGGACGTTCACACAACATTCAGGTTCTGGAACTAGACTGTAAAGTCCGAAGGACGACGATAAACCAGAAATTTCCGCGACAATTTATAGCAGTTAAAGGCAAAGAATAAGAAATCATCACATTAGAAAGATCACACATAGTATTAATCACATCACCATGAGATATCACACACGATGAGGTCACAGGACAGAAGATAAGATTGGTTTTCACCTTGCGATTATCCTGATGAAACAGACATTTATTTTATGTAGTCGTAGTCGATTTTATGTTTTAGTTTGAAGGATTCATTTATTTATTTCATTTGAATCAATCGTTGCTGTGGTATGCACCTGACGAGATAAAGCGAATTATGCCAGGCAATAAACCATGCAGTCTATTGTTTGTATGTCTTCTTTGTTCAGCCTCACAAGAAAAAAAAAATGGTTCTGAATTTCTTAAACTGCTTACGCTTGCCCCGCTTTTCTGAAATTCATATGTGCTCCTGAATCATCGCCATGTATCAGGCCATCAATAGAAGAATTCTCTCATCATGACACGCCTTCAACCACCGGCCCCTTGCGAACTTTCCTGTCTCGTGCAGTTTCACGCCTAGTGTGTTTTTGATACTGCTCTCTGAGCCAGATCCCTCTACGAACAGATCCTGAAGGCTTCTAAATCACGATTACATTTTACAGAGCCCTCTAATTTGAATGCCCTTCTGTTTCACTGGAGCCACTCAGATTGCAATTTTATTCATATACATCAGCCATTCGTGAGAATTTACGACGCCTGGCCTTCCATCAATATTCCCTAATAAGATCGTTATGTGCCGGTCAGTTGTAATACAATTTGTTAAAAGCGACGGAAAGTGTACCCAGAGCACGTCAGTATGATGACTGTATGACTAACCAGGCTCAGAAAAGATGAACTTTTGACCGAATCGGTGGCTGTAGTCACGTGTGAGCCAATGGCCAATGGCGATTGTACGCACGCTGTTATGAATGGTTCCGTTTCTGTGGGTATAATTTGAGTTTAAACATTACTTTGCATGTCATTTCTGCTCACAATAAATCAGACATATGTGAATACTTTTAACGCTTTGTTGCATTTCATATTTGTCCTTGTTATAATTAAATATAATATGGACATAATATAGCGGTGATATTAGTTAAAGGAGCGGTAGTAGCAACCGCAGCAAAATAGTATTAGTAGTAGTAGTAATAGTAGTAGTAGTACTAGTAGTAGAAGTAGTAGTAGTAGTAGTAGTAGTAGTAGTAGTAGTAGTAGTAGTAGTAGTAGTAGTAGTAGTAGTAGTAGTAGCAGCGGCGGCAACAGCAGCAGTAGTAGTAGTAGCAATAGTAGTAGTAGTAGTAGTAGTAGTAGTAGTAGTAGTAGTAGTAGTAGTAGTAGTAGTAGTAGTAGTAGTAGTAGTAGTAGTAGTAGTAGTAGTATTAGTAGTAGCAGTAGAAGTCTGATAGTCTGGTAGTCTTAGTTTCAGCTTCATAGCAAACGGGTCGCCCCATGTTTGCTCCGCTCCTGTGCCAACGAAAAACACTCAGAATGCTTATCACAGTCCCTTGTGGAAAGATTGACAGACTGCTGTCTCTGCATATCTAGCATACACTCGCATTAATGCATACGGTAGCCATCCGAAGTGCTAACACAAACAGTCCAACATTAGAAATGTAGTTCATCATTGATGATAGCAGAACTTGTCGCCAACAGATCAGCAGTTGCCTACGCCATCAATTGTAATCACATACGGGCACTGCCGACAATGCACGACAGGCATCACGCCATTTTCTGAATCTACAATTCACACCACCACGTTGGTCACAGTCGAAAATACATTCCAAATGCAATCCGCAGCTCACAGGGTCACGCCATGCATTCATCTCAGAAGCTGGGCGACGAAACTATATCCAGTTTACAAATGGAGCAAAAATACTTTAACCACCGTCTGGCAGAAGCAAAAAATTTGTCTCTGCTTCGAACAGCGCCGCTGTCTAGCGTCCATTTTAACCGGAAGGAAAAGCAGTAGAAGTAGTAGTAGTAGTAGAAGTAGTAGTAGCAGCAGCAGCAGCAGCAGTAGTAGTAGTAGAAAAAGTAGTAGCAGTAGTAGCAGCAGCAGCACTAGTAGTAGTAGTAGTAGTAGTAGTAGTAGTAGTAGTAGTAGTAGTAGTAGTAGTAGTAGTAGTAGTAGTAGTAGTAAGTAGTAGTAGTAGTAGTAGTAGTAGTAGTAGTAGTAGTAGTAGTAGTAGTAGTAGTAGTAGTAGTAGTAGTAGTAGTAGTAGTAGTAGTAGTAGTAGTAGTAGTGGAAGTAGTAGCAGCAGTAGTAGTAGTAGAAGAAGTAGTAGCAGTAGAGGTAGTAGCACATTGGTTACCTGAAAAGGCTATGACGACTTGGTTCAAGTTGGAGCAGACAATTGCTCTTTCGAAAATAAGAGGCAGACGGAAAAGAAAGAAAAAACAAAACAAAAGTAAAAGTTGCTATAGCAGCAAGAAAAGTAAAACCTTGCAGCTCAGGCCCCTTGAGCACTTCAACATATGTCAAAGAGCTGAACACCCACCCACCACCGCCCCCTCCCCCCCCCCCCACAAACCTCCCCGCTTTCCTCTTTCCCCCTTTTCCTCATGTTTCTTTTCCTGTGAAGCAGCAGCAATAGTAGTAGGTATAGTAGTAGTATCCGAACGACAGTCCAGTTTTGGTAGTGGTAGTAGTGGTAGTTATGGACGCTGACATAAGGAAAACTTTGGGAGGGGAGTGTGTGTGTATGTGTGGGGGGGGGGGGGGGGGGGGAGAGAGGAGGCTTATGACTCTCATCACTGTATAGGGGTCGGAACATAGCGGCTTAAACATTATTTAATTACAAACTTACAAAAAAAAAGTTATTATTAATATCATTACTATTATTATTATCATTACTATTATTATTATCATTACTATTATTATTATCATTACTATTATTATTATGTGCTGATCAGCAAATTAGTAGGATTATTTATTTGAAAAAAAATGTTAAATGTATTTAAATATGCATATGAATAGAACATCTGTTCATGGTTCGGGGAGGGGGGAGGGGGGTGGGGGGACATCGACTTCCTAAACAAATGGGTGTAGGGAGGCGATCAAACTGCCCGAGCTTCTAGGTTTCGGTACCTATGATGATAACCGTGGTGGTGGTAGTGGGGGTAGTAGTAGTAGTAGTAGTAGTAGTAGTAGTAGTAGTAGTAGTAGTAGTAGTAGTAGTAGTAGTAGTAGTAGTAGTAGTAGTAGTAGTAGTAGTAGTAGAAGTAGCAATATTAGTAATAGTAATCGTGTTATTAGTAACTATAGTCGTAGTAGCCGTCTCCATTGTCATCGTAGCAATAGTAATAGTAGTAGTAGTAGTAGTAGGAGCAATATAAGTAATAGTAATCGCATTATTAGTAGCTATAGTCGTAGTAGTCGTCTCCATTGTCTTTGTAGTAGTAGTAATAGTAGTAGTAGTAGTAGTAATAGTAGTAGCAGCAGCAGCAACAGCATCAGCAGTAGTATTAGTCGTAGTAGTAGTAGTAATAGTAGTCATAGTAGTAGTAGTAATTATTAGTAGTTGTTGTTGTAGTAGTAGTAGTAGCAGTAGTAGTAGTAATAGTGGTAGTAGCAGTATTAGTAGTAGTAGTAGTAGTAGTAGTAGTAGTAGTAGTAGTAGTAGTAGTAGTAGTAGTAGTAGTAGTAGTAGTAGTAATAGTAGTAGTAATTTATAGTAGTTGCGGTAGTAGTAGTAGTAGTAGTAGTAGTAGTAGTAGTAGTAGTAGTAGTAGTAGTAGTAGTAGTAGTAGTAGTAGTAGTAGTAGTAGTAGTAGTAGTAGTAGTAGTAGTAGTAGTAGTAGCTGCTGTAGTAGCAGTTTTAAATAATTCCCCATTTGGTACCAGTCTCTGATCATTTTCTTTTGAAAAAAATGAACATGAAGCGACTGCAAGGAAAGTTTAGGGAAAAACGAGATAGAGGAAAAAATAAAGTGACGATACTGTGACGTTCCGCGAAAATTTCCATGTTGCCCGCCAAAAATTTCCGCCTAGTCCTACTTCATTCGGACTCTTTATTACTGCGGAGCTGTAAACCCACGCTGTGCGGACTAGGCGGAAATTACGCGATATGGGAGTGAAGTCTAGTGAAGTACGTCTAGGCCGACTCCGAAACATAGACAATAGACATTATAACCAACTTTTCTTTTAAAAAGCAACAATTAGTAGAGATACTGTAGAGGTAGCTGCTGCATATGGGGACTTCTCATGTGCATTGGAGTCGACGACATAACATCACATAAAGCGTCGATTAAACAAACGGGAGGGGGAAAAAAAACTATGGTGTCATATAGAGCTGGATATAAATGTTGATCCATTTTTGTCAGTATTTGTGCTGGCAAGCGGCGCATTTTAATAGCTAGTAAATAGCAGAACAAACTAGATCAAGTTACAAACTAAGAAACTCTAGACAGTTTGATAACCAAGAGAAGATGGAAATGACTTTGCCACGTTATGACAACGGTTCCGTAAATGCCTGCCAAACAGCTCTCACATGGATACCAGAGGGAAAGCGAATAAGGAGGCGCGCGAAAACATCATGGGGACAAACGATGGAGAGTGACCTCAATGCGGCATCTCTGACATGGAAAACTGCACTGAAGATTGCACAGGACAGGAGAGCATGGAAAGTCCCTTCTGATGCCTCATGTGCAACTAAGCATAAAGAGAGCTGATGATGATGTTTAATAGCAGAACAGTTGCCCTATCAGTGCTGGGTTGTTGTGATATTGTGACCTCTTAGGCCGCTATTTACTGCTTTAATCCATTTTTTCCTGGGTCTTCCTCTGCATCATGGTGTCTTGAATTTTATGTTAAGCGCTTTTGCGGCTGGAATCGTTGGTTTCATTCTCACTAGGCGTCTGCACCACTTTAGTCTTTGCTTCATAGTAAACTTAAGAACAGATGTTGGTCCGTTAGTTTAGTTCAGATTTCTTCATTTTCACTGCCCTTCTGGTTTTGTTCGCAACCTTTTATATAAATCTTATTTTCTAAGCAGTTGTATTCAAAGGTTTTACTAGTTTTACACACACACACACACACACCTCACACACACATACACACACACACATATTAGAACCTTTATATTACAACTTGTAGGTCCTGTTGATTAGTTTATACAGATATGGGTACAACAACATGGGACAGCTTCCCATTACGTGGGCTAAACCCAGCATGGCTAACGTTCTCATGGCTTCTCAGATATGGAGGTCAACTACTGGTAGTGCTCATTCCTCTGCTGCATACAGGAGGAGAGGGATAGAAAAGGCCTGTCTCTCGGTTCCTGCAGCTATGTGGCTTTAGTTTTGGGTGGGGAGAAAAACATGTACACAATCATCACGCTGATAGCAATGTTCTCGCCCCCCCCCCCCACCCGGAGACTAGAGAGTCTCTAAGCAAGAGATTCAAGGGTTAGAAATTAAGTCTTTCATAGGTCTTTCTGTTAGTCAACCAACCTACCGGTCAATCATTGATCCATTTAGCAATCTATCCTGTAGAACATCCGGCAAACCCCAGATTCAGTTTACCAAGAAATCCATTTTAAAAAAGTAAATTTTTAACAAACCTGCCCCAAACTAACTAACATACCATGCAGCCAGCCAAGATACCAACTTAATAGATGGACACGCAAGCTTGAGCAAAAAAGTCCCCTCTTGGTTCTACTGGGCAAAGTGAAGGGGTGGGGGTTTAGACCCAGCGCACCTACAAAACATGTCATGAAAAAACACTAGTAACTTTTGTTTTCTTCGATGTCAAAGTGCATATGTCTAAGAGGTGGGGAGCATAAACATAAAAAAAACAAGCCATATCTGTGAAATAGATGGGCATGCAAAACTCCTGCTAAAGACCAAAAGTTTACACACAGCCAACATTTTCAGCAGGAGTTTTGCAATAAGTCGTCTTCTACTTGCAGTAAGTAGTTGATGACATTGGGCTGGTTGTCTAGGAGATGATGCGTCCAGTGAATGATTTTAGCACACATTCTTAAGATGACATAACTGGGACAAGGCGACACCGACTTCAGAGTACGATACAGTTTATTGACATCTCATCACTTACATAAATTGTCGCGTCCATGTCCTAATTCACAGCTTACACGCACCACATTGTTCAGACGCCAATACGCTAACTTCTTATACATTCATCGACCAGAGTTCGGAACCTTCACTTCCTTTCCACATCGCCGCATAGATGGATCTGGTCATTTTCTCAAGTTTCACACCACTTGGCTTGGCTAGACTTGGCTTCGATGGATGTTGTCGTCTGGTCTTCCTTTCGCAACACTCAGTTTCACGTTCTAATTCTCCCGAACACCATCAAGCCCTCTCGCTCTGACGGTCAACACATACTAACTTGACCAGACTGGCGTCTTTCTTATATCCAGTGTTCGTTCCACGTGGCAATGGCAACACGTGGTTGTTCTTGAGTTCCACGTGGCGACCTGTGGTCGTTCTCTTTTAGTTCCACGTGATAACTCGTGGTCGTCCCCTGCCTTGAAAATCCCGGTTACTCCGAGTATCTGGCTTCTCTCGGTATTATTGTTAGCTTGGGGCTTTACCTCCAACCTTTCCAATCGGGGTGAAAATATCCACCATTTCAAGTTTACAGCAGGCGAACGCGAAGAGAAAGAAGTTGTATAAGGGGCTTTCAAAAAGTAATACACCACATAATTTTTATCAAGAGATATTTATTCAAAAAATCTGAAATTTATTGACAGTATAGAAGGATATGGCATACAAACGTAGGTATTATTCAACATCGTCCCAGTCAACACTTCAGGCTTTATTAATGCGAAAAACAATTCATGTATTTCCAGCCCGTGCCAGATTTTTTATCATAGGGCTGCGTGGTCTGCAGGCACGGGTTCAGCCTCGAGTGCTAGAGGTTCGGGGTTTAATCCCAGGTGAGAGCTGAGAGTTTTTTCACGTGGACTTGGACTTCTAGTAATTAGCACTGGTCTTTGTTTTGTGATTTCTGACGCCCGTGTGCACTGTTGTGCACGTAAAAAATCCCTTGGCAGTCTAAAATATAAAAAAAAAGTAGCCTAACTGCGCTGCCCGGGCAAATTTTTAAATTAAAAATCTACCTAAAGTATTTCAGGATCCTCACTGGGGCTACAGATGTGCACTGTGCTGAGCTTCTTCGGATTCAGACTTGAGTTAGAAGAAGAACGGAGCACTTGTGGGTTACTATCCGTGTGCCATGATGTTGATCCGTTGTTCAAAAAGTTAAAATGCCCTGATCAAGTATCTATTTCCTTTTTTGCATGAATCCCTTATTCGTCGTCGTCACACCTTGTCACAAGGAGTGCACATTAAAGTGGATAATATAGATGCAAATCATAGGGTGCCAAAGCAGAACTATAGTCTGAATGTTTAGTCCGTCTAACCCAATGCGGAGATTATTTTTCGTACTAACATGCGTCATCTATTGTTTGTCTGTAATTTAGGACAGACAATATACACATGACAGTTTGTATTTGATACAATTTCACGCTTCTGTCTTGATAATTAGCTGAGGAAAACCTTATCGTACGTTACTTTTTAAACAACCCTTATAAATACATACTGTCTACGTAGCGTGGGTCATCAATCACGTTAGCAGTCGTCACTGTCCGAAAACGATGTTGCGCCGGGGAATGTCATTAGAAACTCAGAGCTTAGAGAAAAGAGAAACACTCTCACAGAGCAGCCAGATTCTTATAAAACAGAACGCTGAAATGAACAACGAGCACTGTCGTTTTGTTTTTAATTCAACATTCCCTTTGTGGGTTTCGGGGCACTATTATAGGGAAAACAAAAATAAACCCCCAGCCTACCCAAACAAGCCTGTCGTAAGAATCGAATAATTGGGAGCTTCCCTCAAAGTCAGAGTGCATCTGCCTGAGAGGCAATGAACCAGCAGTCTGCATACAAATAAGTCAGATCTGAAACACGGATGCACACGCAACACTCAGGTTCTGGAACACGACTGCAGTCCAGAAGTGGATGAGTTTACAGCTGGTGGACGCAAAGAAGAAGAAGAATTCAACTCAGCTCACTCATAAGTCAACCAAACAGGAAAAAAGTTACGGACAGCTAGACACAAAAGCTGCCATTACTGCCTTTATATACCAGTTTTGAAATGTAGGTGGGTCTGAAGATGGGAGGGATAGGGGGTTAAGCCTAAGGATTGAAGGCAGCATTCAAAAACCGACACCACTATAAAAGATATGACTACGAGTGAGACATTGTTTGTGGTAATAGCGAGAAGATTTCAGCGAATAAAAAGGAAAACTAACCAACCAGTTCTTTAAAAATAACCGAACGCTTTTAATTAATTAGAGATAATTGATGTTGATGTTGAAAAAAGTGAAATAGAAATAGAAATATTGAGAAGAAAGGCAAACATAGAAATTAATGACCATCGGTAAAAGTTCAATAAGAAAGGTAGCGCTCCAGTTACTGGCTTAATTAGTGAGATGTTGTCTGGAAGATTTCTGTGCGATTATAAATATCTTTAGTTTTCTTGACTGAAAATTCAACACAGCTACATTTAAGTAATTTTTTTTTTCCTGGTACATTTTTAAAAACTTTGTCACATTTCTTCCCCTCTTTTTACATACGTCACTTACCTATAGCTTTGCATAATATAGCTGTGAAAGATGGGTGTTTGGAAGGGACGAAAGTAAGACCGGACTGAGTGCCCAATTTGTGACCATTTGAAAATAAAGTACGTTCGTTCGTTCGTACCCACCACCACCCCACACCTCTCCCATTCCCCATTACGTATTTCTTGGTTACATGTTGAACTTTTGTTTTTGTTTTTTGTTAACTTTTTTTATTATGTCCTTTGAGTGTTCCAGTCACAGTTTGTGATGTATTTAGTACTTCGTTGATGAGAACTTTGGTTGATACGTTATTTTGTACTGGTCTTTTCCATTCACTCTGTTGGGCCTTCTAAATACATTCTGTGTTATATTTAGAATGTAATGTCATGGCTAGCTATGTTTGTCACTTTTAGTGTGGTGTAGTACATGGGGAGGGGGGGGCATGGGGGGCAAGGCGGAAAGGGGTAGAGGAGATCACAGCCTATGGTGATAGTGACGACGACAAGAAGACCTACTCACTGTTTTAAAAAAAAGGCGTCCATTATTATTATCCTAGGTTTATTGTTGACTTCGAGAAGACTTAACAAATTAAACGTTCTTCTTCTGAGATACCTAGCACTTATTAGCTCATTTTGTAAATACTTCTTCTTCTGTCTTTCTATCCTCCAATGGACCATAGGCCCTTAAGAAAATCAAGCCGTCGTTTTATCCTTCGCTATTACATAGAGCTCTCCCCATGTACTCCCTATCTTTCTAACTTTATTCTCCAGCTCTGTGATCTCCATGTGTGTTTTGTGTGTGTGTGTGTGGCTTTTCTGTATTCCTATGCCCCTGTAGATTACAGTGCAAAGACATTCTAGTTATGCTGTTCTCCGGTTTCCTCAATGTGTGTCCTATCCAACGCCAGCCTCTTTTTCTCACCTCTTGGTCCACTGGAGCTTGATTAGTTCTCTCCAAAAGCTCTACATTAGTTATTCTATAACCCATTTAATTCCCTCTATTTTGCGTAGGCACCAGTTAATGAATGTCCGCAGTTTTTAGTAGTTGCCTTAGTTGTTCTCCATGTTTCTGCCCTAAACAAAAGTACTGATTTGACATGAGAATTAAAAAAAAAGTAAGTTTAGTATTTCCTCTAATTTCTTTTGACCTCTGTAAATTCCCTTATTTGTAAATACTCCATGTGGTTTATACTGATACTCCTACAGATACGTAGACTAGACAAAACTGCCACTAGCAAAAATAAACCAGTGGACTATAGTACAAATCCTCGACTATCCAAAATCCTCAACATCTGTCTTGTATTACTAAAAATTTCACCTCGCTTGCTTTCAGGATCAGTGCAATTTCAGTTCTCTCCCTTCCCTTATTGTTTTATCTCCTCCAATCGTTGCGCAGGTAATGTTACATACACAAGACTAGTGGCATAAAAGCTAGAGATTTATTCCGCATATGTGGTAGATTACGCTCTAGGAGTTCTAATTCTGGACAAATATGATTACAATTCTGTGTCGGAGCTTAATTCGCATTTGGCTGCTGCAGTCCAAGTAGATGCTTTCAGAAGTTGCCGTTCCTGTGTGTAGCGTTTCCACACGCACAAGGACAGCATTAGCATCGCGCCCCTGACCTGCCCTGTGTGTCATAAGAAATACAACTGTGTAGAACTAGAATTCATCTGCGTTGGTTGAGGGGGCATTTATGTTCTCATACTTTATATATTAACAGAAATGAGAAGTATAGCAGCTACACGAGCTGAAAACAACCATAATTTCTACTTATAATGACCAAAATCAATTGTTTTAGTTTTTACTTCCTTATGCAGATTAATGCACTTTGTCAAATTTTTAATTTATTTCTTCTGCCGCTGCTCACAGGTTATTAAATCTCTGATTTATGCCTGTTTTATTTATATTCTTGATCTTTAATTTCCACAGACTGCAGTCGTAGGAGACAAAAACAAGCTACGCTACGCCGTTACACAATTCTGCAGAAATTTTTGCAGGTTCACTTTGACATTTTTGCAGGCCACCAGTGAGTCGCCGTCCACATTTTGAAGAACATTGTTTTAGACTGTGTCACTCATTTACTATGGGCAATCACTATGAAAACATTGGTCTGGCATTATGTGCAGGAAATGTTATGCAAACAGTTTGAAAAAAGATGCTTCACATTTAATTAAACAACAGAACCCTACTACACCCGTTATACTCCAGTTTGTTTCCCTTACTGGCATTGCAGAAACAACTTCGAAACGTTTTCGGAAAAACTGGTTATTGCTCCCACTAGCAAAAAGAAAAACCACTGACCTCCAACAACCAGCCGTGCCTAGTGCAAATCCCAACCACATGTCTTCTGTTATTGAAATTTCACAGGGCAAATGCTCGTTTGTTTGAAAGACTAGGCCCACTTCGGCTACCTCCCTTCCCTTATTGTTTTATCTCCCCTCATCGTTGCGCAGATAATGTAACATAGACGAGACCCGTGGCCTAAAAGCTGGAGATTGTGTTCGCATATGCGAGAGATTACGCGCACGAAGTTCTAATTCTACAAATATGATTACAGTTCTGAGTCTAGGCGAAACAGCTTAGTGCATATTTGGCTGCCGCGTAGATGCTTACTCACAGAGCCGTTCCTCTGTGTATCCTTACCACACGCACAAGGACAGCATTATCGACTCACTGCTGACCCGCCCTGCGTGTGAAGTGAAATACACGGGTGCAGAAAGTGAATCTGTATGTATGTGTTCGCTGTGTGGGCATTTATGACGTCTATAACATAATGCACCGTAAATGACTTCTAGGACACCACTTGCACATCGGACGGCTGATGCAAGATTCATATTTTTGGCATTTTGTAATGTGATCGGCATCACGCCGGTCGCCTTTACTTCCCAAAGTGGTGCTTACGTGCGAAAAGGACGAGCAATGGACAAGGCTGATATATTGAAGGCTCTCAGAGAAGCATCTTGATTAAACGGATCAAGTAATGATTGTGAATCTGCAACAGTGATGAGACTACGTACACAAAGATAACATCAAAAGGGGGTGAAGCCAGACAAAAGCCCTATACAGAGGCTCAAAGAAGAATAGTAAACCAAACACAGAACTGAGTGAGATACTAAAGAGGCGATATGAGCGCTTATGGACTGGATAGTTCGATGTGCGATGATAATAATCTGTCGACTAACGAACTAACATTTCCACTACATGACTTGCTTCTCATTTAAACTTACGACGACCTAGGAGCAAGAGTCAGTTTTTAAAACTCCACTTGATGCGGATTCGAACCTAAGACCTTCAGGCTAGCAGGCGAGCTTTTAGCCGATCTTATACTGAGGTTTTCGGGTATTCATGCTTTCATATTTTCGAATTCCCGTCATTCTAATGTTGGTACTGAGAGTTTTTGTTCTAACGTTAATGACATTTGACACAATCACTCGACAACCACGATTATCGTGTCAACAATCAGCTTATGTTTAAACAAGGAGACTCGGATTTACAATTAGCCTACGATTCCGTTCAAAAAATCAGCTTTGTTTTAACCAAGAGACTGAGTTTCAACAGTCAGTCTATGTTTTAACCAAGTGATTTGGTTCAACAATCAGCTTATGTTTTAACCAAGAGATCCGGTTCAACAATCAGTCTATGTTTTAACCAAGTGATTCGGTTCAACAATCAGCCTATGTTTTAACCAAGAGTTCCGGTTCAACAATCAGTCTATGTTTTAACCAAGAGATCTGGTTCAACAGTCAGCCTATGTTTTAATCAAGAGATCTGGTTCAACAAAAGCCTAAGTTTTAACCAAGAGTTCAGTTCAACAATCGGCCCATGTTTTAACCAAAAGATCCGGTTCAACAAAAGGCTATGTTTTAACAAAGAGATTCCGTTCAAAATTCAGCCTTTGTTTTAACCAAGTGATTCGGTTCAACAACAGTCTATGTTTTAACCAAGAGATTCAGTTCAACAATCAGCCTATATTTTACCACCTTTTTAGCGAAAAGGTACCAAAACTAACCTAAAAGTATAAAATTTTTAATTTTTTAATCTAAAATCTATCAAAAATGTGTTTCCACCCATCCCCACATAGACACAAATAATCGTGCCATTATGTGTCGACATACAGTTCCCAATCTATTCCTCAATCATATATATATATATATATATAAATATAAATTTAGCTGATCATAATCTTAATTGTTTGTCCATTGCATCATTGCTGTACCATTTATGTCGTTAAAATTGTCACAAAGCTGTTTTAGCGGCTCCTAATTGGTGATCTCGCCAATTTAGTGTAAAAATGTCCCCCATGTGGAATAAAATTTTTTCGTTATTCGAAACCCCACCTTAGCTTCTTTGGGGGGGCCGTGAATATAGCCGGGTCATAAAAATAGCCTAGCCATAGATATGACCGAACGGCTGAAGGGGGTTTCTGGGACCTCTCCACGGGTTATCCTCATCCGCATGGTGGCACTTTGTGTCACCGGGTGTTTAGCGCTTGTGTGATATCCTGGTGGGGTACAACTACCTGCCTACCTCATCAATGCGTGTGTTGTTGAAATCTTTACAGAAAAAGCAATGGTTTATTTTTACCTTCTTCAGCAGAAACACAACTCCTTCTGCATCTGTAGAAAAAAATATATTAATGAAAAGCGATATTGATTTCCACATTTTTATTCTGAAATTAAAAACCACAATGCTCTCTCTCTCTCTCTCTCTCTCTCTCTCTCTCTCTCTCTCTCTCTCTCTCTCTCTCTCTCTCTCTCTCTCTCTCTCTCTCTCTCTCTCTTCCCCCAACTTTTTTTCTATAGATTTGGGTAGTTGATCTTATTCTATTATTTCCCTCCATTCTGTTTTCATTTGTTCAATTGCTCTTCTTAAAAAAAAAAAAAAAAAAAAAAAAAAAAGCTGGGAAATATGTTGAACAGTGGTATAATTAGCCAACATTTAAAATATTGATGCAAAGTTTATAAAACGTACCAAAACATCCAGCATTTTACCAAAAGTTCGGGTTTGCTTGGCAAGTGTACAAAAACATGTAGTCCCACAATGGTGTGTAAGTACCAACTTGGGAACCCCTGTGGTGTAGCGGCTAGATGCTTGCGTGCGGATCTGAATGTCGTGGGTCAAGGTCCCAATAAAACCAAAGTTTTTTCTTTTAAACAATGACCTCGGCTTCTTGGTCGGCACAACATTAAATGGATACTAGATCAAGTCATCCATCCGTCAAATGTCTCTATAAAAGGTAGGTCTCGCCCTGTATGCCCACTATGCCGAAAGCGATGAAAAAGGTGCTATAATTTATTTTTACAAACTTCGGCAGCCCTGCTTAAGAAACTAATTCGTTATTTTTGAATCCTAAAATGCGGATGCGAATCCAAGACTTTCAGTCCCAGAAGTCAAGTCCATTAACTGTGGTGATACATCGACTCCCCGCCCTGAAAGAGTGAGAATTTACGTTTTTGATATTTAACACTCGAAAAATTTCTTCATCTGCGCAGTGTCTGACATCTTCTGTTCACTTCCCTGTCATATGACGCACTCATCTTTTTCTGTGTTAAATGTCAGGTCCCATTACTCAAACTTCATTTTACCAATTTAAATTTCGTCTGGGTATAAAGTATCTGACATTTGCGGTAATTCTATTACTAGATAACAAGATGCTTTCAAGAAGTTTCTTGTATGGTGAAGTAATAATTGCTGAACACTTTGTTCCAGAACAACGTGTCCAGCCGTCACCCACATTATCATATTTATTTTTTCAGTATCCAGAAAACATGAGTTGTTAACCCTTTGGCTCAGTACAATGGGTATGAAACCACCGAGCTTTAATTCCATGATAAATACAGTAACTCTGGGATATATTTGGCTTTTCTGCCTACTCCCGGTCATGCATTTAGACCACAAGGAGTAAGTCACCCGGTCGCCGCGCAGTCATATTTAGCCAGCTGTGGTAGCTGGGTTGTCATATTCATGATTTGTGTGTGCGCTCTATGTGTCACATAGGACTCACACATTAATCCTTCATTAAGTTCTAACCCGAATTAATTTATCAACCCCAGACGCAATTTTGTGTTGTTTTTAAGGTCCCACTCTGGCTGTTACCAGGTGCCTAATATAACCCAATGTCTCAATCCACTGTCTGCGAATGAAACCTGTTTCGACCAGCGAGGTAATGCTCCAGAAATCACTCACCTCCCACACCTGGGAATACACCTGTGATTCCAGTCACATGAAAGCTTGTGTCACTGCCACAGCCTATATCGTCATGCTGATGGTAGTCATGGAGAAGGCACGAACTGGCTTTTTTTTTTTAACTTTTCTACTTTCAGAGCAGTGCGTAATTAGTGTGTGGTGTGAGTGTGTGTGGTGTGAGTGTGTGTGGTGTGGGTGTGTGTGGTGTGAGTGTGTGTGGTGTGAGTGTGTGTGGTGTAGTATTTGATGTGTATGGTGTTTAATTTGTGAAGGATGTGTGTGTGTATGTGTGTGTGTGTGTAGTGTGAGCGGTATGGTGTGTAGGATATGTGTGTGTGTGTGTGTGTGTGCGGTGTTTGTGTATACAATATGATGAACGCGTTCATTTATGTGTGTGATATAAATTTTCATGTGCATTCTGTGCTTCTATTGTGTGTACGTGTGTTTGGTGTGCGCAGGATGTGATAGTTTTGATATGTATGTGATGTGTGTTTAATGTTTGTGTGATGTGATCAGTTCGATGTGTTTATGATAAGTGACTGATGTGTGTAATATTTGTGAGGTATATGTTAGATGTATGTGCGGGTGTATGTTTGTGTATGTTTGTTTGTATATATACTGTTCCAAAGGTCTTAACAATGGGGTGAGTTACCATGACCGAGATAGTAAAGACGCCACACGTACTCGTTAACCATTTTTCTACCATGTAAAACTTTAGAATTTATGCTCTGTGCGAAGCTCTCTTCAGGAGGCTAGTTTTTCTGCGGAGGGAGACTGAACTATATGGGGTAAACTGGAGACTGAGCTATATGTGGTAAAACGGGAGACTGAGCTATATGGGGGTCAAACTGGGGACCGTGCAATATAGGGTAAAACTGGAGACCGAACTATATGGGGTAAAACTGGAGACTGAGCTTTTTGTGGTAAATGAGGAGACCAAGCTATATGTAGTAAAAGGGGAGGCCGAGCTATATGTCGTAAAGGGGGAGACCGAGCTTTATATGGTAAATGGGGAAACCCAGCTATATGCGATCAACCGGGAGACAGAGCTATATGTGGTAAAGTGGATACCGAGCTATATGTGATAAATAGGGAGACGGAGCTATTTGTAGTAAATGGGGAGACCGAGCTATATGTGGTAAAACGGGAGACTGAGCTATATGTTGTGAAATGGAGACCGAGCTATATGTGGTAAAACGGGCGACTGAGCTATATATGCTAAATCGGGAGAGTAAGCTATATGTGGTAAACGGGGAGGCCGAGCTATATGTGGTAAAACGGGAGACTGAGCTATGTGTGGTAAAACTGGAGACCTAGCTATGTGTGGTAAAACTGGAGACCTAGCTATATGTGGTAAAACTGGAGACCTAGCTATATGTGGTAAAACTGGAGACCTAGCTATATGTGGTAAAACTGGAGACCTAGCTATGTGTGGTAAAACTGGAGACCGAGCTATATGTGGTAAAACTGGAGACCTAGCTGTCTTTGGTAAATGGGGAGACCGAGCTATATAAGGTAAACTGTGCAATGAAATCGATTCTCTTGGCCGAAAGAAAGCCTGTGAATTTCTCTGGTATTGCGAATCCTGACATTACAACATAATTGTCCATACAGTGGAACCTATAAATCCTGCAAATGCAGCATAATTGTCCACACAGTGGAAATAATAAATCCTGCCAATACAGCATAATTGTCCACACAGTTGAACCTATAAATCCTGCCATTACAGCATAATTGTCTACATAGTGGAACCTATAAATCCTGCCATTACACCATAATTGTCCACACAGTGGAACCTATAAATCCTGCCATTACACCATAATTGTCCACACACTGGAACCTATAAATCCTGCCATTACACCATAATTGTCCACACAGTGGAACCTATAAATTCTGCCATTACAGCATAATTGAGAACATTGTGGAAACTATAAATCCTGCCCTTACAGCAGAATTGTCAAAATTGTGGAACCTATAAATCCTGCCCTTACAGCAGAATTGTCAAAATTGTGGAACCTATAAATCCTGTCCTTTCAGAAGAATTGTCCACATATTGGAACTAATAAATCCTGTCCTTACAGCAGAACTGTCCACATAGTGGAATCTATAAATCCTGCCATTACCGCAGAATTGTCCATATGGTGGAACCTATAAATCCTGCCCTTACAGCAGAATTGTCCATATAATGGTACCTATAAATCCTGCCCTTACAGCAGAATTGCCCACATAAAGATACCTACCACTATCTTAACTAAATCTTCCAGCTGTTTTGGATTGTCACCAGACGAAAGCCCGTCTTAAAAGGGGAACTCAATCAATAAGTCACTAATGGTTGTTGGAAAAAAAAAAAAAATAAGACGTAGACAACCTGAAAACCGTTTATTTTTACACATATAATGTTCCTTTATTTTTCAACATAATTTCCACCAACATTGTTACATTTATTCCATTGCTTGTCAGCCCTCCCAAACCTGTTGCATATAACTGCGTGCTCTGTTTTCTAAACCTCATTTTCATTTTCATATTCAACTTCAGCTTCATTCGCGAAATATCTCCCTCCAAGGTGGTTTTTCAGTGGACTAAAAAGGTGAAAATCGCTAGGGGCTAAGTCGGGGCTGTAAGGTGGATGTTCCAGAAGTTCCTATTCTAGATGGTTTATTTTCTCCTTAGTTAACCGAGCCGTGTATGGTCTGGCATTGTCATGAAGGAGCAATACTCCTCTAGTCAGCACGCCTGGACAATTGCCTCAAAGTGCATCATGAAGCTTTGATACAACTTTACAGCATACATCAGCATTCACATTGTCACTTTTTTTTTTTATTGGTCAAAAGCACTCATTGACAATCCCAGAATACGGTCAGCATAACCTTTCCTGCTGATGGCATTAAGCAACGGAAGTGATATTCACCAGTGACACTAAACAGTTACAAGACCAAATCCTGTGGGAAGGGAGCAAGGGTTTTTACTGACAAATGAGATAGAAGCAGTTGTTGGTTGACCGTGTGAGATGCAAGTGTTTCGCATGGAATTACTGTAGTAAACGTTGTAAGTTGAGGGAACGAGTACTTCTTGGAACGCCAGAAATATCTGAAGAGAATTGATTCTGAATTGTGAACTTTGTGGTACTGTGATCTAAATGTGAAATCGTCACATAGAGGACCTATTCGTACTGAAAGGTAATTTCATCTCTTGTCTAGTTGTAATCTTGCCGTGGCTGTCAGTCGAGAGCAAGTGTAAACGACCAGGAAGAGTTTAGGACAAGGACAGAATGACTCTTTTGAGAGACTAGAATAAACTGTTTTAATGTCATCGACGTGTTTTGATTATATCTCTGTGTGTCCATATTTTACGTCATAACGGAGACGGTAGAGATTTGACATCAGCATTGACTGAGCCAGTGCAATATCGTTGCACATGGGTGCTCGTCCGGGGGTGAACCCGGGAACTCTCGCAACATCGTTGCGCATGGAAGCTCGTCCGGGAGAGAACCCGGCACATCGCTGCACAGGCTTTGGTTCGGGCTGGTACCCATGTAAACATGGTTCGTCCTCATTAATAGCCCTGTCCACCATGTTTTCTTCATTATCTGCATGTCGACAGGAGTGCTACAAGGGCAGGCCTAATCATTTAAGCTTTTGTTTGTTTGTCAATTGTCTGGGTACCCACCTTACCTTGGGCACTTTATTTTAAATTGCATTTGATCATGCATTATGTTGCATGCTTAACCATGTGGGCACTCTATTGCAGATGCTACAGATTGAAGCATTACTCGCCTGTCACCTCTAATCATTCCTTCCACCCTCTGCAGGAATGCCCCTGTTACAATTTTAACAGAACGACTACATCGGACTTCATCAACTATTTTAGAGCGTCCATGAGAATTTTTTTTTTTTTTTACCAAGCTATTCACAGCTTTACGGGGTTAACATTTGCAAGCATAAAGAGGAAACATTTCCTTATAAATGTCCAGCCCGTTTGTTCCCCTCCCCTCCGTGCGGCATTTACAGATGGTGAACGGGGGGGGGGGGAGGGGGGGGGAAGTGGAGCCAAAGAAAATAAAGTGTAGGAACTTTGTATCTATGCCAACCAGAAAGTATATTACATTGAGTTTTTTTCACTTTATCATCTTACATGTTTTTACCGTAGCACAGATATGACACTGAATCAACTGAAGAAATTGGTCTGTAAGTAATGCAAATGGATGTGCAAAATACATAGTTTATGAAAATTTGCTTTGAATCAGACTCCCCAAAAAACATATGTTATCAACCACATACACACACACACACTCACTTACACACGCACACACTCACACACACAGGCACACACACTCTCTCAACACTCAAACACACGCACACACGCACACACATGCATACACTCACACACACTCAACACTCACACACACACAAACACTCACACACACACTCACACACACATTCACACACACTCACATACACAATGAAAAATAACATTTGTTAGTGTTTATGCAAGCTGAAGCAAAGTGATAATCAATATTTGGTAGTTTTTTTTTCTTTAGTTTCGGAGAGAAAACATTCATGTAAGAGATGTCTTTGACAAACATCAAATTGCTTTGAGAATATTCTGTCACCAACAAAGGTTCATCGTCAGCATCGTCATTATCGTCATTATCGTCATTATCGTCATCATCGTCATCATCATCATCATCGTCATTATCATCACCATCGTCATCATCGTCGTTATCGTCATCAGCGTCATTATCGTCATTATCATCACCATCGTCATCATCATCATCGTCATTAGCGTCATTATCGTCATTATCGTCATTATCATCACCATCGTCATCATCATCATCATTATCATTATCATCACCATCGCTATCATCATCGTCACCATCGTCATCATCGTCATCATCGTCATTATCACCATCATCGTCATCATCGTCATTATCGTCATCATCGTTATTATCGTCATCATCGTCATCATTGTCATCATCATCGTCATTATCATCATCATCGACATCATCGTCATTATCGTCATCATCGTTATTATCGTTATCATCGTCATTATCATCATCATCGTCATTATCGCCATCATCGTCATTATCACCATCATCGTCGTCATCGTCCTTTTCTACATTATCACCATCATCGTCGTCATCGTCCTTTTCTACATTATCACCATCATCGTCATCATCGTCATCTTCTTCATTATCACCATCATCAGTAGCTTTAAATGGGTACCAGCTAAAGTGCTGAGAAGTGAAGGCAGCCGGCGTGATGTTACCCACATCGCCAACCTACTTCCGAGGTTCTATAGAACATAGTCTAGCCCTATATGCCCAATACGCCTGCATGTATGGAAAAGGGTCCCTTTAAACAGAGACAAAGTAGAGAATTCATACCACTAGGGAATTCGTGGAGGTCACAAGAAATTAAAACTAATACTAAACTAAAAATGTTTAATTCTAATGTCATTTTAGTCCTGTTGTTTGGAGCGGAAACAGAGAGAACAATTAGGGCCACCTGCCAATTACTAGCATTGTTATACCACTTTTGCGGTGTATGTAAAAAAAAAAAAGGAAGGGGTGGCGTTTTTTTTTTTTTAGCCCGAGGATTTACGGCCGCATGGCTAGAACTGTCGCCATGACTGTGCATATGAAGAATCTATTTTGCTCAACTTAGGCATTTACTGAAAATCTTTCATTAACTGGTGGCTTCGCAGAATAGAGGGAATTAAAATGGTATAATGGAATCACTGATATAGAGCTTTGGGAGAGAGCTAAACACATTTCAGTGGACCAAAAGGTGAATAAAAGACTCTGGCATTGGACAGGACATACGCTGAGAAAACATAAGAACAATATAACTAGAATGTCTTTGCACTGGAACGCACAGGGGCATAGAAATAATGGAAACCCTAAAAAACACATGTACCCATCTAGAGAGTGAAGTTAAAAGGATAGGGAGGAACATTGAGG
>CAJHNH020004725.1:2500-10000 GCA_905116865.2 Candidula unifasciata
TTATTCCAATAGACTGTCAGTGTCTGTGACTTAAGCGTTGCGGACGCGATTCGTAATGTCGAGGTGCCGGGTTCAATCATAGCTGCAAACGATTTGGCAGCAGAACGTATTGCCTTGTTTCGACAGTGGTACCGAGCCGACCGTTGAGTGAGCAATAGCAAATTACTGAACGAACATAAAATTTACATAGAAAAGCCACAACAGCAACAAGATTATGGTTTTCGTTCTGCAACCTCTTGTAATGGACACACAACCAACTTTGAAACAATAATGGAAATAATTCTCTATTAGTCGCTCTCATTCAACAAATATCTCAATTTCTGACAACATGTTTGTTTTCTCCAAGTCTCTTACAATTCCCCGCTCCCCCACCACTATAATGCTCACAGCATGTTTATTATCCCATAATAAAAATCCCCTGTGTGGTTCATAACAAAGAGCTAGCTTTTTGTTAAGGAAAACTTTCCTGCGTGATTCACACAAAAAACTTTGTTTATGAAAAATCCCCCATGTGATTCATTTCAAAAAAGTTAGTTCTTTTTATATATGAACTACCACCCACCCCCCCCCCCCCCCCTTTTTTTTCCCCCGTGTGGTTCACACAAAAAGCTAGTTCATTGTTTATGGGTCCCCCCCCCCCCACCCCACCCCTCGTCTGGTTGACACAAAAAAAGCTAGTTCTTCATGAGAAATCTCGTGTATAATTCATTTAAAGAAAGTAAAGTAATTCAGCGACAAACGCCGTGCATCTTATCCACTCCACCTCAAAATATTCAGACACACCGGTGATCTGTTAGAACTTAAACCCGGTAAGACTTTACAACTCCCACAAGCAACTTTCCCTGCAGATTGCCTCAACTGTTACCTGTAACCATCTCCATTATTACGAACTGCAGTTCAGCACATTCAGTATCACAGATTTCGGAGAGAGAGAGAGAGAGAAAAACTCAGTTAATTTCACATGATTTCAGAACTATCGGATTGAAATCAGGCCATGATCGTGTTCAGTATGTTCGGACATGTGTTAGGTCAGCCAGATAGAGTATTTAAGTGAGCTTATCTCACTGCTCCAATCTCTTGCAGAGTTCAATTGCTTTTGGTCTACAAACAATGGTAACTTCAGTTTCCTTATTTTCTACACTCAGTGGTAACTATAGTTTCCTAATTTTCTACACACAGTGGTAACTATAGTTACTTAACATTCTACACACAATGGTAACTATAGTTTCAAAATTTTCTACACACAGTGGTAACTATAGTTTCTTAACATTCTTCACACAATGGTAACTATAGTTTCCTAATTTTCTAGACACAGTGGTAACTATAGTTTCTTAACATTCTACAGACAGTGGTAACTATATTTCTTAACATTCTACTGACAGTGGTAACTATATTTTTTAACATTCTAAACACAGTAGTAACTATATTTCTTAACATTCTAAACACAGTGGAATTATATTTCTTAACATTCTAAACACAGGTGTATCAATATTTCTTAACATTCTACACACAGCGGTAACTATATTTCTTCACATTCTACAGAGATAACTATATTTATTAACATTCTACACACTGTGGTAACTATATTTCTCAGTTTTATTCTACACGCAATGGTGACTATGCTGTCTAAATTTTCGTCTCGATAATGATTGATGGAAAGAAAACAAGAGGAAGGAGTAGAGATACATATCTGGATGGCTTGGCTAAATTGAAAAGGGGAAGGGGTGGCCACAAACATTGAACTGATCCGGGATTCTGTTGATAGTGTGATATGGCGAAACATGACAGCCTACGCTTACCGGCAAGGCACAGTATGATACTCAAAACTCTTCCGCAGTACTTATTTTGCCCTTAATATCTCACCGGTTTTTTTAAATCGCCCAGCGGTCTCTGTAAGGTTGTGAAAGGCCGCCATGTTCACATAATGGTATTTCTTGCAATTAGTTTTACTGAAGTTAAACCCCCATTTGATTTGAGCTCTTAAACTCCACAGCGTTTTCCAACAATTACCCAACTGCTGACAACAGCACTGGCTATAGCCACGGTCCATGGCGCCTGTATCCGCAGGGTCTGTTACTTCGCCAACTGGGCCCAGTACGGTCCTACAGCAGAGACACAGTACTTCGCCAAGGACATTGACCCAAACGTTTGTACGCACATTGTCTTCGCTTTCGCCAAACTTAACGGCAACAAACTGGCGCCGATTGAGTGGAATGATGAGTCATCTGATGGCGAAACTGGACAATATGAAATGGTAAGGGTTTTACCATAATCAGTTAAAAGCATACAGTCAATATATGTAATAGTTCAACTCATTTTAAATAGTACAACCATTCTAGTCAAACACTGGTATTCTTGAGTCATTTCCTTCTAAAAAGCATTCCCCTGTTCTTCTGATACTCCCTATTTTCTTCCTCTTTCTTCATCTCCCCCTCCTCCTCTTGTCCCTCTTTTTCTTATCCTCTTCCTTCTTTTTATTTTCTTTCTACCTAGGTATCACTTTCGATTGAAGCCTATCCTATAGGGAACACGTGGAAGCAGTTACGGTGAAATGCCAAAAAGGACTCCGTGTTCTCAAGATTATGGCAGCAATGGACATGGAACAAAGAATGCTGTTCACAATGTTCCAGCGTGTGATCCTGTCAGTGATATATTACGGACTTAGAATGCTTACCAATTCAAAGAGACAGCTGATAAAACACAAACGCATACAGAATGAAGCCATGTGGGTAATTCTGGAATGTACAAGAGATAGCCAGATAGCATGTATGCGATATATACTTACACTGCCTACTATTGCAGATAGACTAAAAATTCTGCAGGCAATATCATATCTACGTGTAGCTGCAGACAAGAAGCACCTCCTACATGAACCCTGGGTAGAGCTAATGGTCCCAGACGGAAAAGAGGAAGGTCTTGGATGGCGCAAGCTGAAGACACAATTAGACATGCGTGCAGGAAAGGTAAATTTGAGCGAGGAGAGTAGTGGGTAAAGGTGTCCGAACAAGTTTCAGACTTGTGTAGGGTTCTAATCACTTTAGGTCGTGAGTGCAAAGACTGACCAGCTAGTGATGCGAAATCAGAAGTTCAACGAATGATTTTATGACAATTCATGCCAAGGTGATGTGATCGTCTATACAGATCGCTCTGTGTTCAGGGGCAGACTAAGTTCATATAGATTTATAGCAAAGTCGAGTGTACTGCGCTTTGTTCAGCAACGCTTTTCATTTAAAATCACAATGTCTAGTTTGAGAATGGAGGTGGAGGCAGTCTGCTGCCTTCTGCTGGCTTGAGAATCAGTTGTACACACATGCCGTAATTGTAACTGACTCACAGAGCATGTTGAGAAAGATGAAGATTGGCACGCTTCGTGCAGAGTGGCAAGCATCGCTTCAGAGGTCCGGGGTAGTTAGCATTCTTTGGATATTTTCTCCAGGTCATGCGGTGTGTTAGGAATTGAGCAGGCAGATAGACTGGCCGGTTCTGCACCACTTGGTGGTAAATTGATGTATGACAATCTAGAAATTGTGAGGGCCCTTTGGGAACAAGTGAACAGTGCAGAGGCGCAGATAGCTTACTACGGTCTGAGGAGAATGACGCTGCGAGGAATTACCAGGGCATATTTTAAAGACGAATAATGAGAATACCCTGGACAGACAAAAATAGTGATGAAGATATCTCGAAAGAAACTGGCTCACGAAGAGAACGTATTGCCCACATTACGAAGGACAATCTACATTTTTTAGTCATGTGATGGAAAGGAGAAATCTGGAAAACATCGTGACAGTAACAAAGTTGGATGGAAAGAGATGCAGAAGAAGACTGAAAGAAATGATGCTAGGTAGTCTGACATCCTGGCATGGACGATCATCTTTATCAGAGGTAACTGAAAGTACATGAGATAGAAAATTAGGTGCTTTATTAATATCCTACCCCAAACAGGGAAATCCACAGGTCACGGGACAGTCTGCTTTTTCAGGGGGTGGTAGATAGGCTGCATGCAGTCGTGGGACCTAGGCTGCATGCAGTCGTGAGACCTAGGCTGCACTCTCTTGTGTGATGTAGGTGGGTTAGGGTTAGGGCCATTTCTAGATGTTTTAGGATCGTTAAAAGCATCAGAAAGCTGGGAAACCCACTCTCACCACCCTCTAAAAGGTTGGACTGTCTTGTGACGTCATCTGGATAGGATAATAATAAAGAACCGAAACTTCTAACAGACATGACTACTAACGCCACAGGCGCGAACTTTAGGCAGACTGTAACAGACAATTGGTTGTGACTACGCCAACCTTCGCATTGTACACACTGTGGTATGTGTCGGTACATTATCTTTCCTTAAAATACATTGTCTTGCTCATATCCTTTTTCACAGTCGTCATATTTTTTTTTTTTTTTCAACTGATACTAATTCTAGACGTTTCTCACTGCAGCTTGCAAATCTCAAACAAAAAAACCCAAGTTTGAAAAACATGATTGCCGTTGGCGGCTGGAGCTTAGGTTCCGACCCCTTCCACCACGTTGTCAACTCCGCAGCCTCCAGAACAGAATTTGTTACCAGCACGGTTAAGTTCCTGCGAGATCACAAGTTCGATGGTCTTGACATTGATTGGGAATACCCCGCCAATAGAGGAAGTCCAGCAGACGACAAGCATAAGTTTACGCTCCTGCTCCAACAGCTTAGACAAGCTTTTGACTCAGAAGCCAGCGGCAACAACAGATTGCAGCTGTCTGCAGCAGTAGCCGCGGGAAAGGGAGAGATTGATTCCGCTTACGAGGTTGCTGCCATCAGCCAGTATCTTGACTGGATCAACCTGATGACCTATGACATGCACGGCAGCGACTGGGAATCCGTGACCGGACATAACAGTCCTTTATACCCTCATGGTTCAGGTAATACTTACAGTAGTAAACAGACTTTTCCATGCATCGTGATAACATAGTAAAAAAAAAAGTAAGTAAAGATCCCTTTTCACGCCTTAGAGGATCGGTCATATGGGAAGAGCACCCGCATTTTTACAGACCAATCGGCTCTATCTGGGTAATGTGGTCAGCATTACGCCGGCCGTCTTTACTCCCCCAGGACATGCATCCTGGTTCCCATTTTAGGCTAGGTCGACCTGCGACGCCCCATACCATGATACAAATCCACGCCGCTAGCACTGGCTTTCGATCGCGGTACGTTGGAATTACGAGTCGGACTCGCAACGCCCATTGCGACGGACGCCGCATTGTGGTAACATAATGGACCATTATTCGCGCCTTTAAACGTACTAGGCATATAGGGTTGGACCTATATTTTATATCACAATCAGCACCTATTGGTCATGTGGTCAACATCAGACTGGCTGCCTTTACTTCACATGACTACACTGGGTGCCTTTACTTCACATGACTACACTGGGTGCCTTTACTTCACATGACTACACTGGGTGCCTTTACTTCACATGACTAAACTGAGTGCCTTTACTTCACATGACTACACTGAGTGCCTTTACTTCACATGACTACACTGGGTGCCTTTACTTCACATGACTACACTGGGTGCCTTTACTTCACATGACTACACTGAGTGCCTTTACTTCACATGACTACACTGAGTGCCTTTACTTCACATGACTACACTGGGTGCCTTTACTTCACATGACTACACTGGGTGCCTTTACTTCACATGACTACACTGAGTGCCTTTACTTCAAATGACTACACTGAGTGCCTTTACTTCACATGACTACACTGAGTGCCTTTACTTCACATGACTACACTGAGTGCCTTTACTTCACATGACTACACTGGGTTCGCATTTAGGGCTGGGCCGACCGGAAACTAATTAATCGACTCCTACGACATGATTGTTTAAGAGGCTGTTGGTTTATTTTTGTTTCCCTCACAATAGGTCCCATAAACTCACACAGTTGAATTTCCATATCAGTTTTTCTTTACATATATTTTCACATGCGTACTTAGTGTACACCGGTTGGTTCGAATTCCCAAATCAGTTTCTGGTACATATATTAGGCTAGGTCTGTCTACGAGGCCAGGTCAGTTGGAAACGAAATCACATTTGAGAGGGATTACAAATAAGTCACTGCTTTTTTTTTTCATAATCTAAACGGGACGAATTCAAAAGACACAGCCTCCAACTATCTAACTATCTAGTCACCCTTCAACGTAGTGTCCGACCATCTATTTCCCTGTGTCGTCGGCCTGGTTGTACCATTAGTGACTAATCGCCTACAGGTCTTGTCAATTGTTTTTCGCGTCAGCAGGCAAGTGGGTGACTAGCCACTCATCCAAATGTAACATACAGAAACCCATTAGGGTGACTAGCCACCCATCTAAAAGTAACACACAGAAACCCATTAGGGTGACTAGCCACCCATCTAAAAGTAACATACAGAAACCCATTAGGGTGACTAACTGTATGAAACAAAATGATAGTTAGCCAGTTAGATACATTCATGTGTAGACAGATATATAGTAAGGAAGAAAACAGACTGACTGCTAGCTAGCCAGCTAGACAGACAAACAGACACACACATGGATGGATAAATGTGTGAATGGACGGAAGGACGGACGGGCTGATAGACGGACAGAGAGACAGACACAGACAGACAGACAGACAGACAGACAGACAGACAGACAGACAGACAGACAGACAGACAGACAGACAGACAGACAGACAGACAGACAGGACAGACAGACAGACAGACAGACAGACAGACAGACAGACAGACAGACAGACAGACAGACAGACAGACAGACAGACAGACGAGACAGACAGACAGACAGACAGACAGACAGAAGACAGACAGACAGACAGACAGACAGACAGACAGACAGACAGACAGACAGACAGACAGACAGACAGACAGACAGACAAGACAGACAGACAGACAGACAGACAGACAGACAGACAGACAGACAGACAGACAGACAGACAGACAGACAGACAGACAGACAGACAGACAGACAGACAGACAGACAGACAGACAGACAGACAGACAGACAGACAGACAGACAGACAGACAGACAGACAGACAGACAGACAGACAGACAGACAGACAGACAGACAGACAGACAGACAGACAGACAGACAGATCAGACAGACAGACAGACAGACAGACAGACAGACAGACAGACAGACAGACAGACAGACAGACAGACAGACAGACAGACAGACAGACAGACAGACAGACAGACAGACAGACAGACAGACCAGACAGACAGACAGACAGACAGACAGACAGATAGATAGATAGATAGATAGATAGATAGATAGATAGATAGATAGATAGATAGATAGATAGATAGATAGATAGATAGATAGATAGATAGATAGATAGATAGATAGATAGATAGATAGATAGATAGATAGATAGATAGATAGATAGATAGATAGATAGATAGATAGATAGATAGATAGATAGATAGATAGATAGATAGATAGATAGATAGATAGATAGATAGATAGATAGATAGATAGATAGATAGATAGATAGA
>CAJHNH020004725.1:15000-25000 GCA_905116865.2 Candidula unifasciata
TTCAGCTAAATCGGTTTAGTAGTTTCCGAGTCTATAGCTCATAAACAAACACACAAACATTGATTTTTATAAATATAGATTGTGTTCTTCACTTTCTTCAAAAAGGAGGGGGTTGATGCCAGACACTGTTAACTGAGAGAGCTTAAAATATTATTTTTATGTCAAACACTGTTAGCTCAGAGAGCTTATAACTTTATTTTACAGTTCTAATTACAAACATATTTATATTTTAATACCGTTTCCTCAGCTATTATCATTTTTGTTGGGTGCCAGTTTGTTGGTCAGTTAGAGGTATAGCAGTCAGCTTTTCTTTTACTTGTTTAAGCACAACAGATGCTTTAGCCTCGATAAACAAATATCATTTTTTTTCTCTCTCTCTAACAGTGCACTTTATTCGACCACTCATATCGACATTCACTGATATGTTGCGTGTTCTAGAGTTGGCATATCAGACTATCTCTGTAGCTGTGCAATGACTGATATTAACAATATTAGGCAGGTGCGCTTTCTATTTTCTTTCTTTTCCAGTTTACCATTCTGGGCCACAGCAACGCGTAGCTAGGTACAGCTAGTTGTAATATATTTAAAATGGTTCAAATACATACACAACAAGAAATTGCATGCCATGTATTCCCAGTTATCAGTATCGTAAAACTCGAGAATGTTATCTCCCCAAGAAAGAAGGGAAAAAGAACATCTGCGAAATTCAACATAGACTGACGAATAATATTTACAGGGTATAATAATTTCTTATACCGTTAGATATAGTGACTGGAGAGATCTTCTTAGGGAAGGACCGTAGCATTCCTTCTTGATAGATGTATAATGTTTCCTCGTTCGGTTTACAGTTATTTATCTACTGGAAAAGTCGACACTATTTCTTGACGCTTCCTTTAGAGGTTAATTAGTCTGTTTAATGCATATCGCAACTTCTTTAAGGAAATAATCAGCGTGAATGTACTTACAATAATGTCATATCTTAGGCTGGCTTATCGCCAAGTACGTTTCTTACTATCTCATTTAAGTCTGTTTAAAGATGGTTATCTTCTCTAATGACTCTAATCATTTATATTTCTGGCATAATGTCTAACGAGAGACTTTTTGTGCCAGTAACTCTCTTAGCAAACATTTATTATGTAGGTATTTTAATCTTTACCAACAACAGAATGTGTAGATTCGCACTTGTCAAGGAGAGTACAATACAAATATGAAACCTTCAAAGGGCAAAACAACATGTAAATATTTAATGGCAAGGACAAAACAGGTATATATTTAATATTCACGAACAAATGCCATCTAGACACAACAAATGAATGTGTATAGTGGGTGTGTGGGCGATGTGTGGGCGAGTTACCCCCGTACGTAACGATATAGAGTACATAAAGAAATTGTATAATGTCTACTAAAGTAGTGTTCGCCTTACAAACTCGGCATTAACCCAAATTGACCCCTTTGTAATTAATCTAGCGTGAAGAAAAGCCTGCCCCCTGCTGATTTCTGTTCGCTATTTGACCGCCTTTATGCCCATTAGACTCAATAAAATGAAAGACATTAAAGTATTGGTTATTTTCTGCTGGTTCCGTTATAATATTTGTCATTTGTGTCTCGTCAGTCCCACAGCTTCTGTCGATTTCTACCGGTCCAGGTTCAGTATTACCACCTTTACTTCTACAAACTCTTCCTTCTTCTGTTAGTTTGTCTTTCCCTACGTCTCTGTGTGTCTGTAAAACTATTTCTTCTTTTAGATTTGTTTGACACTTTTTAATTTCAGAAATGGCCTGTCTCGGACTTTTCCTGTCGGTGGAAAATTTACTATCTGCTTCCCCTCCGTCTTCTTTATCTCTATTTTGTCTGTGTGCTTGTACCGCATTCTTCCTGAGTCCTTTCTTTATATGTGGTGGGTTGCATTCTCCTTGACTGGAGGACGTACAACCTCGATTTCGCTTTCTTGTTCTGGGCTCGGTTCGTTTCCTGATCTGTTTCATAGTCACCTGCGTTTCCACAACTCTCGATGTCGCTTCTCCTCTCATCTAAGCTTTCCGACGCGTCAGTTGACTCTGCGTCAAGCAGTAATGCCCTACGTTCCCTCTCTGACATAATTTTCTGTCTTTCGAAAATCGGCACGTTTCCTTTTCTAGATGAAGCGGAGCGTTCTTTACACGCCCGGCTAATTTCCTTTTCTTTTTCTTTGTTATGTCTTCATTTCGTTGCTGCTCTAGTATGACTAAATGGGGCGTCTGTGAAATCGGCGATATCTGACTCATTCACTGCTGAACCCTCTTCACTCTCTGGCCTGTTCGTCGGTGCTGGTTCTACCTTCGCAGTCGTTACTTATCCATCTGCGTATGTTCCCTTGTTTGCTATGTGACTTTCGTCTTCGGTACTGATTCTACTGTCGGGTCCGTCTCTGACAGGCACGCTAAAGTAATCCTCCTGTGTGTTTCCTGATCTACCCGTGGCAGTCACTCTGTGTTCAGCGTGTCATTGTATTTAAGATGATCGACATGAACTCGGGCGGTGTGTCCCGATAGATAGTTTTTAATAAGGTAGGTTACCGGCCCTAGACGTTTTAAAACAAAGTATTCGGCCGTCCACCGGTTGTTAAACTTAGATTCCCTGACGTGCTTTTTGAAAAATACGTTATCTCCGACATTAAACTCTGCTAACACAACATTTTTGTCTGTATACTGTTTACGTTTGTCAAACGCTTTTTTAACATTCCTTTGTACTTTAACGTGAGCTTTATGCATTTCCTGTAGTACTATCTCATGAAAATCTTCACCCATGTACTTTCTTCGGGACTTAAGCAAGTTATCAAGTGGTAGTAATGGCTGTCGACCGTGCAGTAAAAAATATGGTGAATGTTTAGTGCTCTCATTTATATTTGTTGTTATGGCTCCTAACAACTGATTTAAATAAAGGTCCCAGTCTCTCTTGTTGTCATCTACACCTTCTGCCAGAATATCATACATGGTGCGATGTTGGTGTTCATTCTTTCCATTATTATTTTGGTGGTAGATGGAAGTTTTAATATGTTTTAAATAATATAATGTAATGAAAGAGATGAATTAAATGTTAAATTCGTCTCTTTCATTACACTCTCAAACTTGTGACTAGCGAACTCAACGCCATTGACAGAAAACAAAACCTGGCAGCTACCAAATCGCGATACGAATTCTTGAATAAAGAGCCTTATTACGGTATCGGCTGTCTCAGCCGGTATTGGGTAAGCCTTTGGCCAGGAACTATAGTAGTCGACAATGTGTAGAATATACCTGTTGCCAGATAAGATCCTAAGGTGTGGTCCCGAAATATCTAAGCTAATCTTTTGCACGGGGAATAAGGACTGATCTGGTTCCTGCATAGGGCATTTGACGGCCTTCATATTCCGTAGTCTGCAAGTTTCACAATTACTTACATGTTCATACACCCTGCGGTAGAGATCTGTGAGATAATATTTCACTCTAATGACATCGTAAGTGCGATCTATTCCCAAGTGACCATTGTCATAATGATACTGGTTCAGCACTCTCAAGTATAAATGGCTGGGGATATATTTCCTCAAAATCGGGTCATCTTCCTTATTTGTTAAAAATATAATTGTCCATCATCTGGCAGGATCAGGCAGTTTTTATATTTCTTAAACGTTCTGCTTGCTTTTAACTCCTCTTTTTTTTTTCTTTTATTTCTTCGTCTTTTTCCTATTCAATTTTCATGTCAACACTCATAAAGCCATTCACTGTCTCTTCATGGATTTCTCCTGTTTCGTCCTGTTCGTCACTAATACCTAGCCCCTCTAATCTGTTTGTATTTATAGCATCTATTTCCCACGGGTGGTGGTCTATGTCTGGATCCCCATCATCCTTCTCATCCGGACTGTCCTTGTAGGGAACTCTTGATAATAAATCAGCCATAGCATTGGTTGCTCCTTGAATGTACTCAATCCTAGCGTCATCCGCTTGTATATTGAGCGCCCACGTTTGTATTTTCATGATTTGTATGGGAGACTCCAGCAAAGCTTTTAGCGGCATGTGATCAGTTTTGATCACAAAAAGTGCTTTGTGTAAGTAATAGTTTAACTTTTCCAGGGAATAGCGGATAGCGAACGCTTCTTTTACAACAACGGGCTATTTCCTCTGGCTTTTGCTAAGCTTATGTGATAGGGAATAAACTGGTTTTTAATTCTTTATTCCTGGTACAATCTCAGCCTTCCCTTCACTCATAGGTATTGTTAAACTTTATCCGATAGCGACGTCAGAGGCGTCCGTGTATAAGGTCATCTCTTATCATTTCCTTCTTTAATTCGTTCCTCAATTTCCATTTCTTCTCAAATTTTTCCTTCTACTTCAATTTCGTCCTCTTTAGCTACCTTTAGCCACTACTGGTAACTTCTGCCACTTTTTTGACAATTTCTTCAATTTCTTATTCTTTTTTCAGTTTCTGCTTTTTCTTTAATGTGTTCTTCTTTAATGTCTGCCTCTTCTTTAATTTCTTCTTCATTATTTCTTTTTATTTAATTTCTTCTTTTTCTTCTCCAATCTCATCTTCTTTGATTATTCTGTCACTTTTAGCAACTTCTAGTCACTTTGATTAACTTCTGGCCTCTTATAGCCATTATTTTTCCTCTTGAATTTATTCTTCAATGTCTTCCTTTTTCTCTAAAGTGTTTTACTTTCTCTTCAATTTCTTCTTCTTACATTTCTTCTTCTTCGATTCCTTTTTTAATTTCCTCCTTCAATTCCTTCTTCAGTTTCTATTGCTTCTACCGTTTCTGCCCTTTCTGGATACTTGTGGCCACTTTTAGTCACCTAGTCAATCTTGGCCTCTTGTGGCCACTTCTAGAGCATGTGGCCACATCTAGCCACTTTTAGTCACATGTGGAAACTTTTAGCAACATCTGGTCAGTTTCGGAGAATTCTGGCAACTTTTGAAAAGAATTGTTTTTCTTCAATTTTCAATATCTACTTTTTCCTAAATTTCTCCTTTTTCTTTAACTTCCATTGCTTCTGCCACTGCTTCTGTCATTACTGATCATTCTGATCACTTTAAACACTTTTAGCTACTTTTAGCCACTTCTGGTCATATTTAGCAAGTTCTGGCTACTTTGAGCAACTTTTTTCTTCTTCAGTTTCTCAAATTGTTTCTGCAATTTCTTCTTTTCCTTCAATTTCTTCCTTTTTTTTTTTTTCAATTTCTGATTGTTTTTCAGTTTCTTTTTCTTTTTCTACACATCCTTCTTTTTCTCTTCCTTCTCTAATTCCTTCTTTAATTCCTTTTTAAATTTCTATTGCTTCTTACATTTTTTCTTCTTCTTTAATTTCTTCTTTTTCAGCTACCTTTAGCCACTATTGATCACTTATGCCACTATTTTTGTAAATTTCTTCCTCTTTTTCCCAGTTTCTGCTTTTTCTTTAGTTTGTTATTCTTCTCTAATTTCTGCTTCTTTTTTTATTTTATTCTCCTTCAATTTCTTCTTCTTCTTCTTTAATTTTTTTTTTTAACTTTAATTTCTACTTCTTGCTAACTTCTTTTTTCTTTTCCTTCTTTAATTGTGTCTTCAATTTCCACTGCTTCTGTTATTTCTACTGGTAGCCAGTTGGCAATTCACCCATTTCTGGCCACAACGCTAGCAAAAATTTCTTCAATTTCTTTCTCTTTTTCCCAGTTTCTGCTTTTTCTTTAGTTTGTTATTCTTCTCTAATTTCTGCTTCTTTTTTTATTTTATTCTCCTTCAATTTCTTCTTCTTCTTCTTTAATTTTCTTTTTAACTTTAATTTCTACTTCTTGCTAACTTCTTTTTTCTTTTCCTTCTTTAATTGTGTCTTCAATTTCCACTGCTTCTGTTATTTCTACTTGTAGCCAGTTGGCAATTCACCCATTTCTGGCCACAACGCTAGCAAAAATTTCTTCAATTTCTTTCTCTTTTTCCCAGTTTCTGCTTTTTCTTTAGTTTGTTATTCTTCTCTAATTTCTGCTTCTTTTTTTATTTTATTCTCCTTCAATTTCTTCTTCTTCTTCTTTAATTTTTTTTTTTTACTTTAATTTCTACTTCTTGCTAACTTCTTTTTTCTTTTCCTTCTTTAATTGTGTCTTCAATTTCCACTGCTTCTGTTATTTCTACTGGTAGCCAGTTGGCAATTAACCCATTTCTGGCCACAACGCTAGCAACATATCTGGCAACATCCGGCCACTTTTGGGCACTTTTGTGACTTTTTTCTCCTTTCATTTCTTCAGTTCTTCTTTAATTTCTTATTCTTCTTTATTTTATTTTTTTTTCTTTGAGTATCATCGTTGCTGCTACTGCTTTTGTCATTGCCGATTATTAAGGCTACCTTTAGCCACATTTAGCTACCTTTAGAAACTTTTAGCAACATGTGGCCAGATTTAGATAATCACTTCTATTCTTTTAGCAACTTTTGACCATTGTTAGCAACTAATCACTTTTAGCTACTTCTAGCCACATTTAGAAACGTCTGGCCACTTTAAGCCACTACTTTTTCTTCTTCAATTTTTTCTTTAATTTCTTTTTTTTTCTCTAATTTCTTTTTCGGCAATGTCTTCTACTTCAATTTCTTTCGATTCGTTTATTTCTTCTGTTTCTTCTTTTTTTTTTTTTTTTTTTTTATTTTTTGATTCTTTTTTTTTTCTTTTTCTTTTTTAATTCCTTCTTCAATTCCATTGCTTCTGCTGTTTGTGCCTTTTCTGGATACCTGTGGCCAGTTTTATCCAACTGGTCAATCCTGGACTCTTTCAGCCACTTCTAGCAACTTGTGGCCACATCTGGCCACTTTTGGTCACATCTGGACACTTTTTTGCCGTCTAGTCAATCCTGGCTTCTTGTAGCCACTTCTAGCTAAATCTAGCCCCTTTTGGCCCCATCAGGCAAATTTTGGTCACATCTGGACACCTTTAGCAACATCGGGTCAGTTCTGGAGACTTCTGGCTATTTTGCCAATGACTTTTTTCTTAAATTTCTTCAATATCTTTTTCTTATAATTGCTTCTGCAGTTTCTGCTCTTTCTGGATACTTGTGACAACGTTCAGCCACATCTTGCTACATCTGGCAACATCTGGCCAGTTTTGCCCACTTCTTTATCTTCTTTAAGTTCCTCAATTTCTTTTTCCTGTTCAATTTATTCTACTTCTTCAAAATCTTTTACTTCATTTCCTTTGCTTCTGCCATTTCTGCCCTTTCTGGCCACTTTTGGTCACTTTTAGCCACTTAGCAATTTGTGGTCATTTCTGGCATTTTTCTGAAGAGTTTTAGCCACTTCTGTCTTCTTCTGTCTTCCGTCTTCTACTGTCTTCTATCTTCTTCTGTCTTTTTCTGTCTCTCTTTTTCTGTCTTCTGTTCTCTTCTGTCTTCTGTCTTCTTCTATTTTCTTGTCTTTTTCTTCTGTCTTCTGTCTTTTTATGTCTTCTTCTGTCTGTTTCTGTCTTCTGTTTTCTTGTTTCTGCTGTCTTCTTTTTCTTCTTCCTCTTTCTTCTTATGTCTTCTTTCTTCTTCTGTCTTCTTTAGCTTTTTGTCTTCTTTTGTCTTCTTTCTTCTTCTGTCTTCTTTCTGTCTGTCCTCTTCCTGTCTGTCTTCTTCGTGTATGTCTTCTTCCTGTCTGTCTTCGTCATGTCTGTCTTCTTACTGTCTGTTTTCTATGTGTCTTTTTCTTTCTGTCTGTCTTCTTCCTGTCTGTCTTCTTCCTGTCTGTCTTTTTCCTGTCTGTCTTCTTCATGTCTGTCTTCTGTCTGTCCTTTTTCTTTCTGTCGTTTTCTTTCTGTCGGTCTTCTGTATGTATGTCTTCTGCCTATATGTCTTCTGTCTGTCTTTTGTCTGTCTGGCTTCTGTCTGCCTGTCTTCTTCTGTCTTCTGTCTTTTTTGTCTTGTCTTCTATTGTCTTATGTCTTTTTTGTCTTATGCCTATCTGTCTTCTGTTGTCTATATTTAGCCACCTTCTTTCTGTCTGTCTTATTCCTGTCTGTCTTCTTCCTGTCAGTCTCCTTAATGACTGTCTTCTCCCTGTCTGTCTTCGTCCTGTCTGTCTTTTTCCTGTCTGTCTTCTATGTGTCTTTCTTCTTTCTGTCTGTTTTCTCCCTGTCTGTCTTCTTCCTGTCTGTCTATTTCATGTATGTCTTCTGTCTGTCCTTTTTCTTTTTGTCTATCTTCTTTATGTCTGTCTTCTTTATATCTGTCTGTCTTCTTACCGTCTGTCTTCTTTCTGTCTGTTTTATTTCTATCTGTATTTTTTCTGTCTGTCTTCTGTCTGTCTGTCTTTTGCCTGCCTGGCTTCTGTCTGTCTTTTTGTGTCTTCTGTCGTCTTGTCTTCTTTTCTCTTCTGTCTTTTCTGTCTTCTGTCTTATTCTATCTTCTTCTGTCATCTGATGTCTTCTGTTTTCTGTTTTCTTCTGACTTCTGTCTGTCTGTCATCTGCCTATCTGTCTTCTGTCTGTCTGTCTTTTGTCTATCTGTCTTCTGTTGTTTTTTTCTGTCATCTTCTGTGTTCTTTTTTTTTTTTTTTTTTTTTTTTTGTCTTCAATTCCTTCTTCAATTTCCATAGCTTCTGCTATTTTCTGCCTTTTCTGGCATTTTGTGGCTATTTTAGCCACTTTTACCCTCTGGCTATTTCTTGTCTCTTATGGATACTTCTAACCACATCTGGCGAAATCTGGCCAGTTTTGGCCACATATTTTTCTTTAATTTTTTCATTTTCTCTTTCTTCTTCAATTTCTTCGACTTCTTCAACTTATTTTCTTAATTTCATTTTTCAGTTTCCTTTTCTCAACCTCCATTGTTTCTGCCATTCCTCCACTTTTTGGATACTTGTTGCCATTTTCAGTAACTTGGCCATTTTTCCCCCTCGTTGCCACTTCTAACAACTTCTGACCACTTTTGGTAAAATTCTGACACTTTTAGCAACATCTGGCCAGTTCTGGAGACGTCTTGCAAATTTAGTGTCTTTAATTTCTTTAATTTATTCGTGTTTTTCCATTTCTACTTCTTCTTCGTAACTTTCTTCTTTTTGTTCAATTGCCATTGCTTCTGCCACGGCTTTTGTCATTTCTTATCATTCTGACCACTTTTTAGAAACTTTTAATCAAATTTAGCCACTATGCCCCTTCTGTCTATTTTTTTAGCAATTTCTGACAAACTTTAAGCAACTTCTGGGCACTTCTAAACCACCTCTGCCAATTTTTTCTTCTTTAGTTTCTAAAAGTTCTTATTTCATTACTTTTTCTTCTTCAATTTCTTCTTCTTTCTTCAATTTCTGCTTGTTCTTCATTTTCTTCTTCTTCAATTTCTTCTTTTTCAATTCCATCTTAAATTTATTCTTCAATTTCCATTGCTTTTGCTATTTTTGCCAAAGCTGGCCAATGTTTACCAATATTAGCTACTTGAGCCACCTAGCCATTTCTGACAACTTCTGATAATTTCTGGCCATTGTTGACGATTTTTAGACATATGAAGCCATTTCAGGTCACAACTTGCCATTTGTTCACTCTTTTTATATTTCTTCAATTTTTTCTTCAAATGTTTCAAATTTTTTCAAAGTTTTTCTTTTTTCAAATTCAGCTTCCTCAGTTTTTTCTTCCTCTTTAATTTCTTCACCTTCAAATCCTTTTTTATTTCCTTCTTCAATTCCTACTTAAATTTTAATTTTTTCTGCCATTTTTGTCGTTTCTGACCACTTGTAGAAACCACTAGCCTACTGTGGCCACATCTGGCCACTTTTAGGAACTTGGCTATTTCTGGCCACTTCAAGTCACTTTTAAATACTTATAGCCAATTCATTCTTCTTTAAGCCACTTCTGACCACTTTTGGCCACCTGTTAGTTTTAGATGTTTTTGGATACTTTTGCTACTTATGGCCAATTTTAACTACTTCTAGCCAATTTAATATCTTTTGTAGATACCTATTGCCATTTTTGACTATTTATGGTGTGTGGCTAACACTACCGACTACTTTTAGCCACTTCTGGCTATTTCTTCTACATCCAGTCACTTTTAGCA
>CAJHNH020004725.1:30000-32826 GCA_905116865.2 Candidula unifasciata
CTCAAAGTTCTTCTTTATTTTCTTCGTTTTCTTCACTTTTTTTTTTTTTTTCTTCCTTCAATTTCTACTTATTCTTCAATTTTTTCTTCTCCAATTTCTTCTTTTTCAGTTCCTTCTTCGATTCATTTTACAATATCCATTGCTTTAGCTATTTTTGTCCATGTTTGCCAATTTTGATCACTATTAGCTACTTTGAGCCACCTAGCTATTTCTAACAATTTCTGCAAATTTCGGGCTATTGTTGGCGATTTTTGGCACTTCTTGCTCTGTTTACTATTTCTGGTGTGTGGCTAACACTACCGACAATTTTTAGCCACTTCTGGCCAATTTCAGGAACTGGGCTATTTCTGCCACATCTGGTCACTTTTAAAAACTTCTGGTCACTTGTAGCAATTTCTGGTCACTTTTAGCAAATTCCTGTGACTTTTAGAAATCTCTGGCTACTTATAGCCACTTTTTCTTCCCAATTTTTGCAAATGCTTGAAAAAAAAATTCCAAATTCTTTTTACATTTTTCAATTGCTGCTTGTTCCTAATTTCTTCTTTTTCTTTAATTTCTTCTTCTGTCTGCTTTCTTCTTCTGTCTTCTTTTTTATTCTGTCTTCTTCTGTCTTCTTTCTTCTTTTGTCTTCTTTCTTTTTCTGTCTTCTTGTATCTTCTTGTTTCTGTTTTCTTCTGTCTTCTTTCTTCTACTGTCTTCTTTCTTCTTCAGTATTTTGAGTTTTTCTGTGTTCTTTCTTCTGCTGCCTTCTATCTGTCTGGCGTCCTCCTGTCTGTCTTCTTCATGTTTGTCTTCTTCCTATGTGTCTTTTTACTGTCTGTTCTTCCTGTCTTTCTTCTTCCAGTCTGTCTTCTTCCTGTCTGTCTTCTTCCTGTCTGTATTCTTCCAGTCTGTCTTCTTCCTGTCTGTCTTCTTCCTCTCTTCTTACTGTCTGTCTTCTTCATGTCTGTCTTTTGTTTGTCTTTTGTCTTTTTTTTTCTTCTGTCTTCTTCTATCTTCTGTCTTTTTCTGTCTTCTGTCTTTTTATGTCTTCTGTCTTCTGTATTCTTCTGTTTCTTCTGTTTTCTTCTGACTTCTGTCTTCTTCTGTCTTCTCTTCTGTGTTTTGTCTTCTTCTGTCTTCTTCTGTCTTTGATTCCTTATTTAATTTCCATTGATTTTGTCATTTTCTGCCTTTTCTGGCAACTTGTAGCTACTTTTGGCCATCTGACTATTTCTGGCCACATATGACTACGTCTAGCTACATGTGGCCACATCTGGCCACGTTTGACAACATCTGGCCTGTTTTAGCCATTTCCTTGTCTTCTTTAATTTCTAAAATTTCGTCTTCTTCATCAATGTCTTCTTCTTCTTCAATTTATTTACTTCATTTCCTTAGCTTTTGCCATTTCTGCCCTTTCTCGCCACTTTTGGTCACTTTAAGCCACCTGACAATTTCTGGTATTTTTCTGACATTTTAGCTACTTATGGCTTTTTTAGCCACTTCTAGCCACTTCCAGTCACCTCGTTATTTATGGCTATATTATGCTTTTTAGTAACTTCTAACCACTATAAGCAACTTTTCCCCACTTTTTGCAACTTCTGGCCATTTTTAGTAACTTGTCACTTTTTTCTTCTTAATTTTCTCAAATTCTTCATTTTTTTTTTTTTCTTTTTACAATTTCTTCTTGTTTCTTCAATTTCTGCTTGTTCTTCAATTTCTTTTTCTTCTTAAATTTTTTTTTTTTCAATTCCTTTTTTAATGTTTTTTTTTTTATTTCTTTGTTAATTGCCACTGCTTCCGCCATTTCTGCCCTTTCTGGATACTTGTGACCTCTTTTAGCCACTTGGCTATTTCTGGCCCCTTGTGACCTCTTCTGGCCCCTTTTGGTCACATCTTGACACTTTTGGCAACATCTGGCCAGTTCTGGAAACTTCTGACCACTTTTAAAACTAATTTTTCTTTTTTAATTTCTTTAATTCATTCTTTATCTTCAGTTTTCTTTCTTGTTCCATATTTTTTTTTTTTTTAATTGCCATTGCTTCTGTCATTGCTTTTATAATTTCTGATCATTCTAACCACTTTTAGAAACTTCTAATCACATTTAGCCACTAAGCCACTTCTGTCTACTTTTAGCAATTTCTGACCACTTTAAGCAACTTCTAACCACTCTTAGCAACCTCTGGCCACTTTTAACCATCTCTGCCACTTTTTTTCTTCTTTAATTTCTCAAAGTTCTTCTTTATTTTTATTTTTTCTTCAATTTTTTTCTTTTCCTTTTAATTTCTTCTTTTTCAATTCCTTCTTCAAATCATTCTACAATATCCACTGCTTTTGCTATTTTTGCCCATGTTGGCTAATTTTGATCACAATTAGCTACTTTGAGCCACCTAGCCATTTCTAAAAATTTCTGGTATTTTCTGGCCATTGTTGGCGATTTGTTGGCACTTCTTGCCCTTTTTGACAATTTCTGTCTGCAGATAAATGAAAAAGGAAAGAGCCTGACGGAAACATATATAAAGAAATCCGGCCTCTAATGTCGGTTGCCAATAACCAACTATAACACCTTCTTCGTTCAATAATACCACAGCACTGCTGTAAACAGGCGGACACAAGACAACTACATTATCAGATGAATGACGAAGGAAACAGCCTGAAGGAAACATATTAAAAGAAACCCAGCCTCTAATGTCGGTTGGGAATAAATATGTCATGACAGAATAATTAGAAGAAATTGAAAAATATCAAAAGACAGACCCCTGTGAAGTTACAACCGTGTGAAACAGTAGCCAAACCCTCGCTACTGTTTTTATACATACATGCTCGAATACATCTATTGCCCTGTGC
>CAJHNH020004726.1:0-2500 GCA_905116865.2 Candidula unifasciata
TATAAAGACTGTGTCATCAATAACGTAATTTTTTAATTGGCCCACCAACCACGTTTCCCCGGGCAATCAATTAAAGATCTCATAAATATTTCCCCTGAATTTTAAAAAACAAAAGGTGACAGTACACACCCTTGTCGTACCCCCCTCTTTATGCTTTGAAAAAAAACCATATGGAGAAAAAGCTAACTTTAAAAATTAATTAAATTAATTAAACCACTTTTTTTTAAAAAAAACCCTATTAAAAGTTGAATTGATGCGGAAAGTTTATGGGGAAATTGTTTTTTCCGTGCAAAATTTTTCGGTGGTTTTTCACGATTAAAAATGTTGTGACAATGATTATAATTGAAAACTAGCCCTGGACGCCATTTCTTTTCATAATGAGGAACTCTTTAAAAAAGTCAGAGTAAATTAGTTAAATGTTTGGGAAAAGAAAAATTCCCTGCCTTTTTGTAAACATTCTTGTCGATGACGAAAAAAGACATCATAAAAAACTTTGGGGCAAAAAAAACCATTTCTTTAACGTGATTGTTGCATAGGATGAAACTGTGATTTTCCGCGATGAACCCACAACTAAACGCCCAATTGCTCAGTGGAGGTCATCATCATCACCAAAAGGCAAACACACAAAATCCGTCTTTAAAAGTTGACAGTGAAGAAAATGTTGGTGTGTTTCTTCGACAGCAAAGGAGTTACTCACAAAGAATTTATTACAGAGGGGTCAGAGCCACAGTTTGTTTAAGTATGTGCTGATGAAGGCTCTATAGCTGCAACGTCCACTTGTCGTGTTTGTTTGTGATACTGTAAAACTACGCTTTGTCTCGTTCGATATCTTTTCACTTTATTTTGTGAATGTTATTGTGCAATTTTGAAACGTCTATTGAAAAGGATTCTCAGAGAACAAGCCGAGTATTCAACATCTGGCGTTTTTTTTTCCCCCTTCTTCATGACAATGCACCGGCTCACCGGGCGCTAGTTGTGCAGGAGTTTTTTGGCCAAAAACTTGGGTGGCCCTCCAACATAACAACAGAAGAACTACCGGGGTTGTCCCAATGTCTGTTAGATCGTGCCACTCGCTGTGTCAATGCACAAGGGGCTTAATTTGAATAAGGTACTGGTTATATCTTCAGATGTTGATACTGTACTTTTAAGTTAAATGGTATGAGACTCATGGCTTAATTGTCGGACCTTGTGTTTATGTAGGTCTACAGTGTGTGTGTGTGTGTGTGTGTGTGTGCGTGCGTGCGTGCGTGCGTGCGTGCGTGCGTGTGTGCGTGCGTGTGTGCGTGCGTGTGTGCGTGCGTGTGTGCGTGCGTGTGTGTGTGCGTGTGTGCGTGTGTGCGTGTGTGCGTGTGTGTGTGTGTGTGCGTGTGTGCGTGTGTGTGCGTGTGTGTGCGTGTGTGTGTGCGTGCGTGCGTGCGTGCGTGCGTGCGCGTGTGTGTGTGTGTGTGTGTGTGTGTGCTGAGTATATATCATGTGGGATTGTGCAATTTTTCGTTATTTGGAGCCCTACTCTAGATCTTGCCAGGAGCCGCAATACAGCCCGGCCATAAATATAGCCTAACGGCTGAACGCGGTTTCTGGGACCTTTCCAAGGGGGATCCTCATCCACATGGTGGCACATTGTGTCATCAGGTGTTTATCACTTATGTGATGTCCTGGTGGGGTAAAAGTAGATAGATGTGGCTTAAACGTTGAGAACGAGTTCCGAGGTGCTGAGTTCGATTCCAGCTGCGGACCTTTTGACTTGTATTGGTTTCGACAGTGGTACCGAGACCTGACCGTTTAGATGGCAATGGCAAACTACTGAACGAAAAATGTGCTTAGAAGAACCACAACAGCCACACACACAAAATGCTGGAGTTTGTTCTGCAACGTCCTGTAAAGGATACGTAACTAACTAACTATATTTACGTCACGAGGAGACATTCTGTCATAAGGGTGAAGAAATGATAAATACAGCGATCAAAATGTATTTGCAATAATGTCCTAGATCGATTTTCGAGTGAGTTTTTTTTTTAAATAGGCAAAATTGAGAGCTGGGAACAGAACAAACCTTTGTTAGTTAATGCCTATGGGGACAGTCGGCGTCTGTGGTCAGCCAAACAATGCATGAGTTGGTTCTACAACGTCCTGTAAAGGATCCGCAACTAACTATGGGGAAAAACTTGTTTGATATTCGTCCTTTCCAACATTCGTCCTTTTTAATATTCGTCCTTTTTAATATTCGTCCTTGTCGAGCGTAAATCACGCAACTGAAGTACAATAATACTGAATAGTGCAAATAATACATGAGAAGTTGTTACGTGTTGTCATGTTGTTAGGTGACTGAGCTCCACGGGAAGTTCGCAGCCAAGAAGTCAAGGAAAGAAACGTGTGAGTCCTAGTGGATCCCAGTGAAGAATTTATCCAGAATCTTCCAGTGAAGATCAGTTTCTATGCTGGGACGTAAACCGTCATGTCTGAGTAAGTAGCAGCTCTCAATAGGCTGCACAAGATCGTG
>CAJHNH020004726.1:7500-32755 GCA_905116865.2 Candidula unifasciata
TTTAGAGGTGACAGGTTCTATTTCCGGCACGGTAACTATAGCTTCCAATGTTTGTTCTTCTATCTTTCTACTTCTTTCTATGAGTGCCGATCCATACATTGTCTGTTATATATATATATATATATATATATATATATATATATATATATATATATATATATATATATATATATATATATATATTGGCTCTTAATTTTTAAGTCACCATATCATACCGGCTTCGAGATTTGGTAGGGAAATCCCCAAGCGTCCATAGAAAATTGAAGTTGGGGTTAGGCTTGGTAATAGTCGCTACTCCTTTAACAGTAGCCCTAACACAACACCCCTCTATAATATGGTACTGTCCTGGAAAACCCCTGAAAATATATTTCTACGACTTCAAGGGTCACCGTCTTTTTATTTATGTCAGTTCTCAGAAGCGGTCAGAGATATTATCCATGCCTAGTTCAGAACTTCCGATACTCTGCAAGACTGCAGCTAGTGCAATACCCACCTACAGACCCACATTGGACTACAGGTCACTTGGTTACTGTTTTGTGTTGCCCCTGTGTTGGCACCTTTCCGTCCTTCCTGACGATAGTGTTATACTATGTTATGAGGAGGTAAGGGACTCGCATCCCAAGGCGAGGGCGAGGGTGACTAGCAAGGCCCGCTCGCGTCTTCTCCATGGCACAAAAAAGGAACAGTATTATAGAGACCATGTGTTGCCCCATGCATCTCCCCGATGCCAGTATCTGTTTTTTTTTTTTTTTTTTTTAGTTTGTTTGCTCAATGTCCATGTAGATATAGTTTTGTCGCCCAGCTGCTTAGTGCAGTGCATGGCGCAACACCGTGAGCTGCTTATTTCATTTGGGATGTTTTTCGACTATGACCAACGTGGTGTTGTGAACTGTAGATTTAGAAAATGACAAGTGACCTGTTGCCTGACTATTGGTGGTGCCTTGTGTGATAAATTCTGATCGCGTGTGCAACCGCTAAGATGTTTGTAATGCTACTGACGTCGATGATAAACTCCATTTCTAATGTTGAGTTCTTAGTGCTAGCACTTGTGATGGCTGTCTTATGTTTTCAGTGCGTGTGTATGCTAGCAAAAGTGCTTGGTAATGTCGGGGTGCCGGGTTCGATCCGATTTGTCTTGCGTTGGTTTCGGCAATGGTACCGAGACCTGACCATTCAGTAAGCAATGGCAAACTAGAAAAACCACCACAGCCAAACAAATGCTGGGGTTGGTTCTGCAACGTCCTGTAAAGGATACGCAACTAACTGTATGCTAGTGGGTGAGCCGAGACTGCAGTCTGTGTCAATGGACATTCTGTGCGTTTTTCATTGGCGATTATGGAGTGACCCATTTGCTTTGAAATAAACTTAGATCGTCAGGATTACCATGTGCATGTGTCATCTACCTTGTCGTAACTAGGGTCTTACAGTTAGCGCAGATGCACTGGGTGTCGCTTGATGAGTTGGGGGATACCAACAGTTTTATTTTTCCAGTTACGGCTCCTGACATTCCCCGGGAGTATTTATTCTCCTGTCCCACCTGTCTCGTTAATCTACTGGCAAGACATCGACCTGGCTGCTTTGAGATACTAAGCTAAGTTATTTTGTGTATGTGTGTGGTATTGTTTAATTTATGTATGTGCTGATAAAGACTCCATAGCCGCAAAGTTCACGTTTTATTTGTGTTTGTTATATTGTGAAGCTTGCTGATATACTTTTCGTTTTACTTAAAGCAAGGCTTTCGATTCAATTGTTAACTCAATGATCACATTTTTTTAAAACTGGGATCATCACCAAATGGGGGGAAAAAAACCTCTCCAGGTTCTGTACCTATTCAGTGCAGTTCATAATACTGTGGCAGAACGCCAGAGACCACTTTGAGCAGCTCGACTTGCACATGCTAAGAAACCTAGCCACCGTGTGTAAAAAGGCCAACTCGCCCAAAACCGGTCTCATTTTGACTTCCGGTCTGAAGCTGCGGTCGCTCAGGGACAGGAGACCCACCCAATTGTTGTGGCTCCGCACACTGGACTAAACAGCGTGGATACGGGCGATTGCGGGGGATGACCGGTTGCCTGGCAGATTTCGTGGCGGTGGTATGTTTCCATAGTTAAATCTGAATGTGTCTCTAGTAGTTAAACTGTGTGGGTAGGTATATCAGTGTGTATCCTCACTCGGAGATAGTTTGATTGCAGGTTTCTATAATGTAGTGGTCTGGTGACATATTGAAGCTTAACGTACATGTCAATGCTTCGGTTTTTGCCATTGTTGGGGTAATTTTTCTCATTAGCTGGAGATGATTAGCACTTTAGATTCTGGTGGAGCACGTTGGTTGTTGTTAATGTATTTTTTGTGAAGTATTCGTTAATTTTGCGTTCAGTTCAGTTAAATAAAAAAAATAAATAAAAAAAAAAGCTGTTTAATGTGATGATTATAATCCATTTGCTTGATTCGATTCGAGATCAGTATGTAGTCGATCCTAGCTGCGGATGATTTGTTTTGCGTTGGTTTCGACAGTGGTTCTATGCACTAACCATTCAACAGCAGCTGCAAACTACTGAACGTAAATGTTGCCTTGAAACAGCACATGAACAGCTGAAACATGCTGGCGATGGTTCTGCAGCGTCATGTGAGGGATACACAACTTTGCAACTGTTAACTTTTCATTTGCTTCACGAGCTATTCTCTTCTGTACCCCTCCGCCCACCCCCAACCATGTACGTGGAGAGAGAGAGAGAGAGAGAGAGAGAGAGAGAGAGAGAGAGAGAGAGAGAGAGAGAGAGAGAGAGAGAGAGAGAGAGAGAGAGAGAGAGAGAGAGAGAGAGAGACACAAGTACAATAGGAAGAAAAAGTAGAAAGAAGAAATATCCCAATGACAAGAGCTCCGACAAGGGAACTAACCAGACGCATAAAAGGCGTGTCTGTGTCAGCTCTGGAGTACAGGGGGTGCAACTCTAAAGCCGTACACAGTATTGTCGTTAAGATAATTGAATGTAAAAACTTGACAAAATACAATTCGTGCATTTTTTTTTTCTCCATCAATAGTCTGTGTTTACACGAGGACAGTTAGCGGCTCAAGGCATTCTTACTTGGTTGATTCTAATGCAGTATCATTTCGGACTCAAATCGATCGATCATTTGATTGGTTTGTACCCCTCCAAGCGGGTACCTCTAGGTTTACCACCCTGATATTCCAAATAGAAAAAAAAAAAATAATCCTATCCTAGTTGGCAGACAGGTCCCATGCCAAATACCCCGTTTCACCTCCAAAGAAGTTATAATTGAGGCACCCATTCAGGCATGCCATCACAAAGAAAACATGAAAGAGGGGGGGGGGGGGGGTCCCTCGGCACAAAACTTGGGGAGGGGTCTTGAAACTCTTCTAAATTAAGATAACATACGGTTGGGGGAGGGGGGGTGGCATCAACGCCCTCCTTACTACTCCCGCTCCCCGCATCCGGTCTCTGATTTATCTTCACTTGCTCTCAAAAGGACAGCTAGCACTTTGTGTTATGATCTACAGATAGGTTATGATATCTGCCCATATCAGCCCAACCCATCCGATTTCTGCAAGCCTTTAATTAGTCACAAATGACAACACTGCATGTTAAGGAGCAGTGGGGGGTCTATTGTGACCACCCTCCCCTCCCCCAACCTAAATGGGGTCAAGAATAAAGACGCTAACTTGAAGAAATTGATCAACCAATTATGCTACAAATATCAACCTCCTTGGCATCTCAGTGCCCCTGCCTTGAGCCAGAAACAAATCTTTCTTTCTTTCTTAACATTTTAACAATGCGTAAAAAACCTTATGTGGAGGCACAATAAGCGTGACACCCCGGCAACATAAGACAGGCCTTACGACACGACCAGGGATGAATGGCAAGGGAAGTCACTCTCTTTCTGGGCCCAACTTTGTGAGTTGTTCCCATATAGTAATGTCAGTTTTCTACTGTCAATATTATTTCTGTTTACCTATAGCAGTCTTAGTGCTCTCCTGTCATTTGTTGCTTTTGATATGTTAGTTAATCGACAGAATACCCTCATTGCACATTGAACCATTCAGTCCATAAATACTTGGATCCCTTCCTTAGTGAATCCCGCAGCGTGTAGCGGCTAACAACACCAGTTCTGTGTTGGTTTCTTCTTTGCTTCCTGCATAGCGCTCTTGTCTGGCCACACCGCTTTTAACACGCTGTTCTTGCAGTCTGATCATGGCTGCAGATTCATAGTCCTTACTTGGTTCTCGCAAACATCTTCTCGTAGAGCCTTCATAATATCAGTGTGATCCATCATGGCTTGGTCGATCTCCAAAGTAGTTTTACCTGCAAGCTGATCCGCTTTCTCATTCCCTTGCACACCTGTATGCCCTGGCACATATATGAAACTGATATGTGTCAGCCCCGACCGCTGTTGAGACTCTCTGACATATAGTAATGTCAGGGCTTCATAATTTGTGTTTGCAGACAAAGCTCTGAAGCCTCTCCATCATTTGTGATTAATATCATGTAAAGCCAAACTTCTGCACTTCCTGAATGTACACAAATTATGTTGAAGGCAAATTAATTAAATTAACTGCACAGCCATGGTTATCATGCTTTAATGATAGCTTCAATTACAAACTGGCAGCAAAATAGCATTGAAAAAAAAAAATACAATTTTACAGTTCAACTTGTAAACAAATTATCAAAACCACACACTCAAAAACTATCTACAATCTGAAAATAGCCTTGAATAAACTTATTATACTAGTGAACCAATCTCAGTGACGATTGGCTGCACTGGTTCTTCATCACTCTCTGTCTCGTGCACATTTTCTCAGACTGCTGCTTCTCCATTTCTTGATGCCGTGATCCCACTTGTATGATTGTCTAGCTCTTGCTCTTTTGCCCTCAACCTTTTCTTCTAGTATAATAAAAAAAAAAAAAGTGTTATGTCTTTTAATGTGGCTAAAACATTCAGCTGTCTCTTTAAAAAAAATGTATGTTACTAATTCTCTTTTCATCCGCGGTCTTTCCAAAGCCTCTGTATTTGACTGTTTTCGTTTTCATTTCCATGAAATAAGATCTATTCTCCTGTACGTCCACATTTCCAGAGACTCAGTTCCATTTTCCAGTTGCCTGTTCATTATCCAAGTAACCTGGTCATATCCACTTCTTCCAATCAAATACATGGGGGCTGTGTGGTCTCGAGGCATGGCGTCTGCCTTGAGTGCTAGAGGTTCCGGATTCAATCCCCAGTAAGGGCTGGGATTTTTTCACGTGGACTTGGACCTAGTAATTCCCCTTTGTCTCTGGGTAGTGAGATCGGACACCAATGTGCATTGTTGTATATGTAAAAAAAAAAATCCCCTGGCAGTTGCAAAGTATTTCAGGATTTTTGCCGGTGCCACAGATCCTGTGCACTGTGCTGAGTTTCTTCGGACTCAGACTTGAGTTAAAAGAAGAATGGAGCATTTATGGGTCACTAACCGTGTGCCATGATGTTGATCCGTTGTTCAAATCACGAGTCAAATACAAAAACAAAGTAAAGTAAAAGATCCTTTTCCACACCTTTCAGGCATATTGGGCATATAGGGCTAGACCTATATTTTATAGACCAAACAGAATTTGGTGGGTGATGTGGTCAGCATCACCCTGGCCACTTTTACTTCCCAAGACTGTACCTGGTGCCCATTCAAGGTTGGGCTGACCTGGAAACCAAAGTTATTTATGAAAAAAAAAAGTCTGGCCCCCGTCAGGAACTGAACCCTTGACTTTCTGATCTGCAGCTGAGCGTCTTGCTGCTAGACCACAGGGGCTCCCTAATACAAAGACAAATCCATCAAAAATTCAATTGGATTTTCTAGCTCCCTGTTTAGTGTCTAAGTAGCCTGGTCGTATCCATTTCTTCAAATCAAATACAAAGACAAATCCATCAAAAATCAAGTCTGCTGCATCAAACCACAAAAGGTCGAGGTAACCGATCGTAGGGTGTCAATAACAGCTGGTGACCTAATGACACAACAGCTGGTGGCCTAGTGGCACAACAGCTGGTGACCTAGTGACACAACAGCTGGTGACCTAGTGACACAGCAGCTGGTGATGCAGTGACACAACAGCTGGTGACCCAGTGACACAACAGCTGGTGACCCAGTGACACAACAGCTGGTGACCCAGTGACACAACAGCTGGTGACCCAGTGACACAACAGCTGGTGACCCAGTGACACAACAGCTGATGACCTAGTGACACAACAGCTGGTGACCCAGTGACACAACAGCTGGTGACCCAGTGACACAACAGCTGGTGACCCAGTGACACAACAGCTGGTGACCCAGTGACACAACAGCTGGTGACCCAGTGACACAACAGCTGGTGACACAACAGCTGGTGACCCAGTGACATAACAGTGTTAGGGACTGGATATGAATACATTTAACAAAATTTAATTTTAAAAAAAATGTCAAGGACGAATTGTCATGCCAGCTGGGCGGCTGGCATATGATGCTAGACCCAAGTTTTTGTTTTGTTTTTGTGGTCAGGCCAAACAGCACTGGGTGGGTGATGTAGTCAAAATCACACTGGTTGCCTTTACTTCCCTGTGCCAGCCATTTCTCCCCTGGGAGCATCTTGTGCCGATTGGTCTGTAAAATATAGGTCTAGCCCTATATGCCCAAAGGCGTGAAAAAAGGTCCTTAACTTTTTTTTCCACTACCTGGGAGCCAGGAACATTTAAAAATAAACTAAATAAAAACTTATGCAGATTGGAACCCAAGATAACATCACCCACTGAATGACAATTGGTCTATACACTTTTTTGTTCTAGCACCAGATATGCCCAATGTGCCTAAAGTCTCTTTTTTACTTTTATAGATAGCAAAACAATCATGCAAGTGATACGGGCTGACGATGACTGTGAAGGGGAAAGAGTAATTCACTCTCACTGACTCCCTCCCTACAACCACCCCTCCCCCAACCTAAACTCACCCAATCACACACATACCCACCCACACCCACAAGCATGCACGCAGGCACACACAATCTCAGGAACTGTGGGAACAATGCTTGGATTATTACCTGAAAGTCAGTGATTCAAATCCTCATTAAGGTGGAGCTTTATATTTAACCTATGGCTCCTGGCTGACTTGTACCAGGAAATGAGTACCCATCTGCAAAGTACTAGATGCTAACAGTGCCAGCCTGCAGATAAATCAACCAAGTTTTGGCTACTAAAAGTGCCAGCACTAAGATAAATCAACCATGTACTGGATAAAAACAGTTCCAGCACCCATATAAATCAATGAAGTAGTGGATACTAATAGTGCCAGCACCCAGATAAAGTAATCAAGTAATGGATACTAACAGTGCCAGCACCCAGATAAAGTAATCAAGTACTGGATACCAATAGTGCCAGCACCCAGATAAAGTAATCAAGTACTGGATACTAACAGTGCCAGCACCCAGATAAAGTAATCAAGTACTGGATACTAACAGTGCCAGCATATAGATAAATCAATCAAGTGCTGGATACTAACAGTGCCATCATCTAGATAAATCAATCAAGTACTGGATACTAACAGTGCCATCATCTAGATAAATCAATCAAGTACTGGATACTAACAGTGCCAGCATCTAGATAAATCAATCAAGTACTGGATACTAACAGTGCCAGCATCTAGATAAATCAATCAAGTACTGGATACTAATAGTGCCAGCACCCAGATAAAGTAATCAAGTACTGGATACTAACAGTGCCAGCACCCAGATAAAGTAATCAAGTACTGGATACTAACAGTGCCAGCATCTAGATAAATCAATCAAGTACTGGATACTAACAGTGCCAGCATCTAGATAAATTAATCAAGTACTGGATACTAACAGTGCCAGCACCCAGATAAAGTAATCAAGTATTGGATACTAACAGTGCCAGCATCTAGATAAAGTAATCAAGTACTAGATACTAACAGTGCCAGCATCTAGATAAATCAATCAAGTGCTGGATACTAACAGTGCCATTATCTAGATAAATCAATCAAGTACTGGATACTAACAGTGCCATCATCTAGATAAATGAATCAAGTACTGGATACTAACAGTGCCAGCATCTAGATAAAGTAATCAAGAACTGGATACTAACAGTGCCAGCATCTAGATAAATCAATCAAGTACTGGATACTAATAGTGCCAGCACCCAGATAAAGTAATCAAGTACTGGATACTAACAGTGCCAGCACCCAGATAAAGTAATCAAGTACTGGATACTAACAGTGTCAGCATCTAGATAAATCAATCAAGTACTGGATACTAATAGTGCCAACACCCTGATAAAGTAATCAAGTAGTGGATACTAACAGTGCCAGCACCCAGATAAAGTAATCAAGTACTGGATACTAACAGTGCCAGCATCTAGATAAATCAATCAAGTACTGGATACTAACAGTGCCAGCATCTAGATAAATCAATCAAGTACTGGATACTAACAGTGCCAGCATCTAGATAAATCAATCAAGTACTGGACACTAACAGTGACAGCATCTAGATTAATCAATCAAGTACTGGATACTAACAGTGCCAGCATCCAGATAAATTAACCAAGTACCAGATGATAACAGTGCCAGTACACATGACAAAGACAAATTAGCTAGATACTGGATGCAGAGAGATAAAAGTGCCAAAAATTTTACCCAAACAGTACTCAAATATGAACTTTCACTTGATTTTTTTTTCAATTCCCTGTCTGTGGGGCCCCAGTTTGGGGGAAAACAACAGACTCACTGCCTCCCTAACGAGCATGAAAGTTCTGGAAGTCAAGAAATGAGCAAATAACCAGAACTTTCTGCCAGAAGTTCCAGCAGTGAATGCTATAAAGAAAAAGAATTATAAAAAAATAAAAATTCTGAAAATCAACATCTGAAAAACATCCTGGCAACCGATTGCATAGATGCCAGCAGTTCAAGTGTTGTAATATGGTGGTCTCAATAGTAGTGACAGATAATAAGGTAGGTGCTTTAATAATATCCTACCCCAAACAGGGGAAATCCACAGGTCACGGGAGTGTCCAATATTTCAGGGGGTGGTAGATAGGCTGCATGCAGTCGTGGGACCTAGGCTGCTTGCAGAAGTGGAACCTAGGCTGCACGCTCTTGTGGGACGTAGGTGGGTTGGGGTTAGGTCCAGTTCTAGATGTTTTGAGATCATTAAAAGCATCAGAAAGCTGGGAAACCCAGCCTTACCACCCTCTAAAATGTTGGACTGTCCTGTGACATCATCTGGGGTAGGATATCACGAAAGAACCATAAGGTATTAACATTACAAACACTTTGAATGGTGGGGTAAATGGTAGTCACAGAGATCCAAATGTTATAAATACAGCACATAGTGTGACAAGTTTTAACTGTTGTGAGGTGGTGGGGTTAATAGATGTCACAATAAATGTTATAAATACAACACATAGTGTGACAGGTTTTAACTGTTGTGAGGTGGTGGGGTTAATTAGTTAGTCTTTCCTCTTGTGTCGAGTGCGGCACATAGGGCAGAGGTCGTGACTCTCCATGCACGGCGGTCCGTTGCAATCCGTTGTAGGTCTTGGATGTTTGAGTGGCCCATGAGCGACTGATGATATACGTAGGGTTTCCCTTGGAGATCTTTTCCCCTGTGGTTTCAAAATGAGGGCTTGTTGTGAGGGCGTGGCCGGTTCCAGCGGCGTTTTTCGTATAAAATTAGACACATACTCTTGCCTGGATATTTGTGTATTGGTTCGGAAATCTGACCATTTGAAATTTGTATTCTTCTAAGGCATTTATTTTCAAAACTGTCTAATTTTGTGTCTAGAGTTTTCGTTGATTTCCAGCTCTCGCATCCATAGGTTAGTACTGGAATCACACAAGAATATCGTGCAGTTAGAGTCAGAAATCTGATTCTATAACAATTGGGGTTAATAGATGTCACAATAAATGTTATAAATACAACACATAGTGTGACAAGTTTTCACTGTTGTGAGGTGGTGGGGTAAATAGTAGTCACAATAAATGTTATAAATACAACACATAGTGTGACAAGTTTTCACTGTTGTGAGGTGGTGGGGTAAAAAGTAGTCACAATAAATGTTATAAATACAGCACATAGTGTGACAAGTTTTAACTGTTGTGAGGTGGTGGGGTAAATAGTCGTCACAATAAATGTTATAAATACAACACATAGTGTGACAAGTTTTCACTGTTGTGATGTGGTGGGGTAAATAGTAGTTAAATGTTATAAATACAAACATAGTGTGACAGTTTTTTAACTGTTGTGAGGTGGTGGGGTAAAAAGTAGTCACAATAAATGTTATAAATACAACACATAGTGTGACAAGTTTTAACTGTTGTGAGGTGGTGGGGTAAATAGTCGTCACAATAAATGTTATAAATACAACATATAGTATGACAAGTTTTAACTGTTGTGAGGTGGTGGGGTAAATAGTCGTCACAATAAATGTTATAAATACAACACATAGTGTGACAAGTTTTAACTGTTGTGAGGTGGTGGGGTAAATAGTCGTCACAATAAATGTTATAAATACAACACATAGTGTGACAAGTTTTAACTGTTGTGAGGTGGTGGGGTAAATAGTCGTCACAATAAATGTTATAAATACAACACATAGTGTGACAAGTTTTAACTTTTGTGAGGTGGTGGGGTAAATAGTCGTCACAATAAATGTTATAAATACAACACATAGTGTGACAAGTTTTAACTGTTGTGAGGTGGTAGGGTAAATAGTCGTCACAATAAATGTTATAAATACAGCACATAGTGTGACAAGTTTTAACTGTTGTGAGGTGGTGGGGTAAATAGTCGTCACAATAAATGTTATAAATACAACACATAGTGTGACAAGTTTTAACTGTTGTGAGGTGGTGGGGTAAATAGTCGTCACAATAAATGTTATAAATACAACACATAGTGTGACAAGTTTTAACTGTTGTGAGGTGGTGGGGTAAATAGTCGTCACAATAAATGTTATAAATACAACACAATAGTGTGACAAGTTTTAACTGTTGTGAGGTGGTGGGGGTAAATAGTAGTCACAATAAAATGTTATAAATACAGCACATAGTGTGACAAGTTTTAACTGTTGTGAGGTGGTGGGGTAAATAGTCGTCACAATAAATGACATAGTGTGACAAGTTTTAACTGTTGTGAGGTGGTGGGGTAAATAGTCGTCACAATAAATGTTATAAATACAACGCATAGTGTGACAAGTTTTAACTGTTGTGAGGTGGTGGGGTAAATAGTCGTCACAATAAATGTTATAAATACAACACATAGTGTGACAAGTTTTCACTGTTGTGAGTTGGTGGAGTAAATAGTAGTCGCATAGATCAAGATGTTATCTACTTCTTCTTCACGTTCACCAGCTGTAAACTCCGGCAGAAAGCTCTGGTTGTTCATCCACTTCTAGACTGCAGTCCTGTTCCAGAACCTGAGTGCTGCATGTGCATCTGTTTTACAGATCTGACTTATTTGTATGCAGACTGAAGGTTCCTTGCCTCTCAGGCAGACGCACTCCGACTTTGAAGGAAGCTCCCAGTTAGTTGACTCGGGTGACATGCTTTTGGGTAGGCAGTGGGTCTGTTCTTGTTTAGCTTATAACAGGGCTCCAAAACCCACACAGGAAAAGATGTTATGAATACAACACAAACTGTGACAATTTGAAATGTATGCCGTTTCTTTTCTCTCTGATGAGTTCTCTTTAACAGTTTGTGCTGTATTTACTTGCTGTAAAACAGACAGAACAAGGTTTACGCATAAAAAAAAGAATAAGATCTTCAAGCAAATTAACAATAATTTTCAACTGGATACAAATAAGGTTTATGTATGCAAAGTACAAATAAGGTTTATGTATGCAAAGTACAAATAAGGTTTATGTATGCAAACGTACAAATAAGGTTTATGTATGCAAACGTACAAATAAGGTTTATGTATGCAAACGTACAAAAAGGTGTATGTATGCAGAATACAGATTACATGAGCAAACACATAATAACGCAAAATCAATGGCACTTTTATAAAAATTCAAAACACTTCAGCTAAAATCTACACACAGCAAATGAGCAAACAAGAAACAACTACTATTAGATTCAAATTAACTAATTTTATAATATTATTATGAACAACATTATTCTGCATGAAACAACTCATAATCTGCATCGATAGTCTGTTTTCAGAATTGACTCCCGCTCCCAGATGGGTACTAGATAATGTCCTGGGAAATCAAGGTGGCCAGTTTGATGTTGATCACACACCAAGGGCTCTACAGGTCCAAACCAACTTATTTGACTGTTTTTACATGCAACATTTTTCTGCAGAACACAGCTCCATAATCTGCAGTGATATAGTCTGTTTTGAGAACTGACTTTGGCTCCCACACAGGTATCAGAAAATGTCCTAGGAAGAAAAGGTGGCCAGTGAGATGTTGATCACACACCAAGGGCTGACTGGTATACACAAATTTCAGCTTAGCATCATATACCCCATGACCCGATAGCATAAAAAGATCCTTTACTTTTCACTGCAACTCCACGGGGTAATGCAGTACAGCACTAGCTAGAAGCTTGCCTGCCTATTGCTTTCGGGTTCAAATTTCAGTTCAGATTCCTCGTATGTGCTCTGAGGCCCCACTGTGGGGAAAATAAAGATAGACCCACTGCCTCCCCAACAAGCATGTCATAGGAGTCGACTCATTAGGGGTTTTCTTTGCAGTCAGAGTGCACCCGTGTGAAAGGCAAGGAATCAACAATCTGCACACAAATAAACCAGAAATATCAAACAGATCTGAACACAACTCTCAAGTTTTGCAACAGGATGAAAGCCCAGAAGTGGACAAACAGAAATTGTCTGCCAGAGTTTACAGTCAAACGACTGCAAAGAAGGGGAAGACGTATGAATTCAAGAGCAATTTTCAGAAACACGCCCTTATTATCAGTTTGACTAAAGAAAAACAGGCACCAGGAAATCTTTTGGAACATAAAAAAACAACAAGCATGTGCCGATTCACTAATAAAAACAGAGATCTAGCACCATTTGCTAGATGTGCCACTTGCATACAAAATTGTGAAATGACCCTAGCTCCCGGGTTGACCTAGACTAAAATAGGTATCTGGTAGAGACCTGGAAAGTAAAGGTGGCCAGTGTGATGTTGACCACATGACCTGTTGAGTGCCAGATAGTCTATAAAAATATGAGTCTGATGTCATATGCCAGATTGCCACATGCGGGAAAAGAGTTCATTCCTTGTTTTCCCTTCCATTTGATACAGCATGCATGTTTAGCAAAATCACCTTCATTTTTGTCCTAGAGTATGCTGGTGTGAAAGGCAATGAGTGAGCAGGTGCTCAGGCTGGCAATGCGACTATCAGCAATGGGCCCTCTATGGACAGGAGAGACATCATCAATGCCATAGAAGAGACTAAACGCTGTGAGGCTTTGTATATCTTTGAAAATGATTTTTCACTGAATAGATTATAAACCATGGGTGTACCAGCTGAAGCCAAGGGAGCCAGGCCGGAACCACCTGTCGTTACATCAACCAGAATAGAATGGGTGTTGTTAGCCTAAAATCACTTGGAAACATACTTAGGAGGAGATAGGAGAACTTATGGTTATGCCTGATGTACCATGAAGATGATCTCAAAAGTGAACAATCCCTTGTTTTTGCTCCACAACGTACAAAGATAGTGTGGTGCAAGTGTACACAGAAGCATCAAATGTGGCGAAGCATCAAATCGGTCTTGCTGTGTGAAGCAGAAACATGGAGAAAGAATTACTAATTAACTACAACCATTCATCAACTGGTGCATGCACTTAACAGATGGAATTAAATAACAGGACACAATCACCAATGTTGAGCTTTCGGACAAAACTAAACAAGTTTCAGTCGACCAAGAGGTAAACAAAAAATACTGGCATTGGATAGGTCACATGCTGAGAAAACCTCAGAATGATATAACTAGAATGTCACTGCACTGGAACTCACAGGGGTATAGAAATAAAGGCAGACCAAAAAAATACAAGAAGGGAGCTAGAGAGTGACATTTAAAAGATGGGGAGGATACGGAATGAGCTGCATACAATAGCAAAGGATAGAACGACTTGGCGTGAGTTGGTTGAGGGCCTTTGCTTCTTTTGGGGGTAAGAAAGGCAGAAAAAGAAGAAGTGTACATGGGAGTCACTGTCATTTAGCGGCTTGACACTTGCCTGTGGATGCAAAGGTCATGGGTTCAAATCCAAACGATGCTGGACTTTTTCAAAAATGACCACAGCTTCCAGGTCGACCTAGCCTTAAATGGGTACAAAGTAAAGTCTTGGAAAGTAAAAGTGGCTAGTGTGATGCTGACCACATGACCCACCAAGCGTCGATTAGCCTATACAATGTAGCCCTATTCAAAATTTGCTTAAAGATGTTTTCTATTATATCATTATCATCATCAGGTGCCTTGCCAACTGGCGTAAGCGATTAGGCATCTCCTCAATCTGCGATCTCCAGCAGCATGTTTTTTCTTTTACAAGAGTACATAAAAAATTGTGATACACGTGTCCGAAAATATTTTGATACAAGTGTACATAACTAGTGCAGTACAAATGTACACTTATAGCCTGGTACAGATTTATATATACTTATATATTTTCATGCAATGGTACATACATATTGTGGCATACATACATACATTATATTGTGGAACAGATATTTGGATACATGTTTTTACACACACACACATATATATATATATATATATATACTTTGATATTAGTGTATGTAAATATTGTTATGCAGAGTCACACAAACATCAGGGTACAGGTGTACATAAACAACATACATACATCAACTCTGCATAAATAATACCAGACCAATTTGGCTCTCAACTAGCTGGATATGGCTTTATCTTAAAAAAAAAAAAAAAAGCAAAAAATCAAAAAACGTAGACATTATTGAAGCAAACTTTAGCAACCAAGTTCTATTTCAAACTGGCAACTCTTGACTGAACATAATTACCGGGAATTTTTACATTAATTTTTATTTAACTTAAAATGAAATCTTATTATTCACATAAAAAAATCTGCGGCCACATTTTCAGGACAAAATAGAAAATACCAATTGCCTCCTAACAAGCATTTTGTACAAGGCAACTAATCAGGGCTGTTTTTGAAGGCTTGAGAGGCGAGGAACCAACAGTCTGCATATAAATGAGTCAGATCTATAAAATATAAGTGTACCAAGATCGTGAACAAGTTAACAGTCCAGAAATGGACAAATAACCAGAACTGTCTGCCAGAACTGAAAGCCAGTGAACACTTAGAAGAAGAGGTGACATAATAAGGCACTGTGGGTAGTGCAGTCATGGCTCTAGAGCTGACTCGGCCTCATTAAAAAGGTGATTTTAAAAAAAAAAAAATTTAAAAAAAAAAAAGAGCCTGTTTCCATGCACTGAGGCAAACATAGTGCCCGATCCTTATTTTCTAAAAAAACTGACCCTAATCACCCATTAAATCAGATGTTTTAGAAAGACTGAACCCAGGAATTTAGCCCGGTCAATAAATGCCTGGAAAAGTCGGAGGCGTCTGCCGAAAGGCGTAAATAAAATATTGCAGCCATGCTGTAAACATGATGGTGCATAGGCCCTCAACAAACTATCTTTTGCTATCACATTCAGCCATATTATCATCTTTTTACTTTCACTAGTCTCCTTCTCTGAATGTGTGTGTGTGTTTTTTTCTCCTGCTTTTATTTTTAGGCCTCTGTGGCTTCCACTGCAAAACCATTCTAGTTATATTGTTCTAAAGTTTGTTCAATGTGTGTCTTATCCAGCACCGTATTTGATTTAATCACCTCTTGTTATAGTATAATTTTTTTGTTTAGTTTTTTTCTCAAAGCCCCACATTAGTGATTCTGTCATAATATTTACTACCATCTGTTCTACACAGACACCTGTCTTGAATGTCTGCAGTTTATTAGCAATTGTTTGCACAGTTTTCCCATGTTTCTGCTCCATATAGAAGTGTTGATTTGACATTAGAGCCAAATATTTGTTTAATATTAGTTTTAATTTCCTTCATGTTCCTTTCTGCAGATTTCCTAGCGCTGCGAAAAATCCTTTTGCCTTTAAAATCACATTCTATAAAACCTAAACTGTGAAGAAATCTGGCTTATAAAGAGCTCAGGTGAAAAAAAAAACACATTCTGACTGCAGTAAAACCCCACAGTGGATTGGTAGAAGAAGAGCAGGGATCGACCAGCATGAAGGCGGACACAAGATCCTGCATGAGACGGAGGAAGAGACCAATAGAGTGAGAGTCTTTACATGGGACGTGATGAGGGTGACTTCATCCAAAGAAACTGCTACATGATGATGATAATGCAGATGGAAACAAGGTCCTGGACTTTGGTGTCCGAAATTATATGATGTACGATAACAACTCACATCAAAACATAACTGCTGATATTTAACATAAATGTATATAATAATAATGTTATCCTTCATACAACAGTAACCACACACACAAAAATAATAATAATGTTCTATAATTACAAATGATAGTAATAATAATAATACTCAGATCAAATTTTGGCATTGAGACTCATAAGAAGTATCAAATGTGGTCTAGTTAGTTAGTTAATCGAAAGATTATCCCCACTGCACATCGAACAAGTCTTAACACACTCGGATCCCATCTTCCCCTACCGTGTGGTGACTGACAACACCAGTTCTGTGTTGGTTTACTATTCTTCTCTGGCTACCTGTAATAGTGTTCATGTTTGGCAACACCTCTTTTGACCTGAAGTTCTCATACTAACTGTGGTCTAATGCATGGGCCGCAACCCAGTTGCCAGATAAGTGAATGGATGGATGAGGGAAGGCATGACCCAGTTGCCAGATAAGTGAATGGATGGATAAGGGAAGGCATGACCCAGTTGCCAGATAAGTGAATGGATGGATGAGGGAAGGCATGACCCAGTAGACAGATAAGTGAATGGATGGATGGGGGAAGGAGTGACCCAGTTGACAGACAAGTGAATGGATGGATAGGGGAAGGAGTGACCCAGTTGACAGATAAGTGAATGGATGGATGGGGGAAGGAGTGACCCAGTTGACAGATAAGTGAATGGATGGATGGGGGAAGGAGTGACCCAGTTGACAGATAAGTGAATGGATGGATGGGGGAAGGAGTGACCCAGTTGACAGATAAGTGAATGTATGGATGGTGGTAGGAGTGACCCAGTTGACAGATGAGTGAATGGGTGGATGGGAGAAGGAGTGACCCAGTTGACAGATAAGTGAACCAATGGATGGGGCAAGGAGTGACCCAGTTGACAGATAAGTGAATGGGGGATGGGGGAAGGAGTGATCCAGTTGACAGATAAGTGAATGGATGGATGGGGGAAGGAGTGACAGATAAGTGAAAAGATGGATGGGGGAAGGAGTGACAGATAAGTGAATGGATGGATAGGGGAAGGAGTGACAGACAAGTGAATGGATGGATTGGGGGAGGTGTGACCCAGTTTACAGACAAGTGAATGGTTGGATGGGGGGAGGAGTGACCCAGTTGACAGATTAGGGAATGGATGGATGGGGGGAGGTGTGACAGTTGACAGATAAGTTAATGGGTGACAGGCCACAGACAATTCTAGACAGGGTGCCAAATATGTCGGCATAATCATGTAACGGGGTAGGGCAGGTAGCTTTTCTTCTTCCAGGATTGCAGTCTGTAGGATCAACACCCCAAGGATGAGGATCAAACAGGTGCAAATCCCAGGAACCCCGCCCAACCATTTAAAACAGTTACAATAGGTCGCCTGATGGATACGTAACATACAGTCTGGTCTTGGTGGCGAATAATAATATCTGGTCTGGGTGGCGAATAATAATATCTGGTCTGGGTGACGAATAATAATATCTGGTCTGGGTGACGAATAATAATATCTGGTCTGCGTGACGAATAATAACTCATGTTCTCCATGTGGGTTCTGGGTCTCTATTTTGGGGGAAAACAAGAATAGACCCAGTATCCAGACCGCCCAAACAAGCATGTCGTAAGAGTCAATTAAGCCGTAAAGCAAGTGTGCCGTTGTACATGAGCTACTCAACAAATCTGGTGCGAGGCGTTCTTTACATGGTCTGTTTTCTTCTTCTTCTTGTGATCGCTTTCTGATTTACATTGAAAGAAAGTTCTTGTGATTAACTTGACTGCTTTTAGGAGTTCTCTTTTAGTTCCACACAACTTTAAGTGCAGTGTTGACTCACTGGGCCAGTATTCCCTTCTTAATGAGCGTTACAAGGGACATTCTTGCAGAACATGTTCTGTAGCCTGCACACACAAGCCCACAGGGACACAATGGTGTACTACTTAGACAAAGCCTGTGCATATGCAGTCTGTGATGTAACATCTCTCACTCTGCCTTGAATGGCTAAGTTAAAAGTAACAATAATAATAATGATAATAACAACATGCTGATCAGACAGCTAGCAACATAGGAATTTGGAATATGAGACAATGAGCCAGTAAAACCTATGAAAACAATGAAAAAGGGGCAGTTATATGGCTTATAAAGTGTATATAAAAACAAGATTTAAAAAAAAAAATACAAATGAGTAAAACTAACATGATTTTACTTTAAAATAACACTGTCAATATTGCCTGTATTTATCAGTTATTAGGACAGTGTGAGATGGGTTTGGGGGTGGGTTCATAGTGTTTGTTGTTGTCGTCTGAGAGGGTGGAGGAAGCGGTGGGTTGGTAGTGTTTGTTGTTGTCGTATGAGAGGGTAGTGGGTGGGTTGGTAGTGTTTGTTGTTGTCGTATGAGAGGGTAGTGGGTGGGTTGGTAGTGTTTGTTGTTGTCATATGAGAGGGTAGTGGGTGGGTTGGTAGTGTTTGTTGTTGTCGTATGAGAGGGTGGAAAGGGGGGGGGGGGGGGGGGGTGGGTGGGTTGGTAGTGTTTGTTGTTGTCGTATAAGAGGGTGGAGGTGGGTTGGTAGTGTTTGTTGTTGTCATATGAGAGGGTGGGGAGTGGGTGGGTTGGCAGTGTTTGTTGTTGTCGTATGAGAGGGTGGGGAGTGGGTGGGTTGGCAGTGTTTGTTGTTGTCATATGAGAGGGTGGGAGTGGGTGGGTTGGCAGTGTTTGTTGTTGTCGTATGAAAGGGTGGGGAGTGGGTGGGTTGGCAGTGTTTGTTGTTGTCGTATGAGAGGCTGGGAAGTGGGTGGGTTGGCAGTGTTTGTTGTTGACGTATGAGAGGGTGGGGAGTGGGTGGGTTGGCATTATTTGTTGTTGTCGTATGAGAGGGTCGGTTGGCAGTGTTTGTTGTTGTCGTACGAGAGGGTGGGGAGTGGGTGGGTTGGCAGTGTTTGTTGTTGTTGTATGAGAGGGTGGGAAGTGGGTGGGTTGGCAGTGTTTGTTGTTGTCGAATGAGAGGGTGGAGAGTGGATGGGTTGGCAGTGTTTGTTGTTGTCGTATGAGAGGGTGGGGAGTGGTGGGTTGGCAGTGTTTGTTGTTGTCGCATGAGAGGGTGGGGAGTGGGTGGGTTGGCAGTGTTTGTTGTTGTCGTATGAGAGGGTGGGGAGTGGGTGGGTTGGCAGTGTTTGTTGTTGTTGTATGAGAGGGTGGGGAGTGGGTGGGTTGGCAGTGTTTGTTGTTGTCGTATGAGAGGGTGGGGAGTGGGTGGGTTGGCAGTGTTTGTTGTTGTCGTACGAGAGGGTGGGGAGTGGGTGGGTTGGCAGTGTTTGTTGTTGTCGTATGAGAGGGTGGGGAGTGGGTGGGTTGGCAGTATTTGTTGTTGTCGTATGAGAGGGTGGGGAGTGGGCGGGTTAACATTGAGCCTGAGGATTCAGGGACACATGGCTAGTGCAGTCGCCAACGCCTACAACTGTGCAGTCAGCGCATTTACTTTTGTCCCCGAAAGAAAAACCTCATCAGAACCTCCCTCACCTTACCGAGAATTGAACCCTGGTCTCTCATATAAGAGCTCAGAGTTCTAATCATTTCGTCAACCGCTCCTCATTTTATTTGCAGCGCTGAAATTCTCTCAGTGCGACAACTTTTCTATCATAGCGGAAAAGTTGCCTGAATCACTATATTAATACAAAAATAACAAAGATATAATTAATTAAACTAACTGTACCGTGCATTCTATTCATTAAAAATGTTAACAGAAGAACTTCTGGCAATTAAGCATTTCATACTTCAGTGGAGCTTATTCATTTGTTTTTAGCTTTTTCATATGTTGATGTAACTCTGTAGTAATGCAACTGATGAGATGCAACAAAACATGCCTGGCAATAAAAGGCACAATGTAGTGTTTGTTTACATAATTTAGATCTACAGAGGATGACACTAGACTGGCCACAGAGAGAAGCACTAAAGTTCACAGCAATTTCCAGGTACACGCCTTCACCTCTTCATACTAACGGCACCATTTTTTCAAATATATTATTCCTTTTCAACAGTTCAGTAAACTTCAATTAAAGTGACAATCTTTTAAATATATTTCAGCAACAGTGAACAACTTTGAAATATTTAAATACCCTCTGGTTTTATACCATACGGCTTTTCAGTAAAAGTGGCAAACTGAAATATATTTAAGAAGATGTGATAAACTTTGAAACATATTTCAGCAACAGTGGCAACCTTTGAAATATTTGAAGATCCTCTGGTTTTATCCCATACGGCTTCAAGTAAATGGTAAAGTGGCAACCTTTGAAAAATTTTTAAGAAGAAGCGTTACTCTTTGAAATATATTTCAGCAGAAGTCGTATTCTTTGAAATATATTTCAACAGAAGTAGTAATTTAAAAAATATATATATTTCAGTAGAAGTGGCAAGCTCTGAAATAAATTTCAAATCATCTCTTTGCAAATGACAACATGAGTGTATGGAAAAGCAACAAACAGTTAACAAAGGAGCAACATTTACAAACCAGGTTTCTTCTTCTTCAAATGATGTACGGATTTCTAGGTTTGGTTTATCCCACAAGCCTGTCCTGAAAAACAGGGAAGGCTAGTCCGGTTTGTGTTAAAACACGTTGTGGTTAACAGGACAGGTCGATGGCAGCACCGCTGAAAAAGCCAGCAAACCAGCAGTGCAGGCCGGACAGCTCGATGGCAGCACCGCTGAAAAAGCCAGCAAACCAGCAGTGCAGGCCGGACAGCTCGATGGCAGCACCGCTGAAAAAGCCAGCAAACGAGCAGTGCAGGCCGGACAGCTCGATGGCAACACCGCTGACAAAGCCAGCAAACCAGCAGGGAAGGCCGGACAGCTCGATGGCAGCACCGCTGAAAAAGCCAGCAAACCAGCAGTGCAGGCCACTCTTTCACATGGTCAATAGTTGATTGTGGGTCCAACATGACCTCAACAGGGATGGTCAATACCAACAAAGTCTGGGCTAGGCAACAGACTGACCGATCAGATTTTAAAAAAAAGGTGGTCAGAAAGGCAGCCAGATTTATACAAATAGAATTACATATTTACAGACATACAGACAGCCAGAAGACAGACAGACAGACAGAATGATGTATGGATGGGTAGACAGATGGACTGATGGTTGAATGAATGGATAGTTGGATGGATGGACAGATAGTCATTAGAACATATCAAACTTCATTAACATTCAATATATTTACTTATACAAGAAAATGTAAACAATCATATCTTTCTATGCACATAATATTTACATCTGATATTCCTCTAATCAAGATACACATCAGCATTTAGTAAAGCATGCTTCATTCTGACACACACTGCTCAAACAAGATAAGACAAAACTATGTTCAAACCATTAAAATACAACATGAAAGAAATGATGAGTAATAGAAAGTCAAAGTTGTGTGTGTATGTGTATATGTGCAGGTACATATGTGTGTTTGTGCATATACACGAGTGGGTGCATCTGTAATTTTTGTTCACATGGTTTAGGGTTCTTGTAAAGTATGTATAAGTGAGTAAGTGTGTATCTATATGTATATATGTGCGTGCGTGTGTGTGTCTGTGTATATTATATATACACATACACACACTCTCATACACATATATATACCAGCTACAACACACACACACACATTATATATATATATATATATATATATATATATATATATATATATATATATATATATAAAAATATGTGTGTGTGTGTGAGTGTGTGTGTTGTTTGTTTTAGTATCCAGAAGCCATGAGTTGTTAACCCTTAGGCTCGGTATTATGGATATCGCAACCTTTCGGCCTTGATTCCATTTTAAATACCGTAAATCTGGGAAAAATGTGGCTTTTCTGCCCACCCCTGGGAGTGAACCCGGACCACAAGGAGTTCGTCACCCGCTCACCGCGCAATCCGGTTTAGCCAACTGCGCTAGAGAGACGGGCGTATATATATATATATATATATATATATATATATATATATATATATATATATATATATATATATATATATACAGGATTATTCAAAATGATGGATACACTTTCATTCATACATATTTCCCTGAATATACATTACATATTAATAATATACAAATAAGAGAGAGGTGACGATCTAAAGTTTCAAATACTACTGCTAGAGCACAGTTGTGTAACCAATCACTGAAGTGTGCACAAAGTGAACTCAGTTACCCAAGAGATGCTTCTTTCTGTGTGGGATGAGTTTTGCCATCGCTTAGATCTTTGACGAGCAACAGACAGCGGCCATACTGAACATCAATAACCTCTGTTGTAAGTTGTAAACTTTAGACCCCCCCCCCCCCCCCCCCCCCCCCCCACCGCTTCTTGTATGTATATTATTAATTTATAATATATATTCATGAAATACACATGAATGAAAGTGTATCTGTCATTCTGAATAACTCTGTATGTATGTGTATGTATGTGTGTGTGTGTGTGGAGAATTTTAAAAAACAAAACTGATGTGTTAAAGGTGTGAGAGATGATCAAACCATGACAGTGAAATGCAGGGACAGTGAGGAACTGTAATCAAAGTCTGAACTAGCCAGTGAAATGACACACCATACCCAGATGTTTTAAAGATATTTGCTTATGTTGCACACCTTCCAATTGTCTTACGCTTATGTTGCGCACCTTCCAATTGTCTTACGCTTATGTTGCACACCTTCCAATTGTCTTACGCTTATGTTGCGCACCTTCCAATTGTCTTACGCTTATGTTGCACACCTTCCAATTGTCTTACGCTTATGTTGCACACCTTCCAATTGTCTTACGCTTATGTTGCACACCTTCCAATTGTCTTACGCTTATGTTGCGCACCTTCCAATTGTCTTACGCTTATGTGTGCACCTTCCAATTGTCTTACGCTTATGTTGCACACCTTCCAATAGTTTTATGCTTATGTTGCACACCTTCGAATTGTCTTACACTTATGTTGTGCACCGTCCAACTGTCTTATGCTTATGTTGTGCACCTTCCAACTGTCTTATGCTTATGTTGTGCACCTTCCAATTGTCTTACGCTTATGTTGCGCACCTTCCAATTGTCTTACGTTTATGTTGTGCACCGTCCAATTGTCTTACGCTTATGTTGTGCATCTTCCAATTGTCTTACACTTATGTTGCTTACCTTCCAACTGTCTTATGCTTATGTTGTGCACCTTCCAATTGTCTTACGCTTATGTTGCGCACCTTCCAATTGTCTTACGCCTATGTTGTGCACAGTCCAATTGTCTTACGCTTATGTTGTGCATCTTCCAATTGTCTTACACTTATGTTGCTTACCTTCAAATTGTCTTACGCTTATGTTGTGCACCTTCCAATTGTCTTACGCTTATGTTGCGCAACTTCCAATGTCTTACGCCTATGTTGTGCACCTTCCAATTGTCTTACGCTTATGTTGCGCAACTTCCAATTGTCTTACACTTATGTGTTGCTTACCTTCCAATTGTCTTACGCTTATGTTGCTTACCTTCCAATTGTCATTACGCTTATGTTGTGCACCTGCCCCAATTGTCTTACGCTTATGTTGCGCAACTTCCAATGTCTTACGCCTATGTTGTGCACCTTCCAATTGTCTTACGCCTATGTTGTGCACCTTCCAATTGTCTTATGCATATGTTGCGCAACTTCCAATGTCTTACGCCTATGTTGTGCACCTTCCAATTGTCTTACGCTTATGTTGCGCAACTCCAATTGTCTTACACCTATGTTGTGCACCTTCCAATAATCCTGTTGTCAAATTTTTGTAAAGTTGACTAATACTTCTAATGTTTATTAACATCTGTATCAGATGCAACAAAAGTAGTACGCTTACTATAGGACTACTGGCTGCATAGAGATAATGAAACTAGTATTGGACTACTGCTATGGAACTAGTCTACTACAAAACTACTGCAATGGGGTTAATTACCCTACAATATAACTACTTTTATGTAAGTTATCAAAATTCTAAATAATTACTGTTATGTAAGTACTAGGGGACGGTAAGACTAAGATAAATACAATGCAAGTAATTACATTTGAAGATCTATCAATCAGTACAAACTATCTGGACAGAACGTAACATAAAACTGAAACAAGAAACAATGCCCTGTGTTGCTGTGTCATGACTGACGAAAACCCTCTACAAAATGTGTTGTCAAAACTGTGGCAGCTGAGTGCCGGCTGGTGCTCTCTCTCAGCTGGGCAGAGGCCACCCCCTCATGCTGCAATGGATTGAAATAAAACTTGGTTTCAAGAAAATGTGATAAAGAACTGATTATTAACCATTTATTTTATTATAAAACAATTCAATCAGACTTGTTACAGATTCCCCATTTGAACAGAAAATGGAATTACATGGATGAAATCTGCAGCTGTCAATTTAGTATTTTTGCAGAAACTTGAAGCTGATGTGTCATGATGTGACATAATGTGTCATAATGTGACAAAATGTGACATGATGAGTCACAATCTGTGAGGTCAACTATAGACTCCACTTCAGCAGATGTCAGCTGGAATCGCCATGCCAGAGTTGCCACCTACAGTCGCGTGCGGATATGCACTAAAAACGCACCAGTACTGAGTGAGCAAATAGGATGTCAAAACAATACGTAATGTTGTTAAGGTATTGTATTCTAGGAGATGAAAGTTGAAGTCTGGCCAAGGCGGACGTGTGGTCCGGCCTTGGTGTGGATCCTTGAGGATACTCTACCCTGGGATGCCACCGGAGGAATGGTAATCGAAGTTTGACTAAGGCAGACGTGTGGTCCGGCCTTAGTGTGGATCCTTGAGGATGCTCTACGCCAGGATGCCATGGAAAAATTTTATG
>CAJHNH020004727.1:0-32717 GCA_905116865.2 Candidula unifasciata
TAACACAATTTTTAAATATTGACTGGAACATCAATTGACAGAATATACTTGTTTGGTTTTAAAGAAAATAGCCTGGGTAAAAAAAAAACAAAAAAACAATGTTTGAAAATGTTTTTGTTGAATGTTAAAAAGTTAAAAAGAATATTTTTTTTTACTTTAATAAGCTAATGAAACTTACATATTTTGTAATAGTGACTCAGATGCTATGTCATATGAGTTTTAATCAGCTAAAACCATAAACTTATTTTAAATTACCAGCAACTTTGATGCTTTTCTCCCTTAGTCCTAATAAATCGCGTGTGTTTTCTCCCCTTTTTTTTAGCAACAAAGAAATTCGGAAATAGCCGGAGGTGGGCGCATGAATGCAAGAACTTGAGCACATATATGCCAGTCCGGTCGTTGTATTTTTTAATTCACTAGGATGACGTTCTATTGGAATTATTCTGAACTCAAGCAGATAACTAGCAGCAGAAATCATACGAGGATTTAGCAATTTTATACTGACCAAATCCACGTCAAAGCGGAAATAGTATGTAAATCCAGAATAAAAAAAAAAAAAAGCAAGCAAATACACAATTTCAAACATAACGAAAGGTTATTTAAAAAATTTACAAACAATTTAATAGACGCCCAAGAGTGCCTAAGGGACTTCCATCCTTACCAGGAGCGCACAACAAGCGACAACCACCTGATGACACAAAGTGTCACCATTCACATGAGAATCCACAGGCGTAACTTCTAGAAACCACTTTCAACAGTTCGATTATATTAGGGTTCCTGACGATAGCACGAATGGTGCTTTACAATGACCTCACACAGAACAGAAATGTGTCCCATTTTGGCATGGAGTTAGTAACATGTATATACAGGTGAAATCCAATGTTTTAACTGTTGTTTTTATAAAAAGCACATGTTGATCTATCATCTTTCACACAACATAAATTATTGAAATATTTGTTATTTACAATTTTCACACATGAGTGTTGCTGTCTGTGTAAATATTGTACGGTTCCTAGCAAATTAGGTAAACTAAAAGTGTTTATACGATTTACGAAAATAAATAATGAGCTTGTATTTTATAAAAAATAATTGTGTATCATTGTCTCCTGTGCCTGGATTAAAGAAGATATCATATGTGTCCATGTGTGCATTATATTTTATGACGCAATGCACTGAAACGAAATTAAAATTAATAATTTTTTTCCTCTTTAATTCTCATGTCAAATCAGTACTGTTGTAGGGAGCGTAAACATGGAGAAAAACCAACATTGTTAAGTGAGACTATATGTTACCTCCTAGTGCGAATAATAAGTTGATATAGTTTCACTGCCGTATAAAAGATTACACAAGCTATGTTTGCCAATCAACTCATTGGTATTGTTGTATTACCTATCCTGATGTTGGTTTTTGATCCACTCACATGTCGCAATTCACTGTGGATTAAAGGATGTAAACTGGTCCACTGAATGAATCTCCTCAATATATAGACTGCACATCTATCATGATCACATCGCTAGTCTTCTTTTTGTCATCTTTTGCCTAAACGCAAATCATGTATGAGCAAATGCAGGTAGTAAACGTTGCTGATCTTCTCTGAGTAAGTGTTAAATGCAGACCAATTTCCTGAACAGGGTTGCAGACAGAGTTTCCTAAGCGAGGTAGTTTTTAGGCAATCGATTACAGTTATTAGGCACATGTGTGTGTACCTGCCAAAAATTTAGATCAAATAGTCATTTGTTTGAATTCCGCATATGGACGAGAGTAGTGAGACAGGTTTGCTCGACAGCTGCAATGAATAGGTTTTCTGATGATACCTATAAAGATCATTATACATACATGTTGAACATATTGTCTTGCTTGAATTATAAGTAGATGTTACTACCTACTAATGTCGGTTTGACTTCTAAGAATGGATGCATGTAGAATGTCATAATTATTCGTTACCTTTACTATCTTTAAAGTTGATCTTTATCAATGAGTAGATGGTGTCGCTTCCCTTGTTGACGCACATACTGTATCCATCGAATGTGTTTGTGTCCCCTGATGACATCAAACAGTTTAAAACCATGTGTCGTCAATGATATGTGTGTGTATGTGTGTGTATGTGTGTGTGTGTGCTTGTGTGTATTTAACTGCACATTTTAACGAATGAACACTTACTGTTTAGCGCATCATAATGACTAGCACATCTGTCGACGAAATGTCCCAAGCCTCATGATAGATGGTAGAAACGTCAACAGAGAGAGCAAACTGAAGCATCTAAGAATTACATTTGAGGACCATGTGAAGAGTCTTGTGACGAGATGTTAAAAAGGACTTAGTGCACTTAAGACTATGGCTGCAATTGACATAGAGCAGAGAATGCTTATCACAATACATCAGCACCTGATCCTATTAGTGGTGGATTATGGCCTGGGACCGCTTACCGTCTTAAAGAGTCAGATGGACAAACTAGAGCGCATACAGAACGCGGCTATGCGAGTCATTCTGGGATGCACCAGAGACACTCCAGTGGTGTGTATGCAATACATCCTTGGTTTGCCGACGGTTGCAGTTAGGCACAAGGTGCTGCAGGCGAAGTCATATCGCAGGGTAGCTGCCGACACAGACCAATCTCTGCATGAAGCTCTGGGTGCAGTTAAGGGTCAGCGGCTAATAAGGGGAAGGTCATAGATGGCTCAGACAGAGGACACAATCAGACAGGTTTGCATCCTTGAGAACATTAGGCGAGGAGAGGAGTGGGTCGAAGTGCAACCTGAGCAGTCTGACTTCTGTAGAGTCATAATCACGCTGAGCCGGGACTGCAGAGACTGGTCAGCAGGTGCCACAGAGGTGGACATTCACCAATTAATTCAAGATAAGGCTCGCTCAGAGGATTTGATCATGTACACAGACAGTACAGTGTCAAGAGGCAAAAGAAGTGCTTGGGGCTTCTTGCAGGAGAGCCTAACATATGATACCACATTATCTTTGTTAAGAATGGAGGTAGAGGCGGTCACTGCAGCATTCCGCTGGCTAGAGAACACGACAAAAACACATATCGTGATTGTAACTGATTCAGAAAACATGCTGAGGAAGATCAGAACAGGTATGCTTCGTGCAGAGTGGCATGCTTCGCTGCGGAGGACACACGTGAGGTGTATTGTCTGGATTTTTTCACCGGGTCTCGCTGGTGTGTTGGGAAATGAACAGGCGAACAGACTGGATGGCTCTGCGCAACTTGGTGGAATACTGATACATGATAAGGCAGACGTGGTTAGTGCCTTGTGGGAGAGCGTGTACAATTCGGAGGAGCAGATCGATAACCACAGTCTGGTGAGATTTATGCAGTTGGGGGTGACGAGAGGTTCTGGCAGAAGCTCGAGGCTCAGAGGAAAGGCAAGACAGACGTTTAAACATAAAGCTAATGGCACCATTAGTATCGGAAATCTTCGCTGGCTGCTGAAGATGGGGACGGAGCACTTATTGGAATGCCCCGAGTGCTGTGATGTCGGTTCTTGAATCAAATTAAATCAAATCAAATGGCTCCTGGTAAAACGGATCATAACACCTATTATTAGAGTGACATTACGTGGTGCACGTTTTCTGGGTGATATTTAATGTTGTGATAGTCCTGGAGATATAATACATGCTTTGGAGGTTCATGGACCCAGGTGGTGAGCTACCCAAAGGCTTTAGTGAGACTCGAGTAAAAATGTCATTTTGTTTTTAATTATCGACTCAAATATGGATCAATTATGTTGGCCAAAGAAAGTCTAAATTACAGTTTCTGGTGACTGCACTTGTCACGAGAACCTACTCCCCAGACTTAAGACATCTTGTCCAAACATCAGGGAATTAAGGAGGGAGATATGTACAACATAGATTACAACAGGTAATTACGTTACAGTTACGAGGCACTCTGTAATGCAACTGGAAAAGAATATATATATATATATATATATATATATATATATATATATATATATATATATATATATATATATACTAGCTGTACCCAGCCACGCTTTGCTGTGGCGTAGTTTAGCTAAATGGAAAAAAAAAAAGAAAAAAAAAGAAATTGCATGTGTCTAATATGGTTATTGTCGAAATCATTGTCTGCACAGATATAGAGATAGTCTGGTTTTCCAACTTTAGATTACGCACCATATAATTGTGTCTTTATATTAGTGGTCGTTAAGATTGTGTTATTAGCACAGTACCAAAAATGTTTTTTTTGGTTATCACATTCTAAAGCTGTTTGTATTTTTATAGGAGACGGAAGTAAAGCTACTACTGTACTTGTAAATACCAAAGTAAGTCGTAAAAAATTAGAATACCGGAGGGAGCGTTAGTAAAATATAAACACATTAACAAACGAGAACTTTAAAATCATATGTTATGCTCTTTAAGTTATTAATTTCAGTCATTACCTCCCGCCCCCCCCCCCCCCCCCCCTATCTAACGCCTACTGCTCTCTCCCTCTTCGAAGGATTTGAAAATCATGACATGACCATTTTTTTTTAAACTGACATCGATATTCCTGTCCATCCGGATTAAAATGGGGAACAGGACTTGTAATAGGTAGTAAATGAGGCTAGTGTAATATTTACAACATCACCCTTCAAGTACAAGTACAACTACTACTACGACCACCACCACAATAGCCAAAAAAATGTCACTGCTATCTGTTTTACCATCGGAGTAGAAAGGGAGTTGTTAGCCAGAAGATTCGGCGCCTCATGGCTAGTGCTGTTGCCACGGACTGGTCAGGTAAGGTTGTATAATTTCGCTCCCTGACAGAAAAACGCCATAACCTTACCGGCAGTCTTCGCATGAGAACACTACGGTGTAACCGCCCAACCACAACTACTACTGCTGCTGCTACTTTGAGTGGGTAAGGCAGTTACTGTGACTTAAAGCTCTCTCAGTCAAGAGTTTGCCCCCCCCCCCCCCCAAATTCACCGACTACTTTTTCCCTCATCGAAGTAGTGGGGAGGAAAAAACAAACAATTGGAAAGCAATGAAAACACAAAAAATACCCCATATTCAGGAAATGAACGCTATGGTAAACAGCAGAACTTAAAATTCCAACGCAGATGAAATAACTACATCTAAATGAAAATAAATAGAAAGCTGTGAAATCTCTGCGTAACCATGCAATCGAAAAGTTTAAAATGAAATCATAAGTATGTGAAATGGTCAAATTTAATTATCAACTGGTTTATCCACAGGCAATTGTTTTCTCATAGACAGATATTCCAGATATATTATTGAAACGCCACAATAGAAATGACACGCGTCTTACACGGTTAATGTCGCAGTCATTGTCTGCGCAGACGTCGAGATAGTCCTTGATGCCCCCTTCCCCACCCCCACCCCCACCTTTCCTATCCATCGGCTACTCTCCAGCTCATCGAAGTTTGTTTGAAAAGACAGAAAATAGAAATCGTGTCTAATATGGTTATTGTGGCAATCATTGCCTGCACAGATATAGAGATAGTCTTGTTTGCTGTACCACGGCCAACTCTATTTATTTGAGAAGGCGTTGGCTGTACGTATATCGCCGGCGAATGATGGAAGTCTTGCGTTCTGACTACAGCGCATGCGCATTTACTAACGTGGCTATAATTAAATGTCACTAAATATGGAAATATTAATTTTGAAAATGTTTCCAAAAATTGTAGTCACCTATCACTAACAATCTTCTTCTTCTTCTTCACTTCCTCTTTTACCGCTTTGGGTGTCGAGGGAGATATAAGGTTCTGTTTCTAGCTCTTCTGGCCGCCTCGACCATAGGCAAATCGTGCTGTTGTAGAGTTTTTCTGATGTTATCCTTCCATATTGTTCTTGTTCTACCTCGTGCTCTACGTCCTTCTTCTCTTTCCATGTATGCTTTGTATGGTATGGTGTCACAAGGCATTCTCTCTAAGTGGGCAAACCATTTCACTTGCTGTCTTTGTATGTAATTTAGAATTGGTTCTGTGCCGACTTTTTCTCTTATGACCTCATTGCTGATCTTATCTCTTATGGTCACTCCTACTGCCCTTCTCAGACATCTTATTTTCTAGGTTACTAATTTTCTTTTATGGTTTGTTGTGAGTGACCATGTCTGGCACTGGCAGCACAGAGTTGGAAGAAATATTCTTTGAATAAGATGTCTCTTTGTGCTGATTGGGATTGTCTTTTGCTGTAAAAGGGAAGCTAGCTGTCCCAATACTTGGTTTGCTTTACTGCATCAATTGTTAATTTCTTTATGCAATTTCCCATCTTCGGTAAATGTAGTTCCCAGATATTTAAACTCAGATGCCTGTGTAATGCCTTTGCACTCTATTGCTATGTTTAAATTTGTCTTCTTGTTTCCTGTTGACATTACTTCTGTCTTCTCAGTGTTGATTCTCATATTATTTGTTTTAAATTCTTCATTCATGGATGTTAGATGTTGTTGCAATTGCATGGCTGTATCTGCTATCAAGGTCTGGGCATATGCAAAGAGTAATTCGTTGATCTTATTCACAGTTTCATTCCCGGACTTGGCATTCTTGCATATACTGTCGATGTAGGTGTTAAACAGCAGTAGTGATAAGATCTCTAGCAATGACAAGTTGAATTTCAAACCATGGGTAAACATCCGGTATCAAAACAAACAGATCCAACATTTCAGCTAAATCGGTTCAGTAGTTTCCGAGTCTATAGCTCATAAACAAACACACAAACATTGATATATATATGTATGTATATATATATATATATATATATATATATATATATATATATATATATATATACAAATTCTTAATGCGCATGGGCATTTACAGCACGCTCAGCGGGCAGAACAGTCAAAGAAGCCAACGGCGCCTTCTCCATGACAACCAGCAGCATGACGATGGAGGTGATGGCAGTGACGCAAGCGTTTGCCTGGCTTGAAACACAAAAATACACCCGCATATGTATACTCAGTGATTCAATGAGTATGATCCGGAGGGTTCAGGCAGGTTCAGTGCGAAGACAATGGCTTGAATCAATTCAGAAGTCCACTGTGCGAGGAGTCACCTTTATTTTTGTTCCGGGACACGCAGGCGTCGATGGAAATGAAAGAGCTGACAGGCTGGCTGGATCCGCTATCACTACCGACGGTCGGCCTATGGATCATGCTGATATTATTAATGCCCTCAGAGAAATGGGAAGGATAGAGGACTTTGGTGGCAGTGAATCCACATCACTCGCCAGAATGGCAGACTTGGGAATTAAGATCGGCACAGCAAAAAACGAGACGCACACCGGACACGTCAGAAGATTTGTTAATCAACATAGAACTGGTACTATTAGCCATCGGACGTTGGGATTCATACTGAGGGGAGGATCTGAGCACCTATGGACATGTCCGGAGTGCAATGATGATAACCCAACTAACTAACTAAATAACTAACTAAATATACAAATTCTTGTAAAATATAAGTTTTTATTCCTATATATCAGCACCGAAATTATGTGACTTGATTTTTAAGTACAAAATGAAATGGTTTATTAACAACTAATTGAAATTACTAGTAGAACACTCATAGTACATATAATTGTTGCAAGAATTGCAATTGTCTCATTAGAAAAACGTACATTTGCTAAAAATTAGTTTGCAAATAGGCATCTTTTTTTTTTTCTTTTTCAATTACTTTGTGCTGACTGTATGTATCAGATGGGAATTACAATTTGAAATAATATCGCTTGGATATCATTTTTTTTTTTTGGGGGGGGGGGGGGGGGGGGGGGACTATGGCGGTCTCTCTGGGGCTATAAAAACAGTTTCATAGTTTCGGCATAAATGCGCTTGTTTCTGTTATTTTGACAGCAAACTTATGTCTTTTGATTTTGACAACGTCATGAGTGTCGACCGTTTAAGAAGCAATGACAAACTACTGAAAGTAAAATTAACTTGTAAAAACTGCCAACAAACAAATGTTGGGATCGGATCACTATGTAATGTAAAGGACAGGCAACTAATTGTTGAAAATGGTGTCTCCACTTACGGCCTAATGTTTGCTAAATTAGAATACACATTTTTATACATTTTACACACACAGTACCTATTTTACTATAGTAATCATTACAAGAAATAAGAAGTAATACTGCAATTTAGTAAGCATGTCATAAAAGGCTGATTTCTTATGCAATTTTAAAAAAAAAAATTTTTTAAACCTACAATGAAAAATGGACAGAGAGAGAGAGAGAGAGAGAGAGAGAGAGAGAGAGAGAGAGAGAGAGAGAGAGAGAGAGAGAGAGAGAGAGAGAAGAAGGAACGAGAGATATAACTTTGCAACTGTTGATCACAGAAAGATAAAAAAGGCAATAGTTTCTATATGACTATAATGTTTTCTGTGGTGAAATGGTTAAAACATTCGCCTTGTGCCAAGAAATTATTTAGTTCATGTTTAGACCTTCCATCCAGTTCAAGAGTCCAGATTATTGCATTATTGCAGAAGCAGGGATATCGTTATTGGAGCCATGGAGTCTGTACTCTCTGCGATGATCTCAGCCGTCGTCAAGAAGAGATGGATCCATGTGGGATAAAAATCCGTTAAATGAAGTCGATCATGTCACTTTGTAACCTCCGGCCCAGCCTAAAATGGGTACCAGGATGGATGTTTTCGGGAAGCAAAGACGGCCGGCGTAATGCTGACCACACTTCCCATCTAGTATTCTACTGTAAGGCTGGCAGGCAGGCTGGCTAGCTAATGTCCTCATGCAACACTGAACAATTAAAGTGGAACAGAATTAGATGGTCACCGGAAACCACCGAATGTGGCTTCTACGTAGCAATGGGCAATAACAAGATATATTTATCTAGAGTATAAACTTACATGTCAAAAAATCAAAATAATACAATTAAGATTGCATTAAGGCTCAGATGTGGGAGTTTCCTGAAGTCATATCATGCTGGCGAGATTATATACAATAAACTGTATGTGTGACATTTATTTAAACATTTTTTTTTTCAATGTGTGGATAATATACGAGGGACTTTATTTATAGATAGCCTATTATATCCCAGCTGTACCCGGATTAAAAATAATTATTACATTCGTAGCTTAATATTTTTGGCAGGTACACATACAGATGTGCCCTATAAATGTAAACTACACGACGAATGGCTGCATTCATTAGTTGATTGTTTCCCGTCCGTCCGCTAATAATAATGTCCCACTCAACATCACTATTACACAACAGCAGTAGACCAGATATTAAAGAGACAATCCTAAATCTAACAACTCAGCTCAAGAATAAAGGAAGCCAAGTCACCATTGCATGGGTACCAGCACATAGAGGTGTAATAGGCAATGAAAAAGCTGACATAGCAGCCAAAAAGGGAGTAAAGTGTGATGTTTTAGTAGATGTAGGACTCGGAAAAAACTGAAAGGACCAGCATAATCAAACGACATATAATTAGAATGTGGAAACTACAATGGCATGGGAGCAATAATGGCAAAGATGCCTACAACAAGCTTAAAGAGCCCAGCCTTGACACACAGGTACGGGACAAACTGAAAATCCCAGCTAACAAACTAATAGGGAGAGCTAGGTTAGGGTGACATCCAGAGAAATTTACATCTCCACTATGTCTGGACTGCTTTCAAGATAATACAATAGAGCATTATATAATAAACTGCACTAAATATAAATTGGAGAGAAAACCCATTGAGGAGTATTTTCTCAAACGCAAACAACAAATTACTGCAAACAAATGTTTAAAGGTAGATAGCAATAAAGACATCCAAAAACTGGTTAGACAATACCTTATTAAAACAAATCAAAACTAAAAAGACCAGATTAAGGATTTACTCAGTGCAACAGAAGGAACTGATAAGATGGTAACCCTGGACACCCTAGAGTCAGAGAGATAGTGTAAGTATAATGAGTGCATAGATGTGAACATGAATTCATACACAAGGATGAGTGCGTGTAGTATGAATGCATTTGTGTATAGGATGGATACATAAGACACAGTGAATGTAGTCGGATGGTAAGGAATCACGTGTGGACAGAACAGTGGGAATATAGCTGTGCGAAAGGTACAGATGAATGAGTACATGGATTTAAAATGTATTACTGTATGCATGTATATGTGGGTATGAGTATGCATGTGTGTGTGTGTATATATATATATATATATATATATATATATAATATATATATATATGAGCGTGTATATTTATATATTTGTGAGTGTATGAATGACAGTGCACTCAAAGAAAAAAAAAAAAAAAAAAACCATAAACTGTGTTGCTGTATGTCTGTTAATTAATGAGAACAAATGGAATGAAGGGTGTACGCAGCAAGAACGTCATCAACACACACCATCCACCAAAACATTATAAGACAGTACCGGACAGGTCACATACCAGTAACGGGACATAAATTAAAAGTGACACGACCAGACGAAGTTACAGACAAAGCGACACAAAACGCATAAGACATGGAAAAGTGAATATCACTACGTGTGGATGCACTCGTTTTTTATGAATGTAAGTACAGGCATTGGTAGACGCATATGAAAGAGTTTGCGTGTGAACGTAATGTCAATTAGGCATGAATACACGGATAAGTATGAAAGGACGTGCAAATATTTAGTGTTGTCTGCATGTATGAGTACTCGAGTACATGTACGCATACACCTAGTTGGGTGCGTCCATATACTCCGGGGATTTATACACAAAACCAACCCACTCCACAGCATGCATACGCCATGCACCTGACCGACAGGACTCATAACAAAATATGACTGACAGCAAATAGGGAAAACAAGTGACTCGATAATGATAGGACTAGAACGCATACCCACCAATACCACCCCATCTCTGGGATGATAGCAAAGGTTGGTAACGTGATACACATAATCCCGGCAAAAGGCCACGCTAGAATCCAGAAAGACGGCAACGACGAGAAATGACTGAATGGCCTCCCGCCCCCTTACCCCTCACCTTTCCCTAACTCTTTCGGATGCACTATGAGTTTAACCCCCCAACCTATTCCCACAGAGAGCACTTGAGTTCGTTGCCCAACATGCCACAGCAATTCTCATCGCCGAACATTTGGATCTCAAAGCGTGAGCTGGATGGTCCGGTTATATGGTATTTACGTACACCGGAACTTAGCTATCAACACAACCCGATCACATAATAACACATGACGACTGGACCCGCTTAAGACTCCACATAAACTCTCACACACATAGCCATTACATGACTAACCCGTTCATATTACAGGAAGACAACTATAAGACCACTATGGTCACACGCGGAAAATTTTCTCATTTCTGAACTATTCAAATTCAAAAACTGTTTTCAGTACTTTTGGCAAAATTAAATTACTCAAAATTTTAAAACAATAAATGGTGGCCGAAAGGACGTTGTGTATGGAAGCTCGCTCTCCTTCGAGATACGCCTAGCCAGATCAAAGGGAGACAGAAAAAACAGGAAACACCAAGAAAGAAGAAGGAAGACATGCTCCAGTGACAACAGGACGAGCGGTTTGATTCGGATGGAAGCATCAAGCCAGAAATGGCACAAACACTAGTATTCAGTCACGAAAGTGACGCAAATAACCCGGACCACAAATATAGGCAGAGACAGTTAGCAGCCTAGGCTAGCTAGCAGCAGTCTGAACGTGGTCGAGCTTTTCTTTTTTTTTTTCTCAAAAGGACTTGGACTATTACACAACAATGCCGAACCTACTCTTGTGTCCCTTGTTTTCCATGATCAGAGGTGACTATGTGTGCTTACTGATAATTGTAAAGATAGTTTTCCTTAACCACCCACATCGTAGTCAACAACAGCACCATGTTCTAATGCGCCACTGATATCACGTGATTTCTGGTGACGTCCTATGCTAACATCACCCACCCTTCCTGGTGATTTTTCCCACTGTTTAATTAAGCAGGGTGGGTGAGGGTGCTGGGGGTGTGTTCCTGGCAAAGTAGTCAAACTGGATGCCTTGCTACTGAAAGTCGTGGATGCATTTAACGCACTACGACATTCAGTTTACCAGTTCCGTTATTGCTATGGACTTGAGATGGTCCCTGGAGTCATTGAGACCAGGCTTTGTGTGACACCTCTGGCAGGTGGCTAGCAGTTCTGTGAAGAGAGAGAAAGAAAGAAAGAAAGAGAGAGAGAGAGAGAGAGAGAGAGAGAGAGAGAGAGAGAGAGAGAGAGAGAGAGAGAGAGAGAGAGAGAGAGATGGGACTAAGCCTGGTGCATTTAAGATGATCCTCCTGATTTGAACTTTAACCTTCCAGTTATTTGCTCAGCCCCACGACACATTCTAATGACCTCTATTCTTATGACTTCTGCAGACATTTTCTAACATTATTAACTGGTTCTACTGGCATATTGTCCTCCAGTTTGTGATCGAAGATTGTAAACATGCATGGAGGAAACGGCTGTGTTTTGAACGGAACACAACCGTGCTTGTGTCGGGCACCGCCTAAATAAGACCTTGAGAAATAGACTCTGTCGCCATTATCAGTCAGTCGGACAATTTTATTTTGTACATTGAATGCATTTAAAAAAAATATAAATCTAGACGTACGTATGGCTGTACCTACATAAAGATGCTATCGATTATGAGCTGCTGTTGAATAAGGGTCCATTCAATGAAATGCACAGGAAAATGCCCACACCCACACAACAGTGATGACAAATGTTGCTAATTTTTGTTGGTAGTGATCAGGGGATACAAACACATTCTTAGGACACAATAACAAGGGGGACGATGTAGTTTATGTCACAAAAACTAGTAATTGTGAAGTCATTGTTTGTGACAATGGAATCTCCCTTTCTAAACGCATATATCAATTAAAGGTAACCGACAATATTAGCCTGCACAATCTACTTGGAATTCAAGTAAAACACGTTGTTTGAGCTACGCATACTGTAGTGTGATAGACATCGTCGCAAAACATTTTACATGCAATAGTCGAGCGAACCTGTCGGACAATAAAACAAGCTATGGAGTCATCAGTTTACGAATTTGTGGCAGGTACATGCATATTGCTTAATAATTGTAATTGATAACGACCAAAGTATTTTACTTATTTATCGATTTGTTCACTATTGTCAATGGCAATCCTAATGGTAAGCCACTCTTTGATAGAAGAGAGAGGGGGTAAGGGGGGGGGGGGGGGGGGGTGGTGGTGGGGGTTAGCAATTTGAACATACTCCTCGTGTGATCACAGTGGTCATATAGTGTTCGTCCTGCAATAGGAAAGGGTTAATCATGTCAGGTAGATGTGTGTGAAATGTTAGGTGGAGCCTCACAATGATTATATCCCTCATTTGTTATAGTGTGGTCCGATTGTGTCGGTTTGGGTTGCTAGTTAGGCTCTGCTGTATGTAAATACCAGATCCCTGGAATACGCATCACTTCACCAGTCTTTATCATTGTACTATCGGGAGGAGGGGTGGACTTAGTGGTTAGGTGCTCTGGTCATGTCAGTATCGATCCATTTGTCTTCCCTATTTGCTGTCAGTCTTATCCTATTGTGAGTCTCACCAGTCATGTTTATGTTAGATGAATGAGGTGGAATAAGCTGATTATATGCACGAATCCCGAGGGTATATGGCTGTACACCATCAAGTTTATGCATACATATATCCGAGCATCCATACACGCACATACCATTACATGTTTGCACTCACTTTCACACATGTCCATGCATGCATAACCATATGGATACATACCAGTTTGACATTTCCTACACTTGCGTTCTCATTTATACCTGCCTATCAATGTAATCATTCTAACACTTACAATTATATAAACATGTTGATCCACCCGTAAGGTTATATACACTTCCACATTCATCCACATGTCTGCATCAACGTCCGTTGTTCATACTAACTAAAGTGTTGCTCACACAGACTGTGCCACTATTGTGATGATTTTCTTGTATGTCCCTTAGTGTTATTAGTCTGTACATAGTGTCTGTAATATAGTGTGTTCGTGTCAAGTATTTGGTTATGTCTAGCTCCTAACTGTTGACCTGTTCGTTATGTTACTAGCACATTCTGATATGTGATGTGGATAGTGGATAATAAAGCGTTAATGCCCGAGTTCATTTCATTTATTCTCACTAAATTTTAGGTTCGAACGATTTCACACGTGTATATGCACCCGTTCATCCTATAGTCCCATGGAGACATATCACTTATAGATTCCCAGAGTATATGGTTACACACAACCAGGTGTTAGCATCCGTACATCCAAGTCTCCACATCCACACGGACAGTGGGTGGCTATGGGTTATATCCTTCTTCTAGTTCTTGCCCATACCTTTCCACTGGTGCTGGTGCCTGTCAGTCAAGGACGTCCAGGAGAACTTGGGCGACTTGTTACAGAAATAATTCAATACTCTGCCGATCGTTTGATAAACTGCGACAACGAGCGGCATAAGCAGATATTGTTAGAAGAAGAAATGAAGATAAATCATAAAATGTTTTATAATGTGGTTTTATATAAGTAATTTTAAATGTTTATTAAAGAACAATTGTTTTCGCTTACACATTATACGCATATTTCTTAACTCTCTCTCTCTCTCTCTCTCTCTCTCCCTCTCTCTCTCTCCCTCTCTCTCTCTCTCTCTCTCTCTCTCTCTCTCTCTCTCTCTCTAAATATATATATGCACACATATATAGATTGTTACTCTGCCTCATCCCCTCCCACGCCTCTCCAGGAGAGAACATACAGCGACTGTCCGAGATGTGATATTATTATCAAGTAGCCCCCAAGTGTTACTAACAAGACTAATACAATTTAAATGGGATCAGCGAAACAGTGACAGACCAGTTATAGTTTTAACGCAAAGGTAACAACGAATGAAGACATTCTTTATAAATCGCTGTTTCAGTTTGCCTGTGTAATATAATACTGCAGTGGGTAGATGCCCAGACGTTGTTATAGAAGGGAAAGTTAACTCTGCTCCATGTCTATTGCTACAACAATCTTCAGTGAGTTCATCTTTCACACTCTGTGCCACAATTAGCTCCACTCCGTACCTGACGAAAGGACTTTTTTTTCAAAGGTGATTCACGCAAACACCCACACACACATACACACAGACACAATTGTCCTTTAATAAAAGCCGAAAGTTTGAGTCGTCTTTCCATACAGTTGTTGGTTATATCTCTGACTTTTGCCGGGCTCGTTAGCGTAGTTGGCAAAACGTTACTTCGCGACGACCAGGTGACGAACTCATGGTGGTCTTGATTCCCGCCCGGGGGTAGGCAGAAAAGCCACATTGCTCCCACATGTACGGTACCTTTCATTGAATCAAAACCGAAAGGTTGCTATATACGTAGTCCCAAGCCAAAAGGTTAGGAACTCATGGTTTCTGGATATTTAAAAAAAAAAAAAAAAAAACTGACTTTTAAAATTTTAATGATGCAAATCATGCTGAACCAGGTGATGATGATGATTATACTATTTTTTAGAGTGCTTTTTTTGCATGAGATGTTGTCTGTGTGTGTATATGTGTGTATATATATATATATATATATATATATATATATATATATATGTGTGTGTGTGTGTGTGTGTGCCCCTCGTATAATTGTATATTTTCAAAAGCTGCTCTATTACTAATCTTCGAATGCATGACGATTTTGATGATGTTTGGAATTCTATGCAAACGTTGACTGTATTGCTTTATGATTAATTTTTCTTCATCTTCTTTTTGTCGCCATACTGATACCAGGTTGTAGCCCAGTGTCGTGATGTTTAACTACACCAGCTTTGTTCACTTTCATATACTGTTTTGGCAAGTCTGCAACACAAACGTCTTCATTGTAACCATTGTGTGTTTTTTCTACATTTTAGCCCTACGTTTCCAAACGTTTGTTATAAACTGTCATATCAACAAAGACACTCTGTACCCCGGGGAATGGCAGACACACACATTCACACTTTTACTGTCACTATCTAGTCTTGAATTTTTCACCGGCTGCCGAATGGTGTGATAGCAGGTCCAAACTCAGTTCAACACAAATAAAGATTAAAACCTATTACCGTGTACTCGTTATAGCTCTCTATTCCTGCACACGTTATTCCTCTCTATTCCTGCAAACGTTTTACCTCGCTATCCCTGCACGAGTTATACCTCTCTTTTCCTGCACACGTTATAACTCTCTATTCCTAAATACCCTTATAACAATCTGTTTATGCACATATTATACCACTTTTTATGGGTATACCACTCTTTTTTTTTTTTTTTTTTTTTGGTTATTTCTCTCTATTCCTGGGTATACATCTCTATTCCTGGTTATACCTCTCTTTTCCTGGTTATACCTCTCTATTCCTGTTTATGCCTCTTTATTCCTGGGCAAAACCAATCTGTTTCTTGTTAAACCTCTCTATCTCTGGTTACACATCTTTATTTCTAGTTATATCTCTAAATGCCTGGTTATACCTCTCTTTTCCTGGTTAAATCTTTCTTTTCCTGGCCATATCTCTCTTTTCGTGGTGATACCTTTTTATTCCTAATCCAAACCTCTCTATTCCTGCTTATACGCAATCTAAAATTGCCATCATTCTTTTTTACAATTACCATTGACGAGCTGTATTCTGATGTTGAGTCTTCGATTATGCCGTCTGCTTGTAGTTGTTTTTAGTTCGTCTACAACCTTTTCAACATAGTGAATGGAAATAGCATAGTTTCTAGCTTTCACAGGAATTGTTGAGTTCATCTGGATGTCGAATTGGATTACATCTGTTTTCCCAGGCTTGTTTTGTACAAATATTTTTGTACTTTTGGATTACCCCCTTGATTTTTTTCTTTATCTCCTGGTGGTATCTCTGGGTTTATCTTTACAGACCTCCAGTAGATCTCATCCTTCACTGACGGTGTTAGTATTTCGTCATTAATTGCGTCAGTTATTTGCTCATTAATCATGTTACAAGCATTAACATTTTCTATAATATCATCACTAACATTTCTTCTAAAATATCTTTTCAACATGTTAACATGAACAATTTTCAATTTCCTTTTATAGTCAATTTCATAGTCAACATTTGCAACTTTTCTTACAACAGTGTATGGGCCACGCCATTCGATACACAGTTTGTCTGAATCTTTTGGTAGCAATATAAGCACTTCTTGACCGGGTTCGAAAGTCATCAGTTAAGTATTTCTGTTCGAATACATTCGCTGCTTATGTGTTGCATGGACACATGCCTTTTTTGCTTCTCCATACGCTACCATGATTTTGTGTCTCAGATTGATGACTGTTTCATAATCTTGTGCTTTTGACTCAGGCTTAGTTTTTTCCTGTGATCATGTTATTATATACTTCTAATGGTCCTCTGTAATTTGCGCCGTAAATAATTTCAATTGAGGACATGCCAGTGGAACTATGGGGGATCTTTCTATAAGCGAATAAAATTGCTGGTAATAAAGTGTCCCAATTGGACTGATTTTCGTAGGTTACTCTAGCCAACATGGCATTTATAGATTTATTTAGGTTTTCCTCTAAACCATTAGTTTGTGCATGGTATGGGGGTGTAAAATGTTGGCGTATTCCTAATAGTTTGGTGACAGCTTTAGTTATGGCTGAGGTGAACTGGGTACACCTATCTGACACTATTACTTCCGGGAAACCTATTCTGGAGAAAATTAACAACAATCCTTCTTGAATGTGGTCACTGGTAATAAATGTTAGTGGTATGCATTCTGGCCACTTGCTTCCTACGTCTATCATGGTTAGAATAAATCTATTCCCTTTCTCGGATGTAACAGGCAAGGGTCCCACAATGTCTACTGGGATTTGCTCAAACGGTCTGTTGGCAGTAAGGCCGGGTTGAACAGGGGCCTTTGGGTTTACCCTTTTTTGGTGGTTTTCAAACAGATATCACACGATTTGACGTATTTTTATTAAATGTCTTTTGCAAAACCGGGCCCAAAAAATGTAGATAGTATTCTTGTTGTAGTTTTAGATATTCCTAAGTGCCCTGCAAATATGCAATCGTGTGCCAACACTAAAGCTTGATTTCTATGATTGGCTGGTACTACAGTGTGTCTAATTACTCTAGGCCCTTTGGTATACAACTTAGTCAAAACATTTCTGTGTAAAACAAATTCCCACTTTGCATTTTTACCAATCTTTGGTGTTGCATTCAGTAACCGGAAGTATTTACTGAGCGATTTGTCGCTTGTTTGCTCTTGCTGAGATTGTATGCTGTTATTCAAATCTTCCACTGTCATTTGCTTCATTTGATTTTGACTTTCTTCTTTTTGTAAATTATCTTCACTTTTTTCTGTCATGCTTCTGGTCACTGCTGCACCACCTGAGTTTCTTCTTCTACATTAGATTCCTGACTGGATCTGTTGTTAGTTTCTAGGTTTTCATTCTTCCCTTCACTCTCCTTGCTTTCTCTGACACATTCATCTCTGGGGTATGGAGTGTTATCTTTTGCATCATCACTCTCACTTATGTTGACACACTTTTTGGGATTTGGAGGGTTGTTTTTCGTAACATCACTCTTACTTGCATTAGCACAGTCTCTGTGATATGGGGTGTTGTCTTCTATACTTCGATTCTCATAATACTTTGGAATATTCTTTTGCTCCCAAGCTACAATGTCACTCTCAGTTACTTTTCTCAAATCTTCTCTGTCCCCCAAAATCAAATCAGCACAAGGGGATGGTATCACTGCAACAGTTATGAACTTCTCTAAATATGGTGTTTTAACAAACATGTTAGCCAGTCTATATCTCTCAACACTCCCACCGAAGGTACGACAATGGATGTATTTATCTGTTAAATCTTCTAGTCTAAGCAATCTTTGATGAACTCCGGAAATAGACGCACAACTGTCCCTAAGGAGTGATATGGTTTGCCCATGAATCTGACCTTTCTGCAATTTCAGACTACCGTGGCCATGTGCTGCCAGATTAGCGTTCTGAATGGGTATCAGGTGTCCACACGGTAGGTTGCCTTCCTCATGGAATTTCGAACAGATTTTACATTCTTCTTCTGTTTCGTATATGATAGCTGAATTGGCTTCAGCTGAGTCGATGTCTGAATCATCATCTGATGTTACGAATTCCACATGTGCCTCCTTAAACCGTTTTATAACAGGACAGTTACGTCTAGTGTGCAAAAAACATCGACAAATATACCATTTTACTGCCTTTTCATACTTATTTAGCTTATTTTTTTCTATGAGTAATCACCTCTGCAATTCTTTTCTTAAATTGTGGGCTCTTGTCACAAGGTACGTCGTCACCATGTTTTTCGTGACAGTATTTGCATTTGACGGTCTTTATCTCTTTCATGCCATACCAGAAGTCTTTTTTTTCTGAAATTCCTGTTGGTATGGTTTTGCTTAGGCTGCTGCTCCCACTTCTATCAATTGAGAACTCCATTGCACGAATATATCAGTGTGTGCTGCAAAATAATTTTCACCTATGTCTTTTAAGGTATCTAGATCTGTTGGCTTATTTTCCTTTAGGAAAGTTGCAATTGGCTGTGGAAGAGATTCTAACAATTTACATCTTAACAACAAATCAACCAATAACGTATAGTCATTTTTTACATTGGCTGCTTCAACCCATTTTTGGAATATGTTCTGCACTTCTGAGAAATAGTCTGCGAATGTTTGATTACTTTTTGGTTTCAAATCGTTGAACTGTTTTCGGTGTAGGTTGTAATGCTTCATTAATCTTTCTTTGATATAGTTGTAATTTAATCTGTTTGTTTCAGGTATTGTTTCCATAATCTTTAAAGGTTTAAATGCCAGGTATTTTTTAAAAATTAAAGCGTAATCTTCCAATGGCACTCTGTGCATGTGCATACTAAGTTCGAAATGGCTATATACGCTCCGATGTCATCTTCCTTGCAGGAATTTCGGACAATTTCCGCATATTTTTTGAATTTGTTCTCCTCTGCTTTTATTCTTTTCTTTTTCTATGGCTAGAATAATAGACAGTGATTCAAAAAGACTCGAGAGAACAGGCACAGATGAACTATCCAGGGCATTTTATCAGATTATATTTATATTTTTTTTTTTAAATTATCCAGAAACCATGAGTTGTAAACCCTTTTGTTTCGGCATTATGGACATCGCAACCCTTCGGCTTTGATTCCATTATAGGTACCGTTAATCTGGGAGAAATGTGGCGTTTCTGCCTACCCCCCGGGAGTGAACCCGGACAACAAGGAGTTCGTCACCCGGCCGCCGCAAAAGTCAGGTCTAACCAACTACGCTAGAGAGCCGGGCTATCAGATTATATAAAGCGGCATTGTCCTTGAGGCTGGCTCTTTACCTAAACCAGCAGTGTTTCAAAGCCTGGGAAAAATCATGCAAACATAAACAGTTATAGAATCATTTCTCTCTAGAAACCTCTGGAGATGGTAACATAAAAGTAAAGGTCCCTTTTCTACGCCTCCAGGCGTATTGGGCATATAGGGCTAGAACGTTATCTTATAGACCAGTCAGCACGCAGTAGCTTACGAGGTCAGGCCGGTCGATTTTACTTCTAAAGAGTGTAACCATTTAAGGGCGTGCTGACCTGAGATCCAAAATCATTTTTCGAAACAGAAGTCTGGCTAAATCAGGACCTAAACCCAAGACCTTCCAAAGCTGCAGGTGAACGTCTAATTGCTAAATCTTGGCGGCTAATGACGATAGAGAACCTAACATAAAAATCATTTCTAAAACCTTGAACCAAACATGAAAGTCAAGTGGTTTTTTAGCACCTACACTTGGTGGGCATCGACCGGGGAGATATATCCGGTGCAGTGTTCCAATGTTTGCTTGTGAAACCTATGAGCGCTTCCAGGAAGGCATTTTTATAAGTATCCAGAAGCCATGAGTCGGCCTTGATTCCATGATAAATACCGTAAATCTTGGAGAAACGTGGCGGAGTTCGTCACCCGGTCACCGCGCAGTCCGGTTTAGCCAGCTACGCTAGCGAGTCGGGCCCATGTAAAAAAAGGATCTGCCACAGCCGCCTTTGACTTCGAAGTTGCCCACAACAGTGTCTTTTAGAATACACTCAGCAGATTGGTGTTGAGCATGCACATATAGACGCAAGAGGTCAACTGTCCCGTGACAGTTTTCTTCCAGAAAACTTCCGTCGCGATGCGGTGCGTGGACATCCAGATCTCTTAATGGTATCGCACCAGCGATCATTAGGGGTGGACACATTCGTTGAGCTAGAACTCATTAGTAGTCATTGATGCAAAGTCAAGTATCAGATCATAATAAATGTTTCCAAATCGTGTCCTAAAGTAAGTCACTTCAGGTGTCAATTTATTTGCAAGTCGTGCATGCGGCGATGCTTGTGGATTAAACTGACAGTCTTATCAGAAAGCTTGGTAACTCGAAACATAATTTATTCTGTCTCGTTTTATATAAAGACATTTTAAAATGGAACACGGATCACCAAAACCTCACGAGTCGCACTAATCCGTCCAAGATATAAGTTACAGGTCGAGTCGCGAGTCGATGGACAATCCATAAGTCGAGTCGCGAGTCGATGGACAATCCCCAAGTCGAGTCGCATTTCATTAACTGATTTGACCTTGGCCACACTGAAGTCCAAGAACTTATAAATAAACTGAGGGGGAAACTTTGAGGCCATTAAATATTATGCATTAATCAAGTAACAGAAAGTGCATTGATCGGCACTCATAGAAAGAAGTAGATAGAAGAACACACTAGACAACATTAAAATCGAAAGCTATAGTTACCGTGCCTGGAATTGTCACCTCCAGACGGCGTCAGCGCCTCGCCATGAATACAATTGCACTAAGAACATGGTCAACTAGCCACCCCCCAAAAAGGTGTCTTATTGGCTATGTCTATGGTACGACTTAAAATCCACAACTATGGAATACGGATACAGTTCATTTCAAATCATTTAAATGGCACCACAGGTTACAGCAATTTATATTAACGAAGCATATGTCGAATAACAATCAAAGTAACAATTTACGAACACAGTAGACTTTAATGATTTGTCTAGAATACACAAACATTTAAGAAAGGTATTTGGTAGGTTCTGGTGTGTATACGTCATTCCTATAAATAAACAGAGGGGGAACCTTTGAGGCCGTTAAATATTATGAATTAATCAAGTAACAGAGAGTGTATTGATCGGCACTCTTAGAAATAAATAGATAGATAGAAGAACACACTTGACACCATGACAATCGAAAGCTATAGTTACCGTGCCGGCAATTGAACCTGTCACCTCCAGACGGCGTCTGCGCCTCGCCATGAATAAAAGTGCACTAACAACAATGTCAACTATTGACATGGCCAATAAGACACCATTTTTGGGGATGCATAGTGATCATACTTCCTAAATATTTAAATTCCGTAACTTGGTTCAGACCGTAACAGTTCATCTGTTGGTGTAGTGGGCCAGGAGTTCTACTAACTTGCATTGTCTCGGTTTTGTTTGCTATGATCTTCGATTTCTATGTACTGCATGCTGAGATAATGTTGTCTTGCAGTCTATGTTCTTTAGGGTAGAAAAAGCATTGTCGCCTCCGTGTTCACTGAAAGCGCTTGTGAATTAGGGGGTTGAGTGGTCGTAAGATATGGCATCTGACTCGAGTGCTGGAGGTCCAGGGTTCAAATCCTGGTGAAGGTGTGGTCTCTGTTTAATAAGACCGGGAGCCCGTATGTATTGCTGCGCACATCAAAAGTACTTTGGCAGTTTGAAATCGAAAAAAAACAAAAAACGAAAAAACACGAGTAGCCTAATTGCCCTGCATTTGGAGTTAAAATTTAACCATCGTATTGCAGGATCCTTGCCGGTGCAACAAAGTTCGTGCACTGCGCTAAGATTGTTCATACTCAGGTTTGAGTTAGAAGAACAACAGAGCACCTATGGGTTACACCCGTGAGCATTGATGTTGGTCCGTTGAAAAAACATAAACATAAAGGTCATGTAGAGAACCCTTTTTCAGGACTTCTAGCGTGTTTGTCACACAGTGTTGGGCATATGTTTCATAGACTAATCAGCACTCAGTGGGTGATGTGGTCAACTTCACGCCTGTCGCCTTCACTTCCCAAAGCTTCACCTGGCACCCAATGAAGGCTGCTTCCACCTGGGGGCCAAAGTCACTTGTTGAAAAATGTCCAGTTCCGGTTGGATTTTAACTCGCCACCTTCTGATCTACAGATGATCATCTTGCCGCTACACGTTGGCGGCTCCCGTACAAGTAATGTTTCCATTTACACACTCATGATATTCGATGTGCATTAATTAAAAAAATTAGATTGACTTATTGTGTAGTAACTACAGTGTCAAATATGAATCACAAAGTTGTCGAACATTATTTTATCCCTGGAAACCCATGACAACAGTATTTCCTAACTGAGATAATGTCTATGTTACCAATTACACATAGGCACACGAATGTGTACCTGCCAAAAATAAACTTCAACCAGAGTTAAAACGATGCTAACCAGTTAGAAAACTTGCAGTCAGACAGGTTCGATCGGTAGTTGACATGACTATGGTTTGTGATGTTATCAATGAAACTACCGCTTGCATAAATCTATCAAAGTTTATTTCTTGAATTCTAAGTAGATGTTGCAACCTTATACTGGAGGTCTGAAATTATGGAACCGATTAATTTAGAAGGCAGATTCATTTGTGATACACAATTTATTTACAGTTGATCATGAATCAAGACATAGGTTGGATGGTTTCCCTTGCTCATATGTATCTTGAATCATTTGAATGGCCTTTTATTCCCTTATCACCACCAATAAAAGTTAGCAACATCGTTCGTCACTGTTGTGTGGGTGTTTATTTTACTGCCTATTTTAATGATTGCACATATGCTGTTGAGCAGTCCATAGTCAAGTAGCACAGTTGTCGACGAATTCGTTTCCGTCGCTGCTCATTCAATATTCAGATTGTTACCGGATCGATTACTCAAACGCCAAGCCTGGCCGTCTGACTGTCAGATATGAGGAGACAACATTAATTGAGCCCTCATGCATGTGGTGAAACAGAGAAGGCAGTTGGTTCAGCCAGCACGTATATAGTATATACATAGTATATTTACAGTTATACACCACCAACTGCATCTGATACACTGCGATTCGTAAACAGTCCTCGTTTGAAAATTACAGTAACCGCAGTGTGTTCTGATCCTTTCCACTCCGTGAAGATTCTGACATAAAGTGCACTAGCTACTAATTATAAGGGAGCTGTCGTGGTGTAGGGGTTAGAGGCTCGCATGGAATTTGATGATCCTATGCTCAAATCTGAACGGTAGTAGACTTTTTTGGGGGTCACAAATGATGGAGCTGCGTGGATTCGAGGCATGACGTCCGCCTCGAGTGCTGGAAGGCTAGTGTTTTGTCACGTGCACTTGTATTAATTTTCCCTGGTCTCTGGGTAGTGAGATGGGTGCTCGTGTGTATTGTTGCGAACGTTAAAAATATATTGGCAGTTTTAAATCGAAAAGAGTGACAAAAGAGCGGTATCCAGACAAAATTTGGAGTTAAAAATCTACGAAAAGTACTTTCAGTATCCTAGCCGGTGCTACGGAGCTCGTGCACTGCGCTGGGACTTTTCAGACTCATACTTTAGTTAGAAGTATACCTAACACTTATGTGTAACTATCATATGCCATGATGTTGATCCGTCGTTTAAACCTAAACCTGTCAAAAATTACATTGGTTCCCTTGTCGACCATCATTAAATGAGTACAAATTGAAAGTCATGAGAAGTGAAGGCGACCGGCGTGATGCTCACCACATTTCCCACCAAGTGACAATTGGTCAGTTCACTAGATGTAGCCTGAATAGGTCTAAAGGCGTTCAACAAAGTGTCTTTGACGTTTCTACTTATTTTTAGACTTTTTTGACATTGTGTGGCTTGTGGTTTGTATCCGACTGACTCCTTACTTCTAAAATTATTTATTTGTACCCATCGCTTTTGGATGGACCTGAAATCAAACATGTAACCTCATGTCCGACAGATAAGCATGCTCCTAGATATCAGATAAGGCCACGCAATTAGAATATCTTCTTCTTCTTCACTTCCTCTTTTACCGCTGTGGGTGTCGAGGGAGATAAAAGGTTCTGTTTCTAGCTCTTCTGGCTGCCTCGACCACAGGCACATCGGGCTGTTGTAGAGTTTCTCTGATGTTATCCTTCCATCTTGTTCTTGGTCTATCCCGTGCTCTACGTCCTTCTTCTCTTTCCCTGTATGCTTTGAATGGTATGGTGTCACAAGGCATTCTCTCTAAGTGGGCAAACCATTTCACTTGCTGTCTTTGTATGTAATCCAGAATTGGTTCTGTGCTGACTTGTTCTCTTATGATCTCATTCCTGATCTTATCTCTTATGGTCACTCCTACAGCCCTTCTCAAACATCTCATTTCCGTGGTTACTAATTTTCTGTTATGGTTTGTTGTGAGTGACCATGTCTGGCACTGGTAGCACAGAGTTGGAATAAATATGCTTTGAATAAGATGTCTCTTTGTGCTGATTGGGATTGTCTTATGCTGTAAGAGGGAGCTAGCTGTCCCAATACTTAGTTTGCTTTACTGCATCTAATGTCAATTTCTGTATCCAATTTCCCATCTTCGTTAAATGTAGTTCCCCGATATTTAAACTCAGATGTCTGTTTAATGCCTTTGTATTCTATTGCTATGTTTAGATCTGTCTTCTTTTTTCCTATTGACTTTACTTCTGTCTTTTCAGTGTTGATTCTCATATTATTTGTTTTATATTCTTCATTCATGGATGTTAGATGTTGTTGCAATTTCATGGCTGTATCTGCTATCAAGGCCTGGTCATCTGCAAAGAGTAATTCGTTGATCTTACTAAGATCTTTATTCATGGGCTTGGCATTCTTGCATATACTGTCGATGTATGTGATAAACAGCAGTGGTGATAAGACACACCCCTGTCTTGCTCCAGATGTCACTGTGAAAGGATGAGATGTTCCCTGATTTATTCTATCTACACTTCTACAATCCCTGTATAAACTTTTTCACACTTCGATGAGGTGTTCGCTTACTCCATATCTTGCCATTATTTTCCATAATAATTGTCTGTCGACTCCGTCAAATGCCTTCTCCTGGTCTACCAATGCCACAAATAATTTCCTATTGTATTCAATGTTCTTTTCTATTAACTGTTTAAGTGTGAAGATTGCATCTGTGCAGCTTCTATTTTTCCTAAATCCCATCTGTTCTTCTGCCAGCTGTGGTTCTATCACTGGTCTCAGTCTTGTTTCTATTATCTTGGCATACATGTTGCCAACATGGCTTAAAAGAGAGATGCCTTGATATTGACCGCATTCTCGTTTGCTTCCTTTGTTCTTCTATAATGATTTAACTATTGCATGTGGTCAATCAATAGGGGCCGTTTGTTGTACCCATGCTGCATTGAATATTCTGTTAAGCCATCTGATGCTGCTTTCACCTGCTGCTTGAATTATTTCTGTTGGTAATCTATCAGCTCTTGGTGCTTTATATTTGGGAGACTGTTTAATGACTTTTTCTATTTCATCCATTAGTATGTGTGGTTCTGTTGCTCTGTGCTCTTCAGTAGTTCTTTCCTGATGATCTCCTAGAGGATTAAAGAGCTCATTGAAGTATTCCCTCCATCTTTCTGCTATCTCGGGTGGATCTATCAATGGCCTTCCTGTCTTATCATTAATTATTTCAGTGGGGTTGTAGCTCTCATCTCTTTTCCGCATATTTTTAACTACTTTGAAAAATTTTCTGCTGGATGTTTTCTCATTTTCTGCTAGTGACTCACCGAAACTTTCCCAGGATGCTTGTTTTGCTTTCTTGACACTCCTGTTGGTTTCTCTCCTTTTTAGTCTATAGTTTATATAATCTTCTTCTTTCTTTGATTTTATCCACTGTTTATATAGTTATTTTTTTCTTTTTAATTGCTTTTTTTACTACTTCGCACCACCAAGTTGAATATTTGTTATTTCCCCGTCTGTTTCCACTCTTGAGACATCACGATAGAAATATGATAACATTTGCTGAATGTTTAATTCAGAATCAACCTCACAACAATAGTAGCACTTTCATAAACGATCTGTCCCCATCTTCAGCTGCAAGCAAAAAGTTCAATTTCCGATGCCACCAGTAACTGTCTGATTGTATATCAGTCTCGCGCTTTCCTTGTGTGTTGAGCGTGGGCCATTTCCCCTGGTAACTCCCTGCAGCGCCATTCTCCCCAGACCGTAGTGATCTGTTTGTGCATCCGCACTGTTCACACGCTCCCACAGGACACTCACACTCAACACTATTTTAACATCAAATGATGCAGAATCGGTTAGTCTATCTGTCTGTTGTTTCCCAACACATGGCGTAACTTGAAGTAACTATGCATAGGACGCTAACTACGCGTAACATTTGAATCGATGCTTGCCACTCTGCGTGTTCCAATTGGTCTATAAAAATATAGGTCTAGCCCTATATGCCCTATACGCCCAAAGGCGTGGAAAATGGTAATTTACTTCACTTTTACTTACATACTTCAGGAGTATCGCTTGTACGTCACCAACAAAGGAAACAATACAGCATATGTGTTAATACTGATCACATGTGAAGTCAAGTTTTGAGGGCGAATGTGTCGAGGAGTGAATAGCCAACCTTACGCTGTGGACTGGTCCTGACGCTGACATCCCTAGCGGGCACGTCACATTTTCAAATTTAAACTTGCTACTGTGGGATAAATATTTCTTGAATATTATTCAGAAATTCCTGTACGCCTCTTTATTCCTTCGGCACGAATACAGGATTTATTTTCTAGAGACGCCAAGCGGAGTCTGGGGAGGGCATTATTTTGCCAAACCTGTGAGGTGTCGGGAGACGTTTTAATTCTCTTATTAAACTTTGGCGCTTTCAAAAACCATGTCATCTTTGAAGAATTCCTAAACTTGGGTAAGCTGATTATAGTTTACGAGTACCATGACATATGTCTCTTTAAAGTTGGTCACTGCTGCAGGGAGGGAAGATTCAGCTGTGTGATCACACCTAACTGTGCCGTTCTTGATATCCAAACACTCCAGGCCCTTAATCAAACATGTCCCTTTGCAGGCTAAATAGTTTGTGCCGTACATGACACACACCATTGTTAATTAGTCTCTAACCAGACAACGGAGTTGTGTCGACTAGCAGACATATGTAAACTGGGTCATCCTTCATTCGGCTAGATGCTGTGACATCAGAGCTCGGCGCTTTGAGTCAAACGTTAATTTTAGCACGACAACATTGGGTGTGTAGTAGGCAGATTGTGGAGATGAAATATATACATGTACGAACGGGATAGATTGTATGTCTGCGGGTACAGATTTGAAGGTGGAGAGAGGAGGATCAATGTGTAGTAGTGTCTATCTATCTCCACTATGCACCTTGTCTTCTATCTGGTTACTGACTTACAGACAGATAAATGAAATGAGTAACTTAGAAGGGTAGCGGGAGATAAGCTGAGCTAGTGTGTGAATCTTAAGATGATTACTAATTCTGAGTTCTTTCCTGACAGGATGAAATTTCCTTAGAAGTCAGGCAGACGAATGACAGTCCAACGAACAATCACCAACCCATACCATTCCTATCACCAAAAACCTACCCATGGCCCTACCTATTGTTGGCAGAACTTTAACATGTCAGGAGCTTGTGTGTAAGTTCTAGTGGCTGAGAGACAGTATTGCAGGCCACCTGTGTCATCAATCCAAGTGATCCTTCTTCAGGAGCTCTGTTGGGCTCCAGTGCAGTTCCTTTGTCCTCATATGTGAGACGATCAGTGGTTACCAGATCAACCAGAGGAAAAGCAATCTTGCGAGTCAGGCGGTTGAAATCACCATGGTCTGAAGGGAGCAGTGACCCACCAGATTGGATAAGTACATCTGCGATGCGGTACATGCTCTCTTTCCATGGCTACCTTCAATTCACAGTGATGAGTCATGTTCTCTTTTCAGAATTGTATCTGGCTGTTTCAACTTCGTCGCTGTGACGTTAATTCCTGAATTCCATTCACTGGAAACCATCTTGATTGTCTTTATATATATTATATATATATATATATATATATATATATATATATATATATATATATATATATATATATATATGTTGAAAGTATTACATTCATTTCGAAATTTTCATGGCTGACTTGGGTGTCCCTGTTTCACCATTCTAACTATCTAGCTTTTATGTTTATGTGATTAGTGAGTGGAATCAGTGTTAACATGGCTATGATAGTATACTATCATAACCTGGAGGCTATCTTTTTATAGTAGTGGGGGTTTCCAGCCAAGAGTGCCTAGGAATACTCGATATTCTGTAGTGCCAGAGCCTGAGTTGCCCTACTCCTGAAATAAGTTGAGCGTATATTGGCCACGGGATCTCCCTTAGACCAATACGAGCCAACGCCTCAACATTATTATTTTAGACTGCTGTTGGTTCTTAAGGAGCAATCCTTAAATCAGGCACTCGACACGAGCGGTATGTGACATAATTAAATGAGCATTTTAAAAGCGTGGATTACTCGGCATCAAACAGTCTATTTTAATGTGTAAATCTGCACTCAATGCCTTCAACAGTATTCGTATTGCAAAACCTATTTAAACGAAACAAATTACCCCTTTTAGCAAAATCAATGCAACTTTCCAGCACTCACTTGGCAGACTTTACATTGCACAAATGGCTGCTTATACACTAGTTGTTCATAAAAAATCTTTGACAGGTACACATAGATGTACCTCATGAAAGCAGTCTTTTAAACGTATAAAAGTTCTAAATGACTTTATTTAGCAATGGCCACATTTTAATTTCTACAAAATATAAACATGTTTTGTCATAACAGCATTTAAAAAAAAAAAAAAAAACGGACGGAAATGCATCACTTGTCATTTCGTACATGTGCTGTAATAATAGAAAAAATGCCAGTCTAATGAATAAAGCATGAAAAATGAATAATACCTTCCATAAAGCACATGGTTATAAGAAAGTACACAGAGACTGCATGCTAACTTCAACGAACTGTATTTTACCCATGACCTGATCTTGGTAGTAGAAAGTCATAAATTGCAAAGCGTCACATAGATGAAGGAAGAATAGAAAGCAAATGTTATGAGAATCAGCAATGGGGCGAGGATCGACGGTTGGTGTGGGTTGGGGCGTTGGTGAGGGAGGGATGGGGGGGGGGGGGGTTTGATTTCGCTAAGTAATCAAATTACCATGCATTATTTAGTAGCTCCATACATGGTTTGCCTCTGCTCCACAAAGGTTAAAATGTGCAGTTTACATATCCACTTTCTTAAATGTCCTATGCAATCTCTTTCTGTACAATATAGTTAATTGAGAAACATTTTTAGACACTCATTAATTAGCTGTACTTATCTAGACTCTTCAAATTTTCTCCTTATCTTTTTTGTTCAACTATTTCGACGATTTCAGCATTATTGCATCTTATGTAACACAGTCAACACAGGTTTGAGACAGGGATGTGTGCTCACCCCACTTTTTTTTAACATCTATATAGATAGAATATCTAAAGAAACAAGTTATGATACAGACATTGACCTTTATAATCACGAGGAAGTACATACATCAGGAGAAGTAATCGATTCACTCACATTAAACGAACTACTGTTTGCTGACGACCAGTGCTTGTTCTACCCTGAAGAACATGGACTGCAAGACCACTTTAACAGGTTAAACTCAGCATGTAGTAAATACAACATAAGGATCAATGTAAACAAAACCGAAATAATGCAAGTTAGTAGACTTTCTGCCTCATTACACATACAGCTGAATGGTTCTGCCCTGAATCAAGTTAGGGAGTTTAAATATCTAGGAAGTATGATCACAGAAGATGGTAGAATGGACACAGAAAAAGAAACCAGATGTCAGAAAGCAAATGCACTTATATACCAATTGTCACCATTATTAAGACATCCAAGCATAAATATGAGTGCAAAGAGACAGATTATTAATAGCATATTTATTCCAACATTAAGCTACCAGTGCCAAACATGAACACTATCTAAAGCCCATATACGCAAAATTACCACCTACGAGATGAGGTGCCTGAGAAAAGCCATCAACCTAACCTTCCGAGATCGAGTGAATAATGAAACTATCAGGCAAATTGTGGGAACAACACTCTGTACTAAATTCATCGAGAAACAGCAGATCAAGTGGTTTGGCCATCTCGTTAGAATGCAGCAAGATCAAATACCATCACAAGCACTACATCTCAGAAGATCAACTACAAGAGCAGGAGGACGGCAGCGGAAAACATGGATCGACAACATTAAATTCACTCTAAGCCTTCACGGCATGACAATAGCCAGTGGCAGCCAACGTACACTGGATCGCAAATTATTCCTTCCAACGCCGCTTAATGGCAGAAGTGGTTTATGATGATGATAATGATGATGATGTAACCGCTACATGTGCCCACTTTTATTTAGACACTGCGTGGATTAGCTGAACTTTTTGAGACATAACAATGATAAGTTGCAATCATTTAGATGCATTATTAATTAGCTGTACTTTTTTTTATACCCATCATTGATTACTTACTAATATTTAAACAGGGCAATAATTTGATGAGCATGTTTAGACAGGGCAGTAATTAGATGAACATATTTAGACAGGGCATTAATGGCTTGAACATATCTAGACGAATCACTGATTTATTGGCCTTGTTGAGAAATATAATTGAATATTTCAACTTATTTAGACAGATCATCGATTATTGCACTTACTTAGACAAAGCATTAATTAGCTGACAATATTCAGATACATCGTTGGTTAGTTGCCTGTATTAGACAGAGCATTGAATATTTAAACCCGCCTTGAAATCCCAGCCAGGGTGGAGCCCATTGCTAGAGATTTCCTCCTTATCATCTTTCTGTCTTCAACTATGTGAACAATTACAGCATTACTGTATTTTGTGTTACCGTTACATGTGCCACTTTTATAACTTTTTAAAGGTTCTGCCGAATATTTGGAGTGACGCTATTGGTTTGTTCTCCACTTTCCGATTTTGTAGTGGCAGCGCTAACGATACATACTCTACATACTCCATGGAAATGGAAATGTGACCTTGACAGTCTCAACGTGTTTTTGCTACTGTAGAGGTCTTGATTACATTTTCGTTTCTAAAATGTTTTATAACCATAGACTATGCACATTTCCTGACTGTAGTGGCACGCCGAGGGTCTATTGTGCATCCATTGTTTTGCCATCAGATTTGGTTTTTTTTTTTGTTTTAACGAAATCAAAAGACACATACGCATGTGTCAAGCAAATATTTTACATAAAATCTGCAGCCAATGGTATTGTAGATAGAAAAGCAGACTATTACATTTGGCATATTATCAGTTGTGTGCTAAACAACATGTAAGATAGTGTAAATACAGATTGAAATAGGATGCTGACATAACTAGTAGATAAGCGTGAATATGTGCAGATAGTGAAGGGGCACCATCACGGCTGTCGGCAAGCCACTTGGAAATAATTTTGACAGTCCAGGAAAGGTCAATATGTATATTGTTATATGAAATAATGTCAAGTTATTCAGACAGCTTTATAGAACTTGCATATTTTCTTTAAAAAAAAAGATATTTGTACTGTCATCATAATTAATAATTAACCACATAACACACCCTGACAATTGTATATAGCAATACACGGACTCTGTTGTTTCCATTTTCTATAGCTTGATATAAATTTGTATCC
>CAJHNH020004728.1:0-32694 GCA_905116865.2 Candidula unifasciata
CACTAGGATAGATGGAATATATGGGGCCGTGAATATCAGCAACGTGTCCCAGTCTCTTATTCGTCTTCTGCCTTTCAACCCCCCCCCCCCCTTCCAATGGAGCATAGGCCCTCAACCAACTCACGCTAATCATTCTATCCTTTGCTGCTCTTTTTTAACTCCTCTCTAGCTTCCATCTCCATTAGTGTTTGGTCTTCCTGTACCTCTATGCTCCTAGCTTCCTTCTCCATTAGTGTTTGGTCTTCCTGTACCTCTATGCTCCTAGCTTCCTTCTCCATTAGTGTTTGGTCTTCCTGTACCTCCATGCTCCTAGCTTCCTTCTCCATTAGTGTTTGGTCTTCCTTTACCTCTATGCTCCTGCAAAGACATTCTTATTATGTTGTTCTCAATGTGTGGCCTATCTAACACCAGTGTCTAAAAAAAAAAAATAATAATTCTAATTTAGTTATTTCCCAGTTCTTAGTGATTCTATCATACCATTCAATTCCATCTGTTCTGCACAGGCATCATTCATCATCAATCAGCAAGTCCTTTACAGAAAGTTGCTCTCTTCACTGCACGCCTGAAAGTATTCCTTTCACTGGCCAGCTCTCCAGCCCTGTTGGCTTTTAATGCCAATGCTTCTTCAATGTCCTGTTTCCATCTTTGCAGTGTTCAACCCCTGCTTCGCCTTCCACAAACTGCACCCTCTATCACCGTTCGTTTCCAAGCCACCATGATGCTTGATGTGGCCAAAAATACTTGAACTTTCAGGGCAAGGATGCTGTTTATGAGCCAGTTCTCCGTGATGTTAAACTACGTATGAAATCGCACGAAAAAATGGAATGAAGTGTGTATGCCAGCAAGAACCTCATCAACACACACTATTCACCAGAACATGATAAGAACGTAACGGACAGATCACATACCAGGAATTGGACAGAATTTAAAAAGTGACATGACCAGACGATATTACAGACATAGCGACACAAAATAACATCCTTACGTGTGGATGTACACGTTTTTCATGAATGTAAGTGCATTTATGTAGGCATTGGTCGACACATATGAAAGAGTATTCATGTGTACAGAATGTCAAATAGGTATGTATACGCGGATAAGTATGAAAGGAAGTGCACACATGTCTGCGCGTATGAATGCTCGAGTGCATGTATGCATACACTTAGTTGTGTGCGTCCATATACTCCGGGGATTCATACTCAAAACCATTCCATTCCACATCATGCATACAACATAAACATGACCGGTGGGGCTCACAACAAGCTGACAGCAAATAGGGAAAACAAGTGAATCGATACTGACAGGACTAGAACGCTTAACCACTAATACCACCCCATCAGTGGGATGATAGCAAAGGTTGGTGACGTGATATATATAATCCCAGCTAAAGGCCATGCTAGAATCCAGCAACGACTGAATGGCCTCCCGCCCTCTTTCACCCCCCTACCTCTTTCAGATGCACTGTGAGTTCAATCCCCCACCCCATTCCAAAAGAGAGCACTTGAGTTCGACACCCAACATGCCACAGCAATTCTCATTGCCGAACATTTGGATCTCTAAGCGTGAGCTGGGTGCTTAGGGTATAAGGTATTTACGTACACCAGAGCCTAGCTGCCAACCCAGATCGACACAACCGAATTACACAATGACGAATAGAACCGCTTTGAGGCTCCACATAACATTTCACACACACATCCCATCATGACCAACCCGTTCTTATTGCAGGAAGACAACTATAAGAACACTTTGGTCACACACAGAATATTTTCACATTTCGGAACTATCCAAAAATCTAAAACTGTTTTCAGTACTTTTTGGCAAAGTAAAATACTCAAAATTTTAAAACTGTAAATGGTAGTCCAAAAGACGTTGTGTAAAAAAGCTCGATCTCCTACGAAATACACCTGGCCAAATCAGAGGGAGATTAAACCAAGAAAGAGTTCCGTGGTATTCTGACCATACACCAATATTAATTTGACAGAATTAAAAATTTCGCAAGTTTACATTATTGAGAACATATTTGAATGCATGTTCAATTGACCCACTTTGCTCCATTCTAGCTAGTACCACCTCCTATCAGTGAACATTCGTTTGGAATGCTTTCCTGGCGAGGTGGTTCGTATCAGCTGCGGTTTGCATCCAGTAATTGAGGCTAGTTGTTTTCTCCCGAGACTGAGGGATTACCCCGAGGGCTGCTTCCTTGGCGGCTCTGCAAGTGCTTTTGCCTGTTCCTATGATGGTAGCTAGTGCTTGTCCTCTTGCATTTATATTTTAATATGTCTGTCAGCTCCCCCATCTTTATCTACATTACTGCCTATACAGACAGATGACCCTTGCAGTGCGACAGTTGAGTCCACTTAAGTCCAACTCGGATAAGTCGAATTTCGGTTTTAAGTCGACATGACCAGCTTAGTCCCGGAAATTTTCTCTATTCTGTGTGCTGTCTTGATAAGTCCTGATAAGTGAACGCATTTTCTTAGGTCCCTGCGACTTCTACTCATCCAGACTCGACTGCACCAATAAGATAGTTTAACCTTTGTATTACAACTTTTGGGTGTAGCTGGGGCAGTCCTTGAGCCTGAGGATTTAGGGCCACATGTCAAGTGCTGTTTCCGGACATTGCAGGATAGGATTTCATTTCTGCCCCTGCCAGTGGCCCGAGCCTACGACCCCTGCCAGTGGCCCGCGCCTACGACCCCTGCAAGTGGCCCGAGCCTACGACCCCTGCAAGTGGCCCGAGCCTACACTACAATTGACAATATTTTTAATCTCTAGATTGAATACACTCAAAAACTATTACTTCTAAGACGTAGCCAATATAAATGAAGCAGTGTTGTATAGTGTTCTATGATCTGTAATGATTAATTAATACTCACTTTTAATTTTTCTTCTTCGTATTCACCGGCTGTAAACTCCAGCGGAAAGTTCTGGTTGTATGTCTACATCTGGACTATAGTCCTGTTCCAGAAACTGAGTGTTGCGTACACATCCGTTTGTGGGTTCCTTGGCTCTCAGGCAGATGTACTCCGACTTCAAAGGAAGCTCCCAATTAGTCGACTCTTGCGACATTCTTTTAGGTAGGCAGTGGGTCTATTCTCGTTTCCCGCAATAGGCCTCCAGAACCCACACAGGGATCACTTTTAATTGAAATATACGTATTTTCAACTTGTTGGGATCATAAATAAACGTTACCTTTATCACGTCCATCACATTGTCACAATAATAAAAACTGTCTACAGTTGGTTTCATGTTTTGCAGAAGAAACCGAAAGGTTAAACGAGGTAAAATGTAATTAATGGGAAATGTATTTTCGTATGAGCTAATTTTACCAAATTTGGCTGGTGAGAAGTTACGGCAATTCTCATACAATCCTGCAGCTTATTGCTCAGTGAGCTCCGACTGTTTGTCTTGACATTCATATGTGATAAGCTTGATTCACAAGTAAAAGTTGAGCCAGACATGGTGAGTTTGAATACAGCAACTTTTATAGCATTAGGGAACTCCTCCTGTTGAAACCTCTCGTACCAAAAACTTGGCGATACTTTCTTGAAGATCTTATTTCACTGCTCTAAAACTTTGGATATCCACAAGTTTTTCTAACTGAAGAGAACCTTCATCAACAGAGGATATCAACTTCTTAGAAGAAAAATTACACGCAGGAGGGATTTTAAAAGGATCTCGAACGGATACATTGTTTGGGATACTGAAGCCGCCAAACCTGTTGTTAATTATTCTGAAGTTTTTTTTTAAATATTTATATCATTCGATCGGTTAAGGTTACCGCATTCAGTGTTGAAGAAATATAATAGTTAGCATGCTGGTTTAGAATTAGGCAGAGTTGGTGGTATAAATCAATATTTTAGTGTCCAGACATTGTTGAATGCACGATTTTCACACTCCCACTTTGCTCGCTTACTAGTGCTAGCCATGGCATCAATATTCAACTAAATTATTACAAGTAGATAATTAAAAACACTGTTACTGATTCAGTTTGTTACTGTACAATCACGTCCCACTGACTGGACATTATGATCTGATAAGATGACAAGCAGCTATTCTGCGATGTCCAGTGTCTAATTAGTTTGTAATAGTGGCATCCATTAAGGAGAGATTCTCTGTTATCTAAGCTCTGCCAGGACCATGCTGGTATTTCCGCACGCTCCCTGTCCAATAAAAATCTCACCTTCATTTAATGTCCGGTGCAGCCGTGGCCTTCCTACCTGTTACTTGATTTTTCCCCAGCCTATCTTATCGCCTTTGCCTTCAAACAAGCAAGTTTTGCTATCTGAATGAACTGGGAACGAATTTTTATCGTGATCCAATTAGTGTTTTTTTTTCCCTATGCCGGTTCCCTTGTATCTTCGCATCTTCAGATTCATGACAAACAATTGACACATTCGACACGACTGGGTTTTTGAAAGAATTACATTTAGCTATTTTGACAACGATTGGCGGGCCACATGCTAGGCCTTAGCTGGCCAAATTTGGCCTGCAGGCTGCCAGTTAAATAGCCCTGTGATATTACTTTTACTAACCACTCTTCCCTCAAAGTAAAACATTTAACTCAACAATCATACAGTGTCTTGAGTTTAATGCACACACACATATCTATGAATATACATCAAATGAAAATAAAACAAGACAAGAATGATTAGACAAAATGAACAGTATTAGGATGAATAGCTTACATCCTGCTATTAAGCAGTACAAAACCCTAGTCTTCCCTTTTCTATTTAAACAATTTACAACAATAATAACTTGATATATCTATAAAATACTACAGTATCCTGATATCTACATGGCTGCTCCACGCAGACAAACCTTTACACGTTGATAAAGCCTTCAGTGTTGTCTGATATCCTAGAACATACTGCTTTAATAGCGTGGAACAGGCAAAACACTTAACTTTATTAAATTGTAAGTATGAAACTTTAAAAATATAGCCAAAACTAATGTATAACTTTTTTTTTAAAAATAAACACGCAAACATTCTCATGAAGGTACTGCATGATATCAGAGCAGTGAAGTTTTTTTATTTGGGGGCAGCCAAAGACACTAAGTGAACGAAAACAAAAAGCAGTGCACAAGGCATAATCAATGTCTGGCTGCACTACTCAACCAGCAAATGACAAACTGAAACCGGAGATGATCGTTTTTAGAATGCTGTGTAACTGTTGCCCATAGGTCTGCCACCGCGCATTCCATCGCCATAGCCTCCATCCATGTCATAGTTGCTCTGCTTTCCTGCAACAAAATTAGAGAATGTTTGTAAAAAGGCTTTCAGTATACCAGTGATTTTTTTTTCAAAACTTTCGACAGATACTTCACAGCACCAAGAAACCAACTGAAGTCACAAATCATAATATTTAGACAGTACTATGGTATAGAGCAGAGAACACAAAAAAAAAGGTTAAAACAACCCTACAACTGTGTCTATACAGACTGCAAGTGACAGAAAACACGGGGAGTGGTTAGAACAATTAATAATATATCAGCATGTTTTTTTTTTGTTTAATTCAGTTCATGAAAATCATACTCAAGGGATTACTGGAGTCATTATTAGGTGTCATAAATAACTGCTATAAGTAACCACAGTATTCCTATTAAACATTCTTTTAAACAGAAAATCACAGATCCATGTTTCTCAATATTTACTTCTTAGTATTCACAGACTGTAGTCTCCGGTGGAAAGTCCTGGTTGTTCGCCAACTCTGGACTTTGGCCTTGTCCCAAGACTTGTGTGCTTACTAAAAGTAAACATTCAGAAAAAAAAGAGATCTGTGATTTTAAGTACAGTAAACAGTAAGTACACAGTATCTATGTAAACCAGACATGAGTGAGTAATGCATCCATTTAGTAATCAACTTATGGTCAAAGATAACCTTTACAAACTAAACATTTACAGGTTTACCAATCTTTCTACAGGTATAATACTGATTAGGGAAAAACAATGGCAATGGTATTTCATTAACAAAATCTGCATCTTTCTCATTTTTGAAGCTCTTCCACGGCCCTTGTACTTTCTGATAGAGATTAATAAAACAAAGGCACAAGCAAAGCTCAGGTTCTGCAAAAAAGACTAAACCACAGAAGTGGACAAACAACCAGAACTTTCCCAGTAGTTTAAAGCTGGTAAACGTAAAGATTAGTCAAAACAAATAACTTATAATCTGTTAAACAATTAAGAGAAAATAATAGCACTAAAGTAAAAGCACTGACATCTGGTATCGCATCAGTGTTCTCTCTGGAAATGTTGGAAAGCGGGCATGGTTTACAAAGCAGCTGCAACTGTGGCAAAAGAAAAGCTGGGCTTTTAAAATAATACAGATTATGTTTGGATATCAGTACTACTACCTTGGTTTCCAAATCCGCCATGAGGACCAAAGCCACCGTCGTTGCCTGATCCATAGCCCATACCAAATCCACCGCTTCCTTGACCAAATCCACCACTTCCCTGACCAAATCCGCCACTTCCCTGACCAAATCCGGAGCCATCTAGATCATCACCGAATCCATTCCCATCGCCAAACCCACGGGCACCACGTGGATTTTGTTCTGAGTTCAAGAACAGCTCGATGTAACGATGCTCTGTAGATGAGGAAACGAACAGTGAAACAGCTTTAAAATAATCATTACACAAGTGGTTCGGTATCATTCTAATGCTTGTGTGCACAATAATTTTCCAGAACTGATGAATCTGCACACAGAATAGTGGTTCTTTGATTCTAAGACAAGCACTCTGACTAAAGGAAGCACCCCTAATTAATCACCTCCTACATAATGCTTGTTCTTTAATACAAGCTTTTGGTTATAATTGGCATTTCTAACTATTCTTTCGTAATGAAGGTGTTTCTTAAATTCCTATTGGTTATTTATGCTGCGTATCTTCTATTCTGCTATATTCTATAATAACGGTGCTTCTCTGCTTCAATTTATGTGCTGCTCGACCACAAGTGAGAACCTGTTGACCCGTTCTGATCCCAAAAACAACATGAATAAACCATAGCTCACATAAATTTGTTATCCTGTAGAATATACCCAGTTGTTTTTCTATCAAATTAACTCTCAGAAAGTGTGTGTGTGTGTGTGAATTCTTGTACCTGTACAACTACTCCGATCCTTCGTTTTGCCAGAAAACTTGATCAGGAGGCCATTAGCTTTGCTGAAAGCTGTCGTGTAGTCCAAATCTCTCTTTGTCATACAGCTTTGTCTTCACTGAGATTCGAACAGGCCAGATGGCTTCTCTTTAGCAGTATAGTTTACAGTGTTAGGAGTACATGCTTAGCATTTTCTAGTGCCATATGTTGAAGTATGCTGTGTCTTGTGGGTCAGTGGGTCTATTCTCTATTCGGCAGTGGGTCTATTCTCTTTCCTAAAACTAGGGCCCCAGAACCCACATAGGGAAATATTCTTTGTGTTTACTGGCTGTAAACTCCAGTCTGGTTGTTCATCAACTTCTGGTTCTGTTCTCCAGAGTTGCATGCCTATCCGTTTTTCAGATCAGCCAATGTGTGCAGAATGTTGGTTCCTTGCCTCATAGGCAATGCATTTTAACTTCAAAGTAAGGTCCCAAAAAGTTGATTCTTACGACGTGCTTTTCGGGTTGGCAGATGGGTCTATCCTTAAAAATAGGGCCACAGAACCCACTGGGGGAAAGTATCAGTTAAAAAACATCGCTTGCTCAACAAGCAAATGTGCCACACTGGACGGCTGGTCTAGCTGTCCATTATAATGTGACAATGTCCTAGCTGGCTCATTTACTGTGGCTACTGCTAGGCTAAAAACAATTACATTAGGCAACTTAAACGTTAGTCACAAAACACTGATAATATTGCCAGTCACTGGCAAATAGGAATATTTCACATATTTGTCTGGAGTACCCTAATACATACTGATTTAAGAGTGGATTCTAGAAATCACAAAGAGAAATGAGTGGTAACATAGACCGATTTCCAACCAAAAACCATAATTTATGCTCCTTTTGTAAGCTAACTCACAGGCACATTTTTTGTCAGTTTGAAACAATCCAACAAAACTCTAATCCCTAAAGTAAAGTAGTAATCATTAGGAGTATAAAAAATAAGAAAACTTACGCATGTTCGTTCTGTGTTTCTTCATCGCCTCGAGGGCTTCTTGATGAGTCGCAAAGTCTACGTTTGCTTCTCCAGTCGGTCTTCCATTTTCTCCAAACTCAAATTCACACCGCACTGGTTGAATGGGTGAAAAAAACTAAAAGAAAAAACGATAAGTTTCATGTTTAAATGACAACTTTTTTTTATAGCATAGCTGTGAAATTTGCATCTTTTAGCCAACACATCTGACTTCTCTAGGTTTTAGTTTTCCATATAATACAATAATTTCCATATAATACTTTTTTTCTGTAAAGTCTACAGTTGGCAAATGCACAGAAGCAGTGAAAGGTCTACCAGAGCGTCGTTAAAATTAATGCAATCAGTGATTCTGTACCCTCGTGTTCTTGTTATAGTTTTTAAACTTGCTGAAGTAACACTGCTTTTGCAGGACAAAAACCGAAGCCAGTTTAAGAGAGATATGTATGAACATATTACCTCCCCTAGCAGCACCTGTTTCTATTGATACAAGTGGACACCAAAAAAAAAACAACAGGAGAGCAGAGTAGTGACATTGACGAAACCGTCCATACGTTTTATTTTGCAAACTGACAGCAAGAAAACTCAAGGATTAGCTGTGGATGCAGAAGTTTACTGCTCTTGTGAAGAAGTAGTTACTGAAAGGTACCTAGCAACAAGAAGCAATGATAGGGGAAGGTCTTTTGCCATCAACAACTAGTTTATTATTAAGTTTGTGGAATGGGTGCCACAACGCCCAATAATTTTTTTGGGAAACGTTTTTTAACTTTTTGTCAGATTATAAATAATTGTATTGCTTCCATACTGACAAGAGCGTTTGAGAAACTAAGATTTAGTTTTCATGCAGAAGTCAGAAAACCACAACAATTGTCAATACAAAAGCTGTTACTAATTTAGAATAAGACAGAAAAAAATTGCCAACGATATCAAGTCTTTTGACAGTATGTGAAGGGTCTATGATTGTACATCTATGTAACAAACTGAGCTTTTACAGCTAACATTTATTTTGTTTGGTTACGCAAGAGCAGACAAAATATGACAGTCAGTTGTACAATGTTGACACTCACAAATGCCTTTACTTCCAGTAAGATTAGAACTGTATTCCAGAGATTTAACATAACATGAAATGGTACGGACACGTAATAAGATCTAACGGCCTCTTGGAAAAAATTACCGTGCTTAGTAGAGGGGAAGAAGAACAAGTCCTGGATTCAGAACTTGACAGGAATGCAACCATGAAGAACATCATATCATATACCCTCAAAGGTGGATGGTGAGACACCCAATAGCACCTAACACCCAACAACATACGGTGTTTCATGATGATGATGATCATGTGGTTGATAATGACGAGAAAATCTGAGTACATACATCAAAGACATCTTGCTCTGCTGCCTGAAACGGTAAGCCTCTCATGTGTACAGAATGTCCTGTTTTGCTGACATAACAGCTTCCTGGCTGCATCCCTCTCCGGTCCATCATTCCCATGCCCATTCCTCGTGGCCCCATGCCACCGCCGCCACCACGCCGACTACGCATCCCATAACCCATGCCACCACCATAGCCGAAGTCATCGTAGTCATCCTCAAACAGACCTGCCAGAAGCAAAGAAAACCATATAACCTCAGCATAACCTCTGCAGGAAATGCATAAATAATAACAAAGAAATTGCACCAAACTAAAGGTTTTCTTCTTCTTAGTGTTCATTATTGGACAGTTCAGGCTGTCTATTTCTAAACTTAGGGCCTGTTCCAGAAGTTGATTTTAGCGTGCATATCCATTTCATAGATCTGGCTTATTTGTATATAGGCCTGTTAGTATCTTGCTTGTCAGATGCTCTGTGACTTCGAAGGATCAAAGTAGTTGCATTTCTAATAGTATAACTATGGAATACATACCATTACAGCTTACTTTATACTTATGCTCGCTTTTCTTGGCAAAAATATCTTTTTTAATATATATTTTACAACACCAATTCATATACACAAACTAAATAGTCAGAAATAATGTCCTAACCATCAACTGTGTATGATAAACCAGTTATCTTTGTTAACAATCTTCTTCGCAATCATCTGCTGTAAGCTCCAGCATTAATTTCTGGCTGTTCGTCCACTTTTGGACTGCAGTCCTGTTCCAGAACCTGAGTGTTGCATATGCATTAGTTTGACAAATCTGACAACTTTGTATGCAGACTGTTGGTTCCTTGCCTCTCAGACAGATGCACTCTGACTTTAAAGGAAGCTTTAAATTAGTCAACTCTTACGACATGTTTTTGGGTAGGCAGTGGGTCTATTCTTGTTTTTCCTAAATTAGGTCCCAAAACCCAGACTGGGTTCTCTGTTAATGTGTCCCATTTATTATTGCAGATTCCTTAACATTTTATTTCCTAGACATTGAAAAAGAAACAAAATCACTGGGTTTCAAAACTCGAAATTAGCCAATTAAAAACAAATCAGTCCATAAAACATACTATTCTGAAATGCGTACTATCAGATTATGAGCCCTTGAGAGTTTACTGCTGCAAGATATCCGCCTCCACCTATCTATTGGCTTTTTATTTCTAATTGGTGCCAGTAATGCATATTGCATTTTTTTTATCTGCACGAAGTTAGGATCTAAAATCTCCAGAAATTCACTAGTGTAGGTTACAATTATACAGAACAACTGATACCAACACATGCATGTACCTTTCAAATTGCGGCCACGTCCTCCGTAACCCATACCCATGCCCATACCATATCTGTCGCCCCTGTCATAAGGTCCAGGTCGGGGCATGCCGACACCCATAAGCGGGTGAATACCACCACGCATGCCACCCACTGAAGCATTGGCTTCCGACATGCTGCTTTTGAAGATTTCAATATATCTGTAAGAGGGAAGAGAAGCATTTCTTGTTTAGTTCATAGCTGCTCTTATTTGGTTGTCATGTGGCAATTTCAACAAAACATACTAAACACTTATTGTCAGCTAGGTTTATATAAACATGTTGATAATAGGAATACATCAGTTTAATGCTATGCTCACTGGCACAAAACACCAGACTCACTGGTCACATTTTCAATACTAATATTGGCAGCAAAGAAAAAAAGCCTAAAAAACCAATGCGGTTTTCAGAATTTACTATTTCGTTATAAAATATTGATCGTACAATGGTACGATGCTTTTTCTGCTATTTTCATACTTAAATTCCATTTCAAACATTTATACACTAGTAGCTGACTTTGATGACATGAATTTAGTTATTGTTTAATCTCATGACTACTCAAAGACACATTTGTTTCCTATAGCAGATGTGCAACAATAAGATCAGAAAACAATTATGTAAACCTGAAGACTTTAACCTGGCTATATATTAAGAAAGCAGTCATCATCATCTTCTTTTCAGTCTCTCTGTTAGTCACTTTCAGATGAGAAGACTGCAGGTCACTAGGAAGGTTATGGTGCAATGTGTGTCCACGGATCCATACAGCTTGCTTTCAACCTAGGACCGCTCTACCACACATTATGAGCACGTCTGCAGCACATGTTCAGTATCTGGGGGTTACTGCCCACAAAGTCAAAGTTCTGGGTTCTTAACTTTGATATTTCCTGCAAACATGGCTGCCGAGTCTGTTGTGTCCAGTCTGCAATAAACACAATGGTCTTGTTCCTTTCATGGAAGCCGACTGGGTCTTCAGGATTGTTACAAACTGGAAGTGTTCCAATTTGACTTGGTTTAAGTTTTGTCCCAAATAAGTGCATTCTGTATCTAACTGCTTCAAATTTTTGCCAAGTAGATTGCTTTTACATTCCTGACAACTTTCTACAAGAGAATAGTCTGCCTGGTTAGCTGGCCTATCTGATTCTCCAGAGATCTAAGATAACTGGGCTGTAGTTGTGTGTTGCATTGTATTGCTTGCATTACTGACTGTACAACCACCTCTGACTCAGAGCTACATTTACTAATATGGATACTGCTATCTTCAGTGCCACTGACTTTGCTTTGTAACTGGACGAGTGCTTTTCTGTGGCAATTCAATGCTCTTATATAACACACCTAGTCCATTCAATTTGGAACTCTTCTCCACCAACTCAAAGCTACATGTGAATACTCATATCAATCTATTTTCTGAGAATTTTGTTGTAATATCTGAACAGCTGTCATCAGTATGATGTTATTGATATTTCCATAAAGACTGTCTTTAGACAAATGCGTGTGAGCCAGAATAAATGTCATTAAAAAAACTAAAATGACAGCTGTTAATTCCAACTGTACACTGTTAACTATAAATACAGTCCATGCCATCATTTCTTCTTTATGTGTTAAAGAAGAAAGAAAGGCAAGCGCAGGACAATGACTGTTACTGACCATATAATGTCAACAAAAGGAGAGCATGGTGCTAGAACATCAATAAATTTTTTTTTAATTTTTAAAAACATCCAGTAAAATTACAAGACGGGATACAATTAATTTTTTTTTGCCAGAATATTAACTACACATGAAAGACAATTAGATATGAAGTAGACTAAAGGAAGGACAGAGACTCTGCAGCCAACCAAGTGTAAGAAAAATCGAGAGCATGAGGACTACTAAAGAGAAACAAATATGAATCAATATCAAGAAAATACTGAAGAATGTATACACAAAGAATTTCTTTTAGTAAAATATTAACTGCACACCAAAGAAAATTATAAATCAAGAAGAGTAGTATGGGACAGCTGGGAACTCATGCACCCCACTAGGGGATACAAGGCAAAGAAGGGAATCAGATAAATCAAAGAACTCAACTATCTATAATTGACAGTGCATCTAAAGTACATGTTCCAGAGAATTGTAGCAAAAACCTACAGTAACATTCAACAATAAATGTAGCCTGATCAAACACTGGACTGGTAGCATAGTGGTTAGCACACATGTCTCTGCAAACAGTGGTCTTGGGTGTGATCCCCAACAGTGACAGGATTCTTGTCCCCCTTGACCAGAGGGGACACTCAGCTGCATAACAATTGGCACCAGATATTTCCATGTTGCCTTTTGTGTGCCATTAGGCCACTGTTCTGGCAGACCCATATCTCAAAGATGCTCTTTATGCATCGGAAGGAGTCAATGCTGGACCACTTCAAAAGTGTTGTTTGCAGAACAGACTACCAGTGTTTATACAACAATTGCTATCATACATAATCCAGTGATAGAACCACAACATGACCAACTGTAATGAAACCTAGTAGCACCCCACCTGTGACCTATCCTCTCTTTGTGTTTTTCCAAAGCCCTCTCTGCAATTTGTGATGATACAAATTGAACAAACGCCTCCCCAGTGCTCCGCCCCTGTCGATCTTCTGGGAGCATAATTCCATTTGGAACTATCTCCAACCCTACAAACCCCCACCCAACCATTGGGTAAAGAGAGAAGGAAGCAATAAAACATATGAAGGTGAAGTCAATGCATACATTTAGTTAAATATTATAGCATTTAACCCAACATCATTACAAGTTTACATAAACACATTTTTTGAACTCTTCAATGCCTCCAGACTCATTAGATTAACTCCACCATACTCATTCTTTAGACTAAAAGACATTTTTTTTTAAAATTATCACTTAATGCCTCTGATAATGTATATATCATCTACTATGAAATATTTAGAGTATAGAGTGTTTTTCTCTTCTGAACTGCCATTACTGTCTGAATTTACCATTTCTGCAGTTATGTGAGTCTTTGAGACTGAGAATCTGGGGCCGCATGGATATTATTGTCACCACAGACTGCAGGTTGAGATTTTATTTTTATTTTTACTCTGACAGAAAAAATCCATACCGTTACCAGGGATTCGAACCCATGATAGCCCAGCTTGGTAAACTGCTCCTCTGCTTCTGAACATCTACTAAAAATCAACAGGCAGGCAACTTGTTTTAATCGATCCTGGTTCTCAGTCTGACTTTAAAATGGGTACCAGGAAATCTTTAAAAACACAGGTGGTTGGCATGATGATAATAGCGCCCAGTGAGTTATGTTTTAATACAAATCTGACTTCAGCGCCAGATTCATCAATAGAGTGAAAAGGGGTTCTTTGCCCTTTTAACATTAACAATTCCTCATCAAGAAAAATGTATCAACTGCTACGTAGGTGGTTCTCAGATCACAACAAACAGAAAATGAATAGCACTTTACTAGCTCCTTACATCATTACTTAGGTCCTCTTCTCATTCACCAGTGTATCCAGTGCTAACTATGAAAATATTAAGAGGTAAGGCCCCAATCTTTTCCACAGTGTGACTCTCATACTTACTGACTTAAAGCCACAAAAACGGTCTTAAGATAATTAAAACAAAGAGTTATCTAACCTCACTATGCTTTAAATTTAAACCTTGCTAAACTGTAACAAAACAATTTTTATATGTTCAAAATAGTAGTGTAAGAAGTAGACAAGCAAGTGGTAATCTAAAACTTCCTCAATAAAGCATAAATAAATACTTGCACACACTCTCAACCCTGCAACAATGGGCTAACATTTCTGAAAATCTGTAACTAATGTGCAATCTTAATGTTTAATATATTTAAATAATTCTTTTTTTTTAAAGATTTTTCAAGTCACATATATTTCAAAGAGCCTAAACACTAAAAGGGTACCAAAATATTACCTGTGAAAAACTGTGCAATCTCTTCTTTGGAGCAACCAAATGGCAAACCTCTAAGCTTTACAACAGCCTCTGATTTGTTTTCAGACCTAGCAGAACCATTTCTCTTTATGATCCAGTCCATTTCAGATTTGTCCACTTGAAACACTGGAATCAATGTCAATAAAAATTACTGATGACTGTAGAATGAAGCGAACACCTAGAAAAACCAAAATTCACCCCCCCCCCCCTCATGTCACTACCTTGTGTTAACAAAATGTATGTCCAAATATGCTGAGACCTATGCCAAGAATAGCTTAGCTACTCCCAGGATCTCACAAGCCAACCAGGGTGACAAATATGTACATATTTAAACAATACACAAAGCCAGTGGCAGTTACAAGCATGAGCTGAGGAAGGCTAACCCAAAATTAACGATTGTAACAATCAGATGCATTATAGGCTTGACTCGCATACCTTTTAATTTACAAAGACATCACAAGCTGAAGTTAGAACTAATAAATGTGGATTTGGTCCATGGCCAATAGTGTTCAAACATTTAGGAACGGAGAAATGTTCACCGACATCAGCTCCTTTTGAAAAACACAATAGATATATTGTGCTGCTTCAACTCTTTCGGTCATAACTTTCTTTATAACTCATACCTTGAGATTATAGGGTTAAAAATATTTTGGCCTGAAGGACTTTAACAGAGATACTATGGTACAAAATAATTAAATAAATGGTTATTTAACATGTCTGTGACTGTGGACTGAAGAAACGTTATGTGGAGCTGTTTGGAACTGTATATGTCAGTGTCTCCTAAACTTTTCGTAGGCACGTTTTTTTTTTTGGAAATTTGTCCAGGGCGCCCTAACCTAAAAAAAAATGACTTTGTAAAGATTTTTTTTTTAATCTGGTGTATCTTAAAATATTTTGTGAAGAGGTCGCGGTTTGGGAATCACTGTGTATTTCGTTTTTTATTAATATCTTACCCCAAATGACGTCACACAACAGTCCAACATTTTAGGGGGTGGTAAGTTTTCTAATGCTTTCTGACTTCAAAACATCTAGAACTAGCCCTAGCCCCAACCCACCTACGTCCCACGAGAGAGTGCAGCCTAGGTACCACGACTGCATGCAGCCCATCTACCACCCCCTGAAATATTCAACAGTTCCGTGATGGGTGGATTTCCCTTGCTTGCGAGTAAGATATTAATAACACTATATATTTAATACAGATCATGAACAGAAGCTGAACATGATCTTTATTCTCTGGCTGTAAACACTGGCGGAATGCTCTGGTTGTTTTTGACTTTAGTCAAAATGTGTTTTATGCACATTTGTTTTACAGACCTGGCTAATTTGTTTACAGTTCCTCGTCTAAGCACAGGCAAAAACAACCTTTAAAGCATTAAAATTTAAAAGGTGGCCTAAATAAAACCTCATAATTCAGTTGTAACTACTAATGCTCGCCACCAAGTTGAATGTGACTTATTTTGTCTTTTTAAAATCAGATTAAAATGAATGTTTTCAAATTACATTTTAATATAATTATATACAGTGAACAACTTGGATGGAGAATCTAAGATACCTTCAATGTATCGGTTTCCTATATGTTCATTGTTCTGAGCAAGGGCATTGGTCAGATCATCCTCGGTTTCAAGCTCTACAAATGCTTCTCCGCTGGGTCGGCCCTCTCTTGAAAATGTGAAATGGACACCCTCTTCGCCGTTCACAATGGTGCATTCTAAAAGTATATCACAATAACAATGCAATATGAAACAAATGAGCCAACACATTTATGAAAGCTGTTTCGTGCTATTCTATTAAAGTAAAGGACCCTTCTCACCCTGTAAGCGTACTAGGCATATGGTACTAGACCTAAACTGTTACGAATAAGTGATTTAAATAAGTGATTTAATCGACCTTGCCGACAGTCCTTTCTTTTAGAACAACTTAGAAGCCATGCCTGATCATTAAAAAAAAACAATCTGCAATCATGACCCTGTGTAATTCTTCTTCTGTTCTCTGTCCCCTGATGGAGCATAAGCCATCAACCACATAACCCTAAGATGTCATATCCTTGGTTGTTGCATGCAGCTCACCATATGTCCTACCTATTTTTTTAACGTCACTTTCTAGCTCCCGTGTCCAGGTGTTTTCTGTTTTGCCACTATTCTGCGTAAATGCTATGTGACAGTTATGTCTCAGGTGACAAGTTAATGTGGGCGGCTGCCTGGATTATTCTTCAATAACAACTCGTAAGTACTGCTGCTATCGACTGTGCAGGTAAGGATTTTATTTTTGCCTAAAACATTTACAATTCCAAAACTGTACCGAGGGTCTCCTGCATGACAGCCCTGAGTTCTTAGCCATTCAGCCAACCGTTCCTCCGAGATAGGCAAGACACTAGAACTCAACATTTGCTAAGAGGGCTGTAACCTGAGCTTGATTTGACACAGCACATTTGGACTGACTAGAATTAGGCAAAGGCTAATTTTATCCCCTGTTCTCACATTTAGGTATTTAATTGTTAACAGAATATAATTCAGCAAATTAATGATGATTAACGATAATGCACCAAACACAAAACTCTTCGTCTGCAGATGTGTAGAAACATGATTTTTTTTTAATTATTTAAACAAAGCTTGAAAAGCTAATTACCTTATTCTAATTTGGTACGCCCTATTCTACAAGCCACAACTCCAAGCACAATAATACTTACCCCTCAGGAAATGTGTGATGTCTTCTGCTGAACAAGACCATGGCAAGCCTCTGAGTCTGACAACGAATCCTTGGTCACTAGACATGATTGTCTGTTTAAAAAAGCTAGGAGGAAGAAAAAGCAAAGTTTTTTATTATCATTCTTCAGATAGTTTCTTGTCTGTCTTTTTTTTTTAAATGATACCATACCATTGGTAACATCCATATTAATGCATTGAATTTATACAATGCATTCACAGAGACAATGATGATAGGAAGATAAAGACAATTTACAAATTAAATTTAAAAAACAACACCCTGAGACAAACAGAGGAATTTACATATTTGGGAGTAATTTTTACATCCGACGGAAAACTGGACAGAGAAATTAGCTCCAGATATCCAAAGCTAATCAAGTAATGGGTCAACTATCTCTCTTGTTGACACACAAGCAGATACCTCAGAGTACTAAAGTGAATCTTATCAGAACTTTTTTGGCCAACACTATGCTATCAATGCCAAACATGGACACTTACATCCTCCAATGAATGAAATATTGTGACAACAGAGATTAAATGTCTTAGACGAGCTGCAGGAGTTTCAAGGAAAGACAGTTGTGCATCGTTTTTGACAGCCATTTTGCCGAGAAAGTTTGAGCCATAAAAGGGGGAAAAAACTAACCAAGTGGACAATTTTTCAAACCTGTTGTAATTATTAAGTTTAATAAGCGCCTATTAAAAAATGTTAATAAAGTTAACTAGTGTGCTGGTGGCCAATTTTGGCGTTCCTTTGACTTGTTCCATAAAATGGCGGCTTTAATATGATGGCGTTCGAAAGAGAGCTAAATTGGCCAATTTCTTGCCATTAAATATCCAAAAATATCCGAATGAGGGTCAGTTCTATTAAAAATATATGTGCCGGCTCCGGATAACGAAACAAATGCTCTGACAGGGTCTCGGCGATACGGCGCTTGCCGACCTGCTTCTGTGAGTGTGCCTCACCGTCGAGCGTATCTCCTGCGCTGCTACGCGCGGCGCAGATGGGGGCTAAACTAGATGGCTGAGACTCGAGTGGCAGCTACCGCATCTCCTGCAACTTCCTCCAATTACTGTACTCGTGAGCACCAGGCACCTAGATACGCTCGGCGATAAGTTTAATCGCGTTTGGCGAATGCCGACAAGTCTGACATCTACCGCTGCTAAATCCTCCAATCAGAAGAACACAGTATTGCTAATCGCTTTCATCGTCTGTAGTGTCTCGAAATTGGTCAACGGTCGATAATATCGTCTGCAGAAACGCTCGAAATTTTTGTCAACGGTCGGTATTTATCGTCTGCTACTAGTACTGTGTGCAATGTTGATAGTGACTGTCACGTAATCCTAGTGTTGTTGCGATTATTTGTCCCTTGGCAGACAGTCCGTATTTTAGATATACAGGAACACTGTCGTTCGGATATTTTTGTATATTTTATGGCCAACATGTGGCATGCTGCCATGTTGGGGAACAAGTCAAAGGAGTGCCCCAATTTTTAATGTTAACTAGATATAATCGTTTAATATCAGCATTTCTATGTGATCGGTATGGCTGCCTCAATGTCATCACTGTGCACAATACTAAATACATCTTGCCAGGCTCGTTGGCTAAATAACCATTGAATGTATACAGTGTTTACTTAAAAATAGTTGGCTAGCAGGCAATTTCATTTTGGATTTATTTTGTAAATCTCTATCTTTGACGGTTACATAAGTAAAAATCCAATACAAATATTCCTACTTGCATTCTTCTCAACCGTTCGTATTTTTTGCCTAAACTTAAAACTCAAACCCCTCAAATATTTCATCAAATTTAAACAAATCAAATCATGTGAATTTTTATTTATGCTACTTCACTGAAAATCTGAAAACATTTTATTTCTTTTCTATCCCACAGGTCTTTTCACACCAAGTTCAAATTATTTCTAGTGGTGCGAGTATATCATTATGTAAAACTTTTGTCTATTCATTCACTTGACAGCCAGTGATTTAATTCCTTAAGAAATTAAAGGTACGTATTGAGTATTGTACGCAGTATTGTTAGATTACTGATTTAACACATTTTGAACAAAATAAAGGGAAATTTATTGGAACAGCCTTTTTTTTTAATAAGAATATGATCAAAATGGTTGTCCGTAGTCGTAGTGACTAGCGTGTCTCACGTCTCCTGATTGTGACCCTGCGGCCCTCAACAGTATTTATTATGTACAAGTATTTCCGCACAAACATCTCAGAATAAATAATTTGGGAAGTGTAGACAAGACCCCCCCCCCCCCCCCCCTAATTAAAAAAAAACGGTTTAATAAACAATTATGACATTTTACGTTATTCTCCCCCTCCCCCTACAGCATTTCATTGAGATTCCAACAAAGATATTTCAGGCGAACAAAAACGGCGGGGAGGTAAAATTGAAAATTTGCTTTATATTCTAATATACACAAATATTTTCTTGTCACAATATTGTTAGATAGAAACAGTCTTTAGAAACGTATGCAATCATATAAATATTACTGAAAATTCGTTCAATAAACAATCAGAAACTTACATTTCAACGTGTTGGTACTGCCCTAAAAGACCACGGACATAATATGGCTGACAATACCGGATTTTTGAGCAAGCGGTTTATGGGGACAGCGTGTTGCCAGATACTTTACCACTTTTCCGGCTCAATCTTTGAGCAGGAGTATTTGTTATTTCAAAATTTGGCTGGGGAAGTAACAAGAAATTCAACTTTACTTCTTCTTTGTGTCTTTTAGCGTCAGGGGTTGAAGGTGATAGCTGGGTATGTGCTATGTAGGTGCTCGTATTTACGGCCTCGAATATTCCATTTATCATAGTATGCATGGTCGATGTCTGGCTAATAGAGATTATGTCTAAGTAACGTGGCCTAGCAAGAATGCCCTGGCACAATCTGCCACAAGGAGCCACACTAAAACGTTACAACGGGTAAAGAGCGAGTGGAAGACCCCGTATTATGGAGTGATGGCATTAAGAACGGCCTTACAGAAATGAACATCAGTCATAAAAGTGCTCTTGACAGAGCTCATCAACGAATGTTACATCCCCCCTCCCCCAACACTTCGATGAAGTACACGGTGGACAAGAAGAAGAACGAGGTTCACTGAGGTGCACACTGTATGATGGTAGTCTTAACACATGTCCAAGCCACTTGATAAAAAATTACACAGTAAAAAACAATTGCTAAGATTGCAGGTTGGGGCACCTTATTCCAGTACAACAGAAGACACATGTCAGGTACATAATTATATTGAGCATCATTTACTTATTGCAAGAAATATGAACTGCAAAGATCTCCTCTTATTAATGAATAAATGATATTCTGCAATACGCATATAACATAAGAAAACATGCTTGGAGTAGACGGCTCTCTACAAGGGAAGGATTAAACAATACATCACAACCACGGGGATTAGCAAATGACAGAATGATGGATATGATACATCCGACTTCTTTAGACTATTGTAATCCTTCCCGGTTAGTTACGTGGGATATTTGTAACCTCTTATGCGTGGTGTCATTTGTGAATGACATCCCCTGATTCACGTCTGTTGTCCCTAGGGAACCCGTACAGGGCAGCCGCATGCAGATTGATCTACCGTCAAGGAAAGGCGGGAACTACCGTCTTAAAGTGGCTCAACGCTCGCCTGCAGATCAGAAGGTAATGGATTCAGGTCCTGGTGGGGTTTTCCTTAAAAATGACATTGATTCCTAGGTCGACCCAGTCTAAAATGCACAGGCATGGAAAGTAAAGGCGATCTGCAAGTTGTTGATATATCACTCACCGAGCACCAGTTGGTTTATAAAATATAGGTCTAATCCTATATCCCCCATACACCTCATGGCGTGGGAAATGGGTGCCTTTTTACGGTAAGGCAGGGACATATCAGGGTTAATCCCGACATCCTAGGAGATTTCTATATTTGCAGAGCCGACACGTGGCGCTCTTGTACTATAGATTCACCCAAGGAATGGTCATTTTCTGCATATGACTGCTTAACCTCACATTCGTAAAGTGAGCTTTCAACTCATTATGGCCTTCTCTTTTTGAGATCTTTGCGAAGCCAACTGTATGCAGATGTGAGATTTCGATTCCCTGCATAAATGGGCATCTCACTTCCTTAGCATGTTAGACTTGTGTCTTTGACAATGGCACCTTCACGTGGATGTCCCGTGGCTGGCCATTACGCTAAGACATGTGTGGCCACTGGTAGCGGACGTTCTAACTTTCAACGAAGGATATCTGAGCTTTAGCTATCATACAGTAGGAGACTCGCTGGGTGGACTTTTGAGCTTAAGCAGCCATACAATAGGAGTCTCTGTCGACAGACGTTTGAACCTAGGTTTGTCATATAATTACGGACTTTCGGACGACAGATATTTGAACCTGAGTTTGTCATTTCAATTAGTGAGGTACTCAGCAAGCGGACCACTCATGTTCCAAATTCTTGTCTTCGTACATTATCACCCATGCGAAGGGGTTGGCTGATGAATCCATAATGATTTCTGGACACAGCATCTCTGGGAGCCACTGAAATCCGATAATCCTCATATAGGCCATATCCGTGGCGCACGATGAAGACTTGTGGCAGGAGTCTTACATGAGGATCCGTAAAACCAGCCTAGAACCTAGTGGCGCCTGAGTTGAGGTATGGAGGATCTCTTTTTACACACCATAGCGGCCTTGACTTTCCTCCATGCCTGTGATCGAAATCACCGCGACACACACCGTGTGGTTATGTGTGGAAGGCAAAGCTAATCGGTCCCAACACAAACAGGAAGCAGGGGTCTAGCTACTAGGATAAGAACATAAAGCCAGAGAACTGGTGTACATACCACAATCTTAGCCATGCAAGTGTCTCGCAATATACTAGACCACAAATATAACGGGAGACTGTTGACAGCGCTGTCATCAGCAGGTTGAACGTTGTCGAGTTTTTGATTTCATTGTTTGAAAGAATGGAATGGATAATCTTTCACCAATGTGCTCGTGATAGAAATTCTACAGGGACATTTTTTTTTATTAACGTGAAGGTTTTAGTGTATCAAATGAGCTGCGCCTATCTTATCTATGGGTAAGGCTTCAGAAAAAAAAAAAGATATATCTTCTTCCCACCAATGAAGTATATTGGGTACGTGATGCTAGCCAAGGCTTTTTTTTTTTCCTACAAAAAATGGTGCCGGTACTCACCATAAAATGTCTGGAAAATGTGCCGGTACTCACCATAAAATGTCTGGAAAATGTGCCGGCTCACCATAACATTTCTGGAAAATGTGCCGGCTCACCATAAAGTGCATATTTCAGCAAAAATAAACATGCCTGGAACAAAGGTGGTGGTACTATTTACCTCTAGAAAAAGTCCTGAGTACTTTCAGAGCAATGCTTGATGGGGGACGTGGTCAGTATTATGCAGTACATTCATAATTTTCATGATAAGCACGGTTCACCATCTCACATGGTCAGTCTTAGATCAGGTCTGTGCTCTTGTTAATTGTCATGTGGCTGAACCATCCACGTTTTTATCGTTGCTTTCACCTTGCTCCTTTTGAAATAAAATTCACCTGTCGCCGCAAGGTTTTCAGACAGACGGCGTGGCTGCCCTAGGTCTGTTCTTCAGGGCAGTAACTGTAGATAAAGAGGAAACCACACAAATAAAGCTAACGTCACTTTCCATGAAACCAGTTGGGAAGGCTAACTTGGGGAATAAGTTTGTAATGTAGAATATAGGCCTTTTCTGAAAAGTACTATAGCTACTATTGAACTGCCGGCTCGACACCTGATGGTGCTGATTATGTCCAGTAACTATGACGTGTAAACTAAGAAAACAGCAGATTGGTGGCGGAACGAGGATGGGGGCACCATGAATAATAACACAGTGCTGAAGGTCTTCTTCTTCTTCGCGTCCACCAGATGTTAACTATGGCAGAAAGTTCTGATTGTTCGTCCACTTCTGGACTGCAGTCCTGTTCCAAAACTTGAGCGTTGCGTGTGCATCCGTTTGACAGATGTTGGTTCCTTTTCTCTCAAGCAAATGCACTCTGACTTTGAAGGAGTTCCCAATAAGTCGACTCTTGCGACATGCTTTTGGGTAGGCAGTGGGTCTATTCTTGTTTTCCCTATAACCCCGGAACCCACACGGGGAAATGCTGAAGTAAACTGTGCATTTATAATGCTGTTAACAATGGGATGTGACTTTAAGAAGCGGAGACATTCAAGAAGATATGTAAAAGTGAATAATTTAGCTTGCGAAACCAAACTTCGGTGGTCTTAGTCAAGCAACTGGTAAGCCGGCTCACAGGTACAATGGGGGCTGGGGCAGAGATATCAGGTGTTGAGGTGAAACAGGGACACTAGGTTAGACCAGGTCTGTAACCAGACTAGTGGGTTCTTTATTAATATCCTACCCCCAGATGACGTCACAGGACAATCCAACATTTTAGAGGGTGGTAAGACTAAGTTTCCCGGGTTTCTGATGCTTTTAACGACCCCAAAACATCTAAAACTGGCCCTAACCACAACCCACCTACGTCCAACGAGAGAGTGCAGACTAGGTCCCACGACTGCATGCAGCCTATCTACCACCCCCTGAAATATTAGACTGTCCCGTGACCTGTGGATTTTTCCTGTTTGGGATAGAATATTAATAAAGCACCGACTATTGTTTTAGAAGAGAAAAGACATGGTCATTCATGTCATAAGAGTGAATAGTTACATGCATAGCTATGCACTGTAACGTGTTGATGTAGGTTAGTGGATAGGGATGAATACAAGGGCATACAAGGTCCGACAATTAAGTAATGAGACTGATTTTATTATGGCCAAGACAAAAATGCCATCTATGAAGAAAAGCATGGAATCTAAAGAGGCAACATTCATCTATGATCTGGCAACTTTTCATCGCCTCTCAATAAGCAGACAACAAATAAGCCCACATTTTTTTGACATAGTCAGAGGTGCATTGTTACGTAATCAGCATGGAGCAAAAAGCTAACATTAATTAATTTTTTACAATTCAGAAAATACGCCATTGAAACAGTTCAATTGATGCAACAAGTTTATGAGGATAAGTGCACAAATTTCCAGGTGGTGTTCACAATTCAAAAGTGGCGTGAAAATGATTACAAATGCACCTAGACATGGACGCATAATTTCTGTTCGCAATGAAGAAACTGCCAAAGTCAGAGAAGGGATACAAGAAGATCATTGTTTTATGTGAGGATGATGCCAAATGAATTTGGTGTTAATAGAGAGACCATTCATAACATTTTAGTGCAAGATTTTACAAGAAAAAAGTTGCTTGCCGGTTTGTACCACATTCGTTATCTGATGACAAAACATCAGCGGGTTAAGTACCCAAAAGACATCATCAAAACAAGAATTTGTGGCTCAAAAACAAGTGTGTGTTCTCAGCCTTCCACCCGATTCCCCAGATTTGCCTCCCTGTGATTATTTTCTATTCCCAAAATTAAAGTTACGATTGAAAGGACGCTTCTTTAAACATCCAGTCATTTCCTTGCGAGATGCAATTTTTCGTTATTTTGAAGCCCCACCCTGGCTCTTGCCAGTGGCCGCAATATAGCCCGGCCATAATTATGGTCTAATGGCTGAACGCGATTTTGGGACCTCTTTACAGGTGATCCTCATCCATATGGTGGCACTTTGTGTCATCGGCTGTTTGTGATGTCCTCGTGGGAAAAAAATCTTCTACTGCTACGCTTCTTAAACGATATTGATGACATCCAAAGGGCAGTAACATCGACTTTAAGGGCCATAACAACAAAAGAACTACACAGGTCGTTTCAGTGTTTGTTAGATCGTGTCACTTGCTGTATCAATGCACAAGGTGCTTACTTTGAATAAAATGCAGGTTTTATCTTCAACTGTTTATTATTTTAATTGTTATGGAATTAGTCACATTACTTAATTGTCGGACCTTGTAAGAATGAGAGATTTAAGTGAGGACTGTTCATGAGAAGAAGGGTGGTAGGTTACAATATAAAATACGATTTCTGTTAGTGCAATGTTTATATGCATAGGTATGTAAACTTATAGATTGTTTGATGACATGACAGTTGCAGTCATGGTTTTACTGGACTGGCTAATTAGCAGTAGCTTGCAAGTAATTTGTAGTCAACATTTGGCTATTTAGTAGGTGGTATCCATAAAATCGCTGGCTCTTCTTCTTTACGTTCACTGGGTGTAAACTCCTGGGGAAAGTTCTGGTTGTTCACCTCTGGACTTTAGGCTTGTTCCAGAACCCGAGTGTTGCGTGCACATCCATTTTACAGTTATGACGTATTTGTGTGCAGACTATTGGCCCCTTGCCTCTTAGGCAGATGCACTCCGACTTTGAAGGAAAACCCCCCGTTAGTCAACTCTTACCACATGCTTTTTGGTGAGTCAGTGGGTGTATTCCCCACAATGGGAACCCGGAACCTACACGGAAAAAATTGTTGGCTGAGAAGTAGTATTACAGTATTTATGTCAAAGTACTGATCAACAGCAAGAAGATTCTAAGTTACTTGTTAGTTTATCATTCAGTAGAGTAGATTCTGCTAACAGCTGTAATGAATGGTAGGCTGTTATAAAATTTGAGATCTTGTAGTGTCAGTATCAAGTAGGTTCACTGTGATTTCAACTTGGTATAATATCTTGTATATTATGTTGTTTTTTGGGCTGATCTTGTCTGTGTAATAAGAGATACACGACTTTGTAATTCTTGTCCCTAATAAACATGATTTTTATCTATTATTCCATAATTAGTTTGTTAAGTACAGGTGTGGTATCACTATTAGTTGTTGTAGTCTTTTACTACTTTATTATACTGATACTATCTTTTATACCTCCACTGACTATTCCTTGATTGTCAGGGGAGGGGGGTTAGACTCATACTACACTACCCACACAGGAGAATTTTTCTTCTTCTCATACATACTTTCACTACATTCTTCTTGTCTGTCTTTCCTTTCAAACCCCTTTTTCTCTCTAAAACTTTTAATGTAAACGCTCAGGCAGAAAGTTATTGTTTGCCCACTTCTTGACATTCAGTTTTGTTCCAGCAACTTCAGTTTTGCACGAAGATTCGTTTTACAGATCTGGCTAATGCAGACCGTTGGCTCCTTGCATCTCAGGCAGACACCCTCAGACTTTGAAGGAAACAACTAGTTAGTCAACTCTCATGACATGCCTGTTAGGGAGGCAGTGGGTCTAATTTGCCTTCCCGTCCACAAAGGGGCCCTGGAACCCACAAAGGGAGCTTGGCTCATGCATTACGTGATTCACATGTAACACTAAAATAAAGTCAAGATACTAGGACTTTATTGCATTGGGTTTTCTCCCATCTGGCTTGTCTCTCCGCAGCATTTGCATCAAGCCTGAACTCCATAGGTCAAGTGACAATCCCCAGGAATCTACTTCAAAACTGCAGTTGTGAAATGAGTGACGAAGTCCATAAAACAAATCTATGACCTACAGAGTGAGAGGCTAATGGTATAACCTCTTTGCCTCAGAAACAGTATTGCAATGAACACTAACAATTACAAGCAAACACAAAGGTTAGTTGGATTCAATTTTATTGCATGAGAGTCCAGATGAACATGTCTGCTGCACTCATCTAGACACATTACAAGAATGATAATAACAGAGGAATGACAACACTGGATGTGCAGATGACAGTTGTGTAACTTTATCTGCACACAACAAATGTACACACAGAATAATAAGAACAGAAAATTGCAATATTTCTGGATTAAAACAAACATCAGGCATCTTGCCTGATATATACCAGGTAAAAAGCACAAATGTTGTCAGTATAAGATCAAACAAAACAAAAAACAAATGTCTATGTCACTGACAAAATATTGAACGAAATCCCCACTCATATAATACTCCACACACTGAATTCAACACTTATGTAACTAATTACAAATGTGTCAAAGGAATAAAAACATAAAATGATGGTAAACAGGCCACACAACCTACACTTTATTAAAGACACTCATGCATGTGTTACACCAATCATTGAGCAGCAAGTTGATGTTTTGAAGGATTCATTACAAATGGTTGCTTTGATGAACCAGAAAGAAAAACAACTGATTTAAAATGCTGTGTAGTTGTTTCCCATCATTCCACCGCCACTGCCCATCCCGTCACCGTAGCCTCCCCCCATGTTGTAACTATTCAGGCCTCCTGAAAAACAATACATTTCATTAATAATGACCACCAAAGTGCATATTCAGGGACTTTGTCACTCTGCAGTACACTAAAGGGGCATAAATTCTTTCTCCAAATCAGTTAAAATCAAGTATTACTTTTCATGCAACTACATACATTGTTACAGATCTCAATGTTCAAATCTGATTTTACCAAACCTCATATTTAGCCCGTAGTTGATTTTAACCTAACGCCAATGAAATATACTTGTTACATATATATGTTTTCAATTGGTAACAATTAAATATGTAATAATTAAATATATATATTTTCTTCCTTTCCATTTTGTAGCATTCTCAGCTTTTGAGGTTCACTGCTGCAGAAATCATCAGCCTCCATTCGTAACTGTAACAGGGGTTGGTGACTGTAAGGGTTTGAAGATCTGCTTGCTTATTATTCCTCCATTTTTCTGATCCAGGTCCTAGTCTACTCTCACTCAATCATTTCTGTCTGTTATCTGCCATATGTCACAACTTTAGCAACAAATTTTGTTCAACACATTTTGCTGTATCTCAACTGAGGAAACATCCCTAATCTGTTGCCTCCTATGACATGCTTATAGCAGGGTGGGTTCTATTCTTTTATTCCCTACAAATCGGACACAGAAATCCATACAAGGAGCTGTTTGCATTTAGTGACTTTTCTTTCTGTAAAAAAAAAATAATGACTAAAATACGAGGGGAAGTCAATAAGTAACTCACAAATATTACAAATAAAAAAACTAGAGTTAGAAAATATTCTAAATGAGGAACAGATTCATATATATTGTCTACAAGAAACCCACCTCACTGAAGACACAGTCTTCAAAATTAAAGGTTATCAGTGCTTCCGATCAGACCGGAAAGGCAGGAAAAAGGGTGGAATACTGACTCTTGTGAGGAACAATTTCACTGCGTGCCAGACTGAAGTATATATGGATGGAGCAGAATATCAGATTCTGAAACTACAAACTGGAAATGCAGACTTATACCTGATCAATTATTACTGCCCAAGTGATCGTCCCCAGGCATTAGACACAATACCAGTGGAAGAAAAGATTATTCTATGTGGAGACTTTAACAGCCACTCACAAAGCTGGGGATATGACCATATAGACCAGAGAGGAGAGAAACTGGAGGAGTGGCAGGATGAGAACAGACTTGTTCTGATTAATAGGCCAACTGATCCACCCACATTCTACTCGAGGTCGTTGCACACCACTACTACCTCAGACCTAGCATTTCACTCTCCAGATCTGGAATGGAACATTAAATGAGTTGTTGGAAATCAACTGGGAGGCAGTGACCATGGACCGGTCTTCCTGAATGTAGAAAATGAGGTCAGAGAAACTAGTACGCTGCCAAGGTGGAACTACAAGAAGGCTGACTGGACAATGTTCAAGCACCGTACCAGTATACTGCTTGGAAGTCTCAGCGTAGTTAAAGAATTTAACAAATGCGTACTAAAGGCAGAAGGAGAATCACTACCAAGAGGTGCCCGTAAGCATTTTAAGCCATACTGGAGTAATGAGCTAGAAAATTTACAAAACGAAGTAGAAACATCCAGAAAGATAGCAGAGACCAGGCCAAACCAAGAACATCACAATAACTACCAGCATGCAAAAGCAAAATTTGTAAGGGCAAAGCTGCAGGTTAGAAGGGAAAGCTGGCAGGAGAAAACAAGGTCGCTGAACTTTGAAAAAGACAAGAAAGTTATGGAAGCTTGTGAAACAAATTAATGATGAGGACATAGGATGCAACTCAAAGATCACGCCGCAGAAAGATGGAAACATGGTCACAGGAAAAGAGGCAGCCAACCTATTTGCGGACACTTTTGCTTTAGATAACGATATTGAAATCAGTTCAGAGAAAAAACATGAAATTCAAGAAAAGACACAATTTAGAAGTCAGAAAGAAATAACATCAGAGGCGCTAGAGGTGCCAATTACACTTAATGAACTGGAGTTGGCCATTTTAAAGCTGAAAATGAGGAAGTCACCAGGAGCAGATGGTATATCAAACGAAATGGTCAGAAACTTAGGAACAGTAGCCAAAACAAAGCTTTTACAGATATTCAATGCTTGCTGGGCAACAGGGAATGTTCCACAGATCTGGAGAGAGGCAATTATGATACCCCTCATAAAGCCTGGGAAAGACAGTTCCAATGCCTCCAACTACAGACTGACCAGCCTCACAAGCTGTCTCTGTAAAACAATGGAGCGCATCACCAACCTCAGACTACAGTGGTACATTGAAAGTGAAAACATCATTACACCACAGCAGGCGGGCTTTAGAAAGTTCTATTCTACGGAAGACCAGACAACATACCTATCCCAAGAAATAGAGGATGCTTTTCAAGATAAGAAACTGGAACTCGCGGCATGGATAGATTTAAGGAAAGCTTTTGATAAGGTTTGGAAGGAGGGGCTTTTGAAGAAATTGAGAAACTATAAAATAAATGGAAAAATGTACAATTGGATTAAAGCATATCTACATAACAGAAGAGCCAGGGTACAGGTAGATGGTTTTAAAAGTAAAAAAGTTCTACTGCGACAAGGCGTCCCTCAAGGTGGTGTCCTGTCGCCCACACTTTTCCTCTTATTTATCAACGATCTGGTTGCTGAGATACCAAATGGAATCAAAATGGCAATGTATGCCGACGACCTGGTACTGTGGTGCACCAATGAACATGCAACAATAGCCACAAAAACAGTACAGCGGGCTACAAATGCATTTGAGGCATGGGCCAATAGATGGTGTGTCAGCATCAACACAGACAAATGTAGCACCACACTCTTCACCCTCTCCCCAAAGCAAAAAGCGGGCATCATCAAAATAAACGGAATACCCATAAGAGATGATAAAGAGCCCACATACCTAGGAGTCACATTTGATGACAGGTTGACATGGAGAAAACATATCAACAAGGCAGCAACCAAAGCCAGGAGGAAGACAGCAATACTAAGAAAACTAAGTGGAACCACATGGGGAGCAGATGGGAAAATACTCAATAAAGTATACAAGCAGAGCATACTTCACACTTGGAATATGGGTCAACTGCATGGTGTTCAGCATCTAGTACCACATTAAAGGAGTTGGACAAAGTGCAAAATCAAGCGCTCAGAGTCATCACAGGAGGGATGAAATCAATCCCCATATTAGAAATGGAGAAAGCTGGGAAAACACAGGCACTGAGAGAACGCAGATACAAAGTTGCAAATACAAGCTGAAAAGTTACTCAGTATGCCAGATCACTCGATGGAAAATAGATTTAAGAACCTAGCCTTGGGACGGTTAAAAAGAAGCAGCTTTATACACCAAGCAAAAAGAATATGTAGACAAACTCCTTACCTTCCAGAAATTGGTTGCCCACTTAAAAGTATTCCGGAACAAACCCCATGGAGAGAAAAATGCAAACTAACAGTACAAATCCAGACCAATGTGAAAGGGATATTTGACAAGAAAGAGCAAGACAGTGTACAACGCAGAATGGCCACCCTGTTATATTGATGAAGAATACCCACAAGAACAATGGGTCAGAGTCTATACAGATGGGTCCGCAGAAAGTGCAGTTAGAAATGGTGGTGCTGGAGTGTACAGCAAATTCCCAGGTGGTACTACGGATAAGTCCAGCATACCAACCGGAAAGTACTGCCATAACTATGATGCAGAAACTCAAGCTATCAAGATAGCAACAGAGAAACTGCTAAATACCAATCTTGGCTCACTGTATGTGGTAATGCTGACAGATGCTTACAGATGCTAAATCAGTACTTGAAGCACTCCAGTCTAGGAAACTACCAGAATTGCAAACACTGCTGACACAACTCAGCCTTCAGCGAAGAGTCGTAATGCAGTGGATACCGTCTCATTGTGGAGTGCCTGGAAATGAGAAAGCTGATCAACTGGCAGGGGAAGATGCGACAAAAGAGCAGCCGGATGTACCAGTCACATACCACCAAAAGAAAAGAATCATTAAATCGATCAGGAAACCAGCCCCAGCACAAGACGACTATTTTATTTTGGGCAGATCAGAACAAGTCATTATCCTCCGCCTCAGAACAGGGCACAACCGATTACATAACCACATGTACACAAAATTCAAGATAGGTGTATCAGCCATGTGCACCTGTGGAAATGTGCCCCAGACAGCAGAGCATGTACTCCAGGACTGAACCGAATTTGACACATTAAGGCAAATCTTTTGGCCAGAAAGAACAACAGTGGAACGTAAACTTTATGGACCACTGAATGAACTAACAATGACAGTGAAATTTATACAAGTTTCCTTTTTTTTAGGTGGCGCTAAGGGGTTTCATGCCCCATTCGCAACCCAGAAACAAAATGGTGGGCTGTACCCCAAAGAACAAAATTTCTGTTTTTTTTTAAAGTTGGGGGGGGGGCAAATGGGCTGCCACAAAAGGAATTTATTTAAAGGGCAATGTTCCGTTTTTCAGCCCGACTTTGTCCCTAGCAATTTCCCCCCTTTTAGTCCCCGGCTGTTTGAATTTTGTGGTTTCTTTTTTTCAGTCAAAAAAAAAACCTTGTGCAAAAAAAAAGAGCAAAATATCAAAAATCCATTTGTCTTGAGACTTAATGGGCCCCGAGTCATAGTGTGGGAAATTCGGGGGTCCCCTTTGGGAAAAAATAAAAAAGACACAAAGCCTCCCCCAAAAAGCAGTCAAAGGGGCTATAATTAGGGACATCCCAAAGTCAGACTGATTTAAAGAGAGGCAAAAAAAACCCCCCAGGTCCTAAGATAATTTAGGAGCCAAAGGGGGGGGCCCTACAAATAAGCCAAAACCCGTGGGAAACGGATGTGCAGGCAAAAACTAAGGTTCTGGAAAAGAAAATCCAAAGTCGGAGGAAGACGAACAACCAAAAACTTTTCCCAAAGGGTTTAGACCGGGTGAAAGCAAAGGAAAAAGGGGAAAAAATTTACCATCAAGTTGCCGTCCCGCCCGGGGTTTGGTTTAAGGTTTCAAAAAATTTTTTGGGGGGGAGGTTTAAAAGAAAATTTAAAAAGGGTGCGTTTCTTTTT
>CAJHNH020004729.1:0-7500 GCA_905116865.2 Candidula unifasciata
GCTTACCTGAGACTGTCTGTAGCTTACATGTGACTGTCTGTAGCTTACCTGTGACTGTCTGTAGCTTACATGTGACTGTCTGTAGCTCACTTGTGACTGTCAGTAGATTACCTGTGATTGTCTGTAGCTTACCCGTGACTGTCTGCAGCTTACCTGTGACTGTCTGTAGCTTACATGTGGCTGTCTGTAGCTTACATGTGATTGTCTGTAGCTTACCTGTGACCGTCTGTGGCTTACATGTGACTGTCTGCAGCTTACATGTGACTTTCTGTAGCTTACATGTGACTGTCTTTAGATTACCGGTGACTGTCTGTAGCTTTCATTTGACTGTCTGCAGCTTACATGTGACTATCTGCAGCTTACCTGTGACTGTCTGCGGCTTAGCTGTGACTGTCTGTAGCTTACCTGTAACTGACTACAGCTTACCTGTGACTGTCTGTAGCTTACATGTGACTGTCTGTAGATTACCTGTGACTGTCTGTAGCTTACCTGTGACTGTCTGTAGCTTACATGTGACTGTCTGTAGCTTACCTGTGACTGTCTGCAGCTTACATGTGACTGTCTGTAGCTTACATGTGACTGTCTGTAGATTACCTGTGACTGTCTGTAGCTTACATTTGACTGTCTGCAGCTTACCTGTGACTGCCTGTAGCTTACATGTGACTGTCTTTAGCTTACATGTGACTGTCTGCAGCTTACCTGTGACTGTCTGTAGCTTACCCGTGACTGTCTGTAGTTTACCTGTTACTGTCTGCAGCTTACCTGTTACTGTCTGCAGCTTACATGTGACTGTCTGCAGCTTACCTGTGACTGTCAGTAGCTTAACTGTTACTTTCTGCAGCTTACCTGTGACTGTCTGTAGCTTACATGTGACTGTCTGTAGCTTACCTGTGACTGTCTGCAGCTTACCTGTGACTGTCTGTAGCTTACCCGTGACTGTCTGTTGCTTACCAGTTACTGTCTGCAGCTTACCTGTGACTGTCTGCAGCTTACTTGTGACTGTTTGTAGCTTGCCCGTGACTGTCTGCAGCTTACATGTGACTGTCTGTAGCTTACATGTGACTGTCTGTAGCTTACCTGTGACTGTCTGTAGCTTACCCGTGACTGTCTGCAGCTTACCCGTGACTGTCTACAGCTTACCTGTGACTGTCTGTAGCTTAACTTTAACTGTCTGTAGCTTACCTGTGACTGTCTGCAGCTTACCTGTGACTGTCTGTAGCTTACATGTGACTGTCTGTAGCTTACATGTGACTGTCTGTAGCTTACCTGTGACTGTCTGTAGCTTAACTTTAACTGTCTACAGCTTACCTGTGACTGTCTGTAGCTTACCTGTGACTGTCTGTAGCTTACCTGTGACTGTCTGTAGCTTACATGTTACTTTCTGCAGCTTACCTGTGACTGTCTGCAGCTTACTTGTTACTGTCTGCAGCTTACCTGTGACTATCTGTAGCTTACATGTGACTGTTTGTAGCTTACATGTGACTGTCTGCAGCTTACATGTGACTGTCTGTAGCTTACCTGTGACTGTCTGTAGCTTACCTGTTTCTGTCTGCAGCTTACACGTGACTGTCTGTAGCTTACCTGTGACTGTCTGCAGCTTACCTGTGACTGTCTGCAGCTTACCTGTGACTGTCTGCAGCTTGCATATGACTGTCTGCAGCTTACCTGTGACTGTCTGCAGCTTACATGTGACTGTCTGCAGCTTACATTTGACTGTCTGTAGCTTACATGTGACTGTCTGCAGCTTACATGTGACGGTCTGCAGCTTACCTGTGACTGTCTGCAGCTTACATGTGACTGTCTGCAGCTTACCTGTGACTGCAGCTTACCTGTGACTGTCTGTAGCTTACCTGTGACTGTCTGTAGCTTACCTGTGACTGTCTGTAGCTTACCTGTGACTGCAGCTTACATGTGACTGTCTGTAGCTTACCTGTGACTGCAGCTTACCTGTGACTGCAGCTTACCTGTGACTGTCTGTAGCTTACCTGTGACTGTCTGTAGCTTACATGTGACTGTCTGTAGCTTACCTGTGACTGTCTGTAGCTTACCTGTGACTGTCTGTAGCTTACATGTGACTGTCTGTAGCTTACATGTGACTGTCTACAGCTGACCTGTGACTACAACAGCTTAACGATTTGCCCTACTTGATGTTCAGAGTGCGATCAGTGCCAATGTGGAGAAACCTTTCACAACAAAGATTTTATCATTAAAGTCTTGGAACAGGAAAGCCTTTCTGCCATTGAGAGTGTTTTTGGTGGGGGAGACGGGTGGTGGGGGGATATGAAGGAGATGAATAGAGGAGGTGAAGAGATGGATGGAGTAGGTGGAGGGGAGGTAAGTTGGGCGGTGGATGGCAATAGTGAAGGATGGGATGAATGGAGGTGGAGGAGCATGAGGTGAAATAAGGAGATTGGTGGAGGAGGTGTATGGAGGGGTTTGAGGGAGAAGGTGGAGGAAAGACGTGTATTAAAGAGATGGAAGGGTGAGATGGATGAATGAGGGGGAGGAAGAAGGTGGAGGTAGGAAGCTGAGTGTGGAGATGGCTTGAGGAGGTCCGATAAGAAAGTGGTAAGTCTTTATTTAGGCGATCGAACAAACGCTGTTTGAGATAGTAAGTTGTGAACTGGAATGATAGTCCATGACAGTAAACAAGGCACTCGATGACGATCATGATTTTGTATCCATCAGAATAATAGCGCTGTAACTTACATTGCATATCGTAAGAGGCGACCAAGGATTACTGGCATTGGAATAGCTATCCTACCCTGCAGAAAACTGCAGCTGAAAGTTGAATAAATCATAAACCAGATTACAAAGCAGTTAGTGCGTGTTGGTGATGGATTTTTCTCCATTCGTAAAGAGATTTCTCAAGACGACATGTGCCAATATATGGCACTGAAATAATATGATCTACTGAGTTTGCCTTTCCACCGTGCATACTACAAAGCTTCAATAAATATCTATTAGAATCTATTTCGAATTTCGCTCTTGCTCTCTTGATGTATTTACCTTTTTCTTCTTCTTGTTACAGTTAACAGGTTGTAAAGTCCGGAGGAAATTTCTGGTGGTTTGTGAGTATCTGGACTTTGATCTTGTTTCCAAAACTTTAGTTTTTAAATGCACATTAAGTATTTTTGTGCACATCCGTTTTAAAAATCTAACTTGTTTATAGGCGGGCCATTAGCTCCTCTCGTCTCAGAAAAATGCACTCTAACTTTGAAGAAGCTCTGCTAATTGGGCCTTGGAACCCATACAGAGAGATGTATTTATTTAACTCATATAATTTACTCGATGTATTTGCCCCGCTTCACCCGGGATGGTGGAAGAAAGTTTTATGTTCCGTCTTCAACCTCACCTCGGTCTCATGTGATTTTAAAGGAGAGAATAGCAAGATATAGTTTATAAAAATTAAATTTGTAGGGGATGTACGGGTAGAAACATTTAAACGGATATAACTCTAGCGAAAGTTTATTATTACTAATTGTTATAATAAGCAAAAGAACTGCAGCAAAACCTATCCACCAATATGACTGTTAAATTTAATTGTGTATCCATAAGAGCAATTGTAAGTTTAAGCCATGTATGGTTCACGGTTTCGGAGGAGTTTGCAGCTCATAAAATACAGAAAGGGTTTGTAATGTATTGCAATTATATTTATATATGCTCGTCTGGTAATTTATATCTCTTTTCCCCCTAGTCAAGTGGGGGACAACATAACACGGAAACAAGTGGAGGTCGTAACACGGTCTCACCAGAGACAAACAATGCGATGTATTTGAGCAATGGAACGAACATTGGATCCATTCAAATACGAATGTGTTAGAGATAGGTGAATATGAAAGGAACTAAATCAGAAAATATGAAGAAATAAAAGAATCATCCATATATCCGCTGGTAAGATGAAGAAGAGGAGCATGTTGAGCGCATCATGTGGAGAAATGAACAAAGAATCATCACCAAGCAGACACCGAAGTGGGAAACAAATGCACTAAGGAAAAGATAACTCCCAAGACAAAGCCTAAGACACGCATGCTATCAAAATGCCAGCGCTGGATAGAACAGAATGGACGAATATATTTTTTGATTTATATGAAGCAATAATGGCGACTAGGCATAATGATGTTATGATGAAGGCATCTAAAAAACCATAGAAAGGGTCAACAACGAGGACTGGGTCTAGTAGTGGTTTTCAATGGTAGCTCCAAATTAATTAGACTTTTTCTAAAAGGAGCAAGAAACACTTTCTAAAGTATCCTCAACTTAATACAGTACTATTAGTTGTCCTTGCTTTCAGCTGCAACCTTAAAGTGAGACCGACCATCATGAGATTACACATTCCAGCCTGGATGGCAAGCCAACATAGCGAATCATAAACATTCCGTTCTGTCTCTAAAGAAGTTATAACCGGGGCAACCTTAATGGCAATACCAGCATGGTGTCAACATGTAGTCTCGTTTGGGCAAGCTTTAGACAAAGTATATCATCATGAATTTCGGAAGTGGTAGCCATGTTTACCCACAGTCCACTGTCTCGTGCACTCTCAGTTATTTCTCACGAAGATAGTCTTTCAGGCCAAGATGTTGAACTACTCTCATGACATCAAACTATCCAGCATCTTCTCTCTTGGTCTCTCCCTGCCTCTCTTCCTACCCAGATGTCCCACCCCGTCCAAGTACTCGAGTTTTCTCCTACTTGGGACAAAACCATGGAAATTAGACTCTCTTCTCCAGAGCTGGATATTCTGCTCTCTTCGGTGGTTAGTTTCTTTCAAAACATCGTCATTACATTTACAAAATCTCTCCATGATGCTTTGCCCGAAAATAAATGAAAATAATAATAATTATAAAAAAAAAAAAAATTGTCCAAAATCTAACTGGAAGAGACACCAGATAGTATTTCCAAGCAGAGCAAGGTTTGAAATTCTACCAAGCTTCAAAATAGAATCAATTAATAAGTTAGGTCTCTACAAGGAAGGTAGGCTGCTGTGTTTGTTATTCGACATAGGCTTCGTTAATATAAATTTATGCAACCTATGGGGCCATTTAAATGGTTTGAAATGAATTCTGTCCGTATTCCATAATTGTGCATTTCAAGCTGTACGATAGACATGGCCAATAAGACACCTTTTTTGGGGGGTGCCTAGTTGACCATTTTTTAGTGCACTTGTATCCATAGCGAGACGCAGATGCCGTCTGGAGGTGACAGGTTCAATTCCCGGTACGGTAACTACAGCTTTCGATTTTTATGTTGTCTAGTGTGCTCTTCTATCTTTCTACTTCTTTCTATGAGTGCCGATCAATACACTTTCTGTTACTTGAATAATTCTCTCCAGCATGCTCTGTCTTTTGTCTCGGCATCACACTCTCTCATACTGCCATTCTTCACTTTATTATGTTGTCCCCCCCACTTGTATCGTTGCCTACCCTTTGCTCTCTAGTCCCCACTCTCTCTTTTCACTCACAGTCTTCCACGAAACTCTGTATTTGAGTGTTTCTGTCTGCATGCGATACAATCTATTCTTCTGTATATCCACATTTCCAAAAACTGTCTTTGATTTTTCAGTCACCTCTTCATTGTCCAAGTTTCTGCACCACACAGCTATTGAGTATTAAAAAAAAACAAAAACATTTGACGATTCACATTTCTGATGTGTTGTTTATCTCTCTACCTGTCAACAGTTTTCCCATCTTTTGAAGATAGCTTTAGTCATTCCTATTCTCTTTTTTAATTTATAGAAAATGTACCTTGTTTAAAACGGTAGCAACATTAGTTGATAAAAAGAGCTAAACATTGTGATAGTATTCATTTGAGAAACGGCATTAAACCTTGAACCTGCTAAGTCACGTGACATTGGCCTGGTGGCGAATCGGCTTTAGCATCGTGTGAAGTCTAGATCGCCTTTTTCATGTGCTGTTTATTCGTTATTATCGATAATATCATCTTTGTTTTCTTTGTTCTGCCACTGTGACCACCTTTTCTCGAGTGGTTGTCACCAGCGGCAGACGCTGGTCGTCGGCGACAGATCAGAAGACAGATATGGTTGAGCAAATCTGACCAAATGTGAAGAAAACTAAGTGTTTGAGTTTTCTTTTTTCGAACGCTTCATTTTTTACTTGTAAAAGAAAATCGTCTGTATAGACGGGGTCGACTATTTACAAGCCACGACAATGGCAGATGTTGTCATTAGGATGTATGTTTCGCTTCTTGGCGCTAGAAAGCGTCCACCAAGATGTGTGTGACTGGTTCTGAAATTATTTTCACAGGGTGTTGTCGTTGTTGTGGCCCTCTTTTTTGTTGTTGTTGTAATGATAGGACTTTAGTAATATCAGCAGCAGTAGTAGCAGGAGTAGTAGTAGTAGTAGTAGTAGTAGTAATAACAGTAACAGCAGCAGCAGTAGTAGCAGGAGTAGTAGCAACAGCAGCAGTGGTAGTAGTAGCAGTAGTTGTAGATGGTGATGATTTTAGTAGCCGATATGCCTATACAGATTTTACCGATCTTCTTTCTTTTTTTCTTTTTTTCTTTCTTTTCTTGTCTTTCTCTCTTTCTTTCTTTCTTTCTTTCTTTCTTTCTTTCTTTCTTTCTTTCTTTCTTTCTTTCTTTCTTTCTTTCTTTCTTTCTTTCTTTCTTTCTTTCTTTCTTTCTTTCTTTCTTTCTTTCTTTCTTTCTTTCTTTCTTTCTTTCTTTCTTTCTTTCTTTCTTTCTTTCTTTCTTTCCTTCTGTCTTTCTTTCTGTCCTTCTTATTGAATCATAAGTAGCAACTGAAGTCAGAAGTGGAAGCAGTAGTAATTGTTTTTTTGTTTTCGGGTAGAAATAACATCATTAATTGCAACAGTAGTGTTTGATACAGTGGCTGTTGTTATCTTTGTGTTGTGACTTTGTGCAAGTTCGTTGACACTCTTATTGCGTGTATTCTAATATAGTGTTGTCCGTAGCTAACGAACATGTGCATTTTAAACAGTGACGGTTTTCTGCAAGAGTTAGCCAACCCAAATTTCACCATGTACGTTCACTCTGACAGACTATTCCGTGATGCCATCTTCTCAATTGTATCGCTTCCTACCTATTACTTCTTTGCCTTCAACTTGTCTCCTCTTGAAAGCTGTTACATTAGTGATATATCTTTTAAACGTAATCAAAACTCTTCTAAATGTGTCGTTTTTACTACGGTAAATTTTGGAGTACAAGTGGACCTGGCATACAACTCGAACTGGCATACAAGTCGACCTGGCATACAAGTCGACCTAACGTACAAGTCGACCTGATCTACTAGTCGACCTGATGTACAATTCGACCTGGCATACAAGTCGACCTGGCATACAAGTCTACCTGACGTACAAGTCGACCTGATGTACAAGTCGACCTGGCATACAAGTCGACCTGGCATACAAGTTGACCAGGCATACAAGTCGACCAGACGTACAAGTCGACCTGACGTACAAGTCGACCTGGCATACAAGTCGACCTGACGTACAAGATTGTTGGCTTATAATTCTGGATAA
>CAJHNH020004729.1:12500-32693 GCA_905116865.2 Candidula unifasciata
CCACACTCTGCTACCCTTCTCCATTCCTCAGAGTGTAACTCTCAAGAACAGGAGACAATGTCTCTTTTCATTTATCTGTCTGTAAATTAGTACACCAGATAGAAGACAAGGTATATAGTGGAGATAGATAGACAATACCACACATAGATCATCCTCTCTCCACCCTCACATCTGCACTCGCAGACATACAATGTATCCCGTTAGTACCTATTTATATATTTCACGTCTCCACAGGCTGCTCACTACACACCCGATGTTTCCGTGCCAAACACACCTTTGATTCAGAGCGACTAGCTCTGACGTCACAGTATCTAGCAGGTTAAAGACGACCCAGATTCCATATGTCTGCTATTAGGCACAAAACTTCGTTTGTCTGGTCAGAGAATAATCATTTGTAGGGTTTAATATCTTTACAAATGGTGTGGGTTATGTAGAGCAAAAACTATGTATTCTGCACAGGGAAAGGTTTAATGTTCGGAGCCTTATCTCTGGACATCAAGAACGGCGCAACTCTGTGCGATCACACGGCTGAATCTTCCCTCTTTGCAGCAGTGGCCAACTTTAAAACGACATATATTATGGTACTCGTAAACTATAATCAACTTACCCAAGCTAGGAATTCTTCAACGATAAAACTGGTACTTTGAATGCGCCAATTTTATTCATAGACTGTATACACGTCTTGACACTTTGGAGATCAGGCTAAAGAATGCCGCTGAAAACTAAGCCTGACGTCTCTAGGAAAGAAGTCCCTGTATTCGTGCCCAAGGAGTAAAGAGGCTTACGAAATATTTGAATTAAACGCCAGAAATACTCAGCCAAGTTTGAAAATGTTGACTTCTCGATTCTCGAAGCAACTAGAGGGTCTAGAAATGATTATTTCACCAGATAGAGGTATATATAAATATAAGGGACTATATACCCCTCCGGACGGGTTTAAGTTTGAAATGTGACGTGCCCGCGAGGGAAGTCAGCGTCACGACTCGTCCACCCTGTAGGGTTGGCTGTTCACTCCACGACAATATATATATATATATATATATATATATATATATATATTATATATATATATATATATATATATATATATATATATTAGGGCTGTACCGAATATTCGCTTCGTATTTGCTTCTGGGCCGAATAGTGGACCTAATAACTATTTTATATTCGAGCGAATCCTTGCGGTTGGGCCGAATACGAATAGTGTTACGTTGCACCCGTTTTGCATACACTGCGATGGACTGAGATAACTCTGTCATTAACATAATAGTTGCTGTTGCCTAAGTCTGTCGTAGCAGGGGAAACTGCGACCCAGTTGCGTGGTACAGCAGCTGGTAAGGTCTTGGCTTGCTGACTGGACAGAGGCATTACAGCAGACGTTCTCAAACTGGGTGCAAATACCAGGGGTGCCGCGGTGAAAATCAAGAAAAGTCTGCTATAGAGTGTGATATTATTAAAGAAGGCATGAAGATAATTAAAAGTTAAAATTTGAATTGTCTTTCTTCGCCACTGTCGAAAAGAGGACAGGCAAAAACTGCATTTTTTAAAATAAAGAACATCTTTTGCAATATATCTTTGTGATTGATGGTTAGGAAAAGACTTGCTTCATACATCCAGTTTTAACATATAGCTGTGAGTCCTGGACAATCGGTAGGCAGGCCAAACAATTTCTTGACGCTTCATAGATGTGGTTTTACAGAACAATGCTTAAAATACCTAGAACAGCCACACACACAAAAAGCAACCAAGAGGTTTTGAAAGAGGCGGGAGCCTCACAGACATCAGAAGGAGACATCATGTTCCGGCCATATTATGACAAGAGGGAAAATGGGACATGTGGTGACCACTGGTAAGATCTGTGGAAGGAGGGATAGAGGAAGACAACGAGAGAAGATTCTTGACAGTCTTGTTGCACGGCATGGATGTGTGTTAGCACACGAACTAATACATGCTGCAGGAGATCACTATTCGGTACAGTCCTAATACATATGTATTTATATGCTAAGCTTTATAAAGAAATACAAAACAAATTTCAGGTACTGTTATATTTTAAGCCTTTCTGCCAAGGGAAGTGTAATCTTCAAACGACCCTGCTAGTCGTGGCTGTCATGCTTTGACTAAGACCAGGTCAAAAATGAAGTGTCATAAACAGTGCAAAACCGAAAAGCTAACAGCAGCTAGCATTGCAGCTTTATGGTATATCGGCACCAGGCTAGTAAAAGAGCAAACATGAAGCAGAGGATGTGAGCGACAAGGAATCAGGAGGATGAGGATTAAGAGGAGGGGGTGAGGAAGACGTGAAAGGAGTGGGGAGGAGGAGAAGAAGAAGAAGAAGAAGAAGAAGAAGAAGAAGAAGAAGAAGAAGAAGAAGAAGAAGAAGAAGAAGAAGAAGAAGGAAGAAGAAGAAGAAGAAGAAGAAGAAGAAGAAGAAGAAGAAGAAGAAGAAGAAGAAGAAGAAGAAGAAGAAGAAGAAGAAGAAGAAGAAGAAATCTGTTCTTCCTTTTAACCTTCACCCGGTGTAAGCTGCGGCGGAAAGTCTTAACTGTTCGTCCACTTCTGCACTTTTTGTTAGATTTGTTTCAGAACTTGATTGTTGCGCTGACATCTATTTTGCAGATCTGGCTTATTTGTGTGCAGACTGTTGTTTTCATAGCCTCTCAGGCAGGTTGTACTCCGACTTCGATGATAAAAAACCTGAATTAGCCAATTTTTAACACATACTTGCTAGGAGGCAGGGGGTCTACCGCCTCCTCCTCCACCTCGTCTATACAATAGCGACCCTGATCCAACACTGGAAATAACACATAATTGCAGTTTTTCTTATTTTGAAGAAATATTTGAAGAATCCTGGTTGTTGCCGGGGGCCCTGATATAACCTAATGGTTGAACAGGGTCTCTGGGACCTCTCCACTGGTGATTGTCATCCGAATAGTCGCACTTTAAGACACTGAGTGATTATCGTTCATTGTTATGTCATGGTGGGTAAAAATATCAGTCAACACTGGAAAAAAAAGTACAACAAAAAAAAAACAATTTTTGCATCACTTTGCTCTACACATACAGCTGTGTACAGTACAATTAAACAATTAGGACTACACATATATCTACAGGAACACAAAACAGATGCGCGCCTAGTACACACATTCGTACACTAGTAAATAACAAACATCGAGATGGGAAGGGACGGGGAGATGAGTGAAATAGGACAACTTTTTTTTGTTGCCTAAAAGCAGAGGTTAAAAGAGAAGCCCCCCAAACCCCCCCCCCCCCCCCTCACCCGCCCTCCCTTTCCCAGTACTTTTCAGGAAAACAAGATGTGACTTGTGTGCGCGCGCGCGTGTGTGTGTGTGTGTGTGTGTGTGTGGAATAATAGTACACAATTATATATACAGAAATAAAGAATTCAAAATGATACACTTTTCTGTAAATGAGCAACGGGATACCATGCGTTTAAAAAGCAAATTAACAACAGGCACAAAGAAATGTAAAAGAGAGTAATGAAACTACGAGTCCCAACAAGGAATGGAAATAACTACTAACTTCAACCGGAAAATAGGAACCGGTTCTTTGTGCGGAAGTCTCGGCAGGACGTAAAACAAACAGTAGCACATTTATCCGGTCTTAATTGGAAACTAAATCTGTAGTTTGCTTCATGTATCTGCCGCTTTGTTCACAGAAAATTTACAAGAAGCAATGACTAGAAAGTACAGTTATTCGGTTTAATTAATAGACAGTTGCAAAAAAAAAAAAATCACATTAAAACATACTGGAAAGTTCTCTGCAAGCTTTGGCAAGGATTACTCCAAGGATTACTCCAAGGATTACTTGATCCTTCCTGGCGTCTGTCGTTTCCTGCTTGCCTTGGGCAACAGGTATTAGGTTTTTTTGTTTTAATTTTTTGAAAGAGTGACCACATCAAGTTTCTGACTAGACCCCGAGCCCTCTCCTGGGCGTCATGCAGCCGTCGTGGATAAGTCTTTTGATTTAAGACAACAAATGCTGATGAAGGTAATTATACCTAAGCACCAACAAGTCGTGAAATTTGAGGCGTTCCGCCGGGCGTCTAAGGAGGGGGTTTGATTTGCTGAAGTGTATTTGTTTGTAATTGGGAAGGTCGTGTCTTCGGCACCAGCTAGGCCACCGCGATGTCTTCTAGCAGGTGATAAGAGCAAGGGCTATGTGCTTGTATTAGGGCATCTTCTTCGTCTTTTTCGTCTTCTTCGCATCCATCTTATTATTTTCTAACCGACACCAGTTGTAAGCTACCGGAATAATTCTGGTTATTCGTCCTCTTCAGGACCTTAGTCGTGTGCCAGAACTTGAGTCTTGTATGCACATCCGTTCTACAGATCTGGATTATATGTGTAAACATATGGGTTTCTTGCCTCTCTGGGAAATATATTTTGAAATTTTGAATTCAAAGACATCCCTAATTATTTGTCTCTTAGGACATGCTTGCTAGGAAGGCAGTGGTTCTATTCTTTGTTTCACCGCACAATGGGTTCCCGGAACCCACGTGAAACGGGTAATTTCTTCAAGATACAACATTAGGGTATGGTTCACTTCCTGAAAAGTTTCATGGCTACTGTAAAAACCCCACCTTTATCAGATAGAAGCATTAATCGCAGCCATCGTCCCCATCAATCTCCACTTCTGTCGCTAGGCGTTGTGGGTAGGAACAGTTTGCGATCCATTGTTTGATGGGCAGCAATGGCTTTTATCGTGTAGAAGATCTTTAATGTCATCAGTCCATGCGCTTAGGGCGACCTCTTGCTTTCACTCTAGATCTCTGCACGTATAGCAATAGCGTTGGAAGTTGTTCTAGCTGCAATATTACTAGATGTCCAAACCATTTGATCCTCTTTTTCCCAAAGAATTTGTTCTATGGTGTTGTTCGCACAGTCTGTTTGGTAATATTATTTCCAACTTTGTCACAGATAGACTGGCGGCTTTTCTCAGACATCTCATTTGGTGTCGATTTTAAGTAGGCTAGCCTCGGTGCTCATACTTATGTTTGGATGTATTAATAACGTTGTCAGTTGGTGTATGAGTGCGCTGATTCGTTGGCATCTTGTTTCTATTTCCCGTTCTCCGAGAATATACTTCACATATATTTAACTTCTCTAACTTGCTTCAGGCGTAACCATCGAATGCCCAAATGAAAGTGGCCAGACTGTTAAACATATGGCAAGTGCCTTTCATCCTCCTGTAAAAACCACATGCTTGATTTGTGGGATTGTGGTTTGACATATTGAAATACCTTGGACACATCGTCATCATTTTCATCATCATCAGTATCATCATCATCATGAGGGGACATTTCCGTCATCAAGTGTCCTGACCACAAGTCAACCAGACTGTTTCGTTCGTTCTATTCTTGTCTAACATCAATAATTTCAATGCCTATAGAAGCAGTTCTCAAAACCTTTTTCGCCGCGGCACCGGCACCCTTATGGGGCTAAATTTATTTCGCGCCACACCTACCCTTAAAACGGTTTGAATACTTAGGAAAAGAAGAAAAACAGTGCACATTTAATGTTCAGTTGTTTTTAATGTCATGAAAAAAATTGGAGGAATTGTTCAATATTTCTTTTACATCACTGGAACCAGAATTTTTGCTCCTGTATCTGTTTTTGTTGTTGTTATTGCTAAGCGAACGATGAGAATGCACTGCAGCCAATAGCATTGTCTTCAGTACACACCTGCATCCAGTATTCTTCTTGGCTTTCTTCACGGTGTTCCTGTTTTGAATTGCTGTCATAGGTGATCTCAAGTAGATTTTGAAAAATTCTTGATTATTGCCGGGGCACCCCTGATATACCCTCGCGGCCACCCTGGGTGCCGCGGCATCCAGTTTTAAAACCGCTTGCCTATATAAAGGACAGCTGGGCAGTGCAGGCAGGTAAGACAAATACGCACAACAGGCCCTTACCTCCAAACAGATACTGGGCTCATAAGTCACCCCAGGACTCACAGAACTCACCTGTAGTTTCATGACGGTGCTTATCACTTGTGATGGACAAACAACAGGGTGTCTTCAATTTCCTGTGGTTATCTTCATATTGTTGGATCGCGCCTGCTCTTCCAGGAAAAGCTGCCATAACCTTCTCTTAACCCAAAGATACTATTATATATGGTCGCCGGTGAAGCGCAGTTGGCAGCTACATTTTCTTGTCGGGTTTTGATTTCAGTTTGATTTCTGTCTGAACAGTTACAGTTTCAGTCACTATGTGTTAATCTTTCAGACCGCAATTGTGGAGGGGAAATCAAGTTTGAAGAATATTATGGCAGGTGAATGGCAGCTTCACGCTGCGGATAGACACTAGACTGACGCTCGATGGTCGTCGACAGTTCGAATCCGCATTAGGGCAGACTGTATTGTTTTGTTTTTTTAAATATCTGATCGTGATTTGCAGGGTGGCACAGCTAAAAATAGGTATCAGAATGCTACAGAAAGCAATAAGGCAAGCGGTGTGTTGACAACACCTTCTAGGTAACATTAACAAGAAAAAGGCTTTTATTAACGCCTTCAGGCCTAGTGGAGATATATGACTAGACCTATATTTTATAGACCAATCGGTAGTCGATGAGTCGCGTTGTCAACATGGTGCCAGTCGCCTTTACTTTCCATGACTGTCCCTGCTAGCCATTTAAAAAATGGGTCGACCTGCGAGCCAAGATCCTTTTCGAGACAAGTTCGGCTTCGCTAACATGGAATCTCGCAGCCAGGCTTCTAACAGCTACATCACGGCGGCTTCCGATTTCCTGAATGACCTAATGTGTACTACAACGTTGCATAGAACAAAGTCGTCTAGCACAATGTTATAGTGCGTTTTCAAATGCGTGTTCTTGCAATTTCGATGATTTCTCGGTAATTACCTATTCTGGGAAAGCGATATTTTGAATGGGCTCATGTCTTTATCATGTCTTTTATCTCCATGTTAATTTTTTTAATACATAAACGTTATTCAGACTGCCCAATAGTATCGAAACAGGCGTTTTCTTTGCTATCGTTATTCACTTGTATAATACTGTAACCAAGTGAGCTGCATGAATCCTAACCCTAATTGCATACTTTACGCCATTTACAACTTATGATGAAACTTGGCAGCAACCTAGCACACTTATTTTATAGCGCGTTGGGACACTTTCAGCGCAACAGTTGTAGTCTTATTTATAATTTATTTAAAACAAGTAACATGTTTGTTTTTATGAAAGATCGATTAGTTACGTTTGAACTTTGTACTGCGTAGCTCTTTAAATGCAATACAGCAAGGATCATAGTACTTTAAAAAAATGATACTTGGAATAAGGAAAAAAAAAAAGAGTAATTTCTACTTGTGAGGCGGCGGGGGTGGAGAGGGGGGGGGGGGGGGGGAACAGCACTCTGTCATAACGTTCAGAATAAAATAAATATTATTGTATAATTCCGTCCGTTTTTATGCCCTTACAGCTTAGACATTTTTTTTTTAAATTTCAACACGAATTTGCTAATGCACTATAATTAAAAAAACAAAAACAAAAAACAGCTGTTGGGTGCCGGTTGGTACAAAAATTAAAATAAAAAAAAAAAAAAAAAAAAAAAAAAAGAACGTAGCATCATATACTCGATTAGACTCTGTCGTGAGCTTCCTGTTTCTAAATAATATTGTCGCCAGCAATGTGGAGGTAATTCATACTACAACGGAGAAGAGGATACATTAGCCTTCTTCTCCTTCTTCACTTCATCTGTCACTGCTTCAGATGTCGCAAGAGATATAAGGTTCTACTTCCGGCTTTTCTGGCCTCCTCGCCCATAGACGCATTATGCTGTTGTATGGTTTCTCTGATGCTATCTTTCCATGTTTTTCTTAGTTTGCCTTGTGATCTACGTCCTTCACATCTCCTCGTGTATGCTTTGTATGGTATAGCCTCACAAGGCGTTCTCTCCAAGTGTGCAAACCATTTGATTTGTGATACTACTACTATAACACAAACAACAACAAAAACGAAATCTAGTACAACAACAACAACAAAATTACAACAACAACAACGACAACAACAACATTAACAACAACAACAACAACAACAACAACAACAACAACAACAACAACAACAACTACTCCTTCTTCTTCTTCTTCTTCTTCTTCTTCTTCTTCTTCTTCTTCTTCTTCTTCTTCTTCTTCTTCTTCTTCTTCTTCTTCTGTTTCTTCATCATCTTCTTCTGTTTCTTCTTCTTCTGTTTCTTCATCATCATCATCTTCTTCTGTTTCTTCTTCTTCTTCTTCATCATCTTCTTCTTCTTCTTCTTCTTCTGCTTTGTCTGTAGGTGTGCCCGTGAGCGTGTCTGTTTTTGTGTCTCTGTGTTGGCTCGTCCATATGCGTGTTTTTATGTGCATATGTATGTGTGTCTGTAAGCGTGTCTGTGTGTGTGTCTGTCTGAGTGTCAGTGTGCGTGTCAGTCTGTGTTGTGTGTCTATGTGTGTGTTTTTCTTTAAATGTCTATCTGTATGTGTGGCTGCGTGTGTGTCTGTGTGTATGATTGTATGTGGATATGTGTGGGTGTGGCTTGGCTGCATGTTTGTCCGTGTGTGTGTGTCTGTCTGTTTGTGTATATCTATGCTGTGTCTGTAGGTGTTTCTGCGTGTGTGTCTGTGTGTCTAAGCCTGCACGTGTCTGTGGCTGTGTGTTTCTCTGTGTGTTGTTTCGTGTGTATTTGTATGTTCATCTTTTGATAATGTGTGTGTGCGTCTGCATGTGTGTGTCTGTGCGAGTATTTGTGCGTCTGTGGGTTTGTTAGTGTGTGTTTGTGTATGTCTCTGTGTGTCAGTGTGTGTGTGTGCCATTATGTGTCTGTAGGTGTGTATGTCTGCATGTGCATCTGTGTCTGTCTGTGGCTGTGCGTGACTTTGTGTGTATCTGTGTGAGTCTCTATCGGTGTGTCTATTATATAATGTCTGCGTGTCTCTGCTTGTGTTGGGTTATGCGTCTGCGTGTATGTATGTGTGCGTATGTGTGACTGTGTGTATATATCTGTGTATGTGTGGGTATTGCGCATGTCTATGTGTGTGTCTGTTTCCCTGCTTTTGTGTGTGTATGTGTTTGTGTGTGCCCGTGACTGCATGTGTGTGTGTCTGTATGTGTCTGGGTTGTATGCGTGTGTGTTTCAGGGCGTGTGTATGTGTGTGTGTATGTATGTATGTATTTTTGTATGTATGTATGTATGTGAGTTTGTATTTATGTATGTATGTATGTGATTTTGTATGTATTTTTGTATGTACGTAGGTATGTATGTATGTGTGTATGTGTGTATGTATGTGTGTGCATGTTCGTGTGTATGTGGATGTATGTGTGTACTGGGTGCCTATGTGTTTGTGTGTAAGTGAGTGATTGGGCTTGTGTGTGTATGTGGGTGTGTGTGTTCGCGCGTGAGCGTGCGCACATATTTTACCACCCATGCTTTTGTTTTTGATTTTATTTCCATAATATGCGTATCATTACATGAATATAACATGCTTTATTGATGAAATACAACTGCTGTGTGAAAGATGGAAGTTTGGAAGGGCCGAATGTAAGACAGGCCTGGGTGCCTAATTTGTAACCCTTTGAAAAAAAAGTTTGTTCGTTCATTCGTTCCTTTTCTTCTTCTTCTTCTTCTTCTTCTTCTTCTTCTTCTTCTTCTTCTTCTTCTACTTCTTCTTCTTCTTCTACTTCTTCCTCTGCGTTTGAGTGTATTTGCGAACTATTATCTGTTTATAGGACCCTGTGCATAGCTAGCTGACATGACACAGGCAGGAAATGTCAGCAGCGAAAGAAGCTATAACAAGAACTTGGCTCGGTACGGCTGTAGACATGTTATGATTTGTCCTCCTTTAGCTCTACATGCCCTGTGCAGCAAGCATGCCCCCGACCTCATTATTTCGTTCCTCCAAAGTGCCAAATCCCAGGATGAATTGCTTCCCTGTCATGACTTCAGCACCGATACCTGATCCGGCGGACTCGCGTCCTGCCACATTCAAGGATCATGGACGTCATACAACACTTCAGAAGTGGCAACTCCCCTGCAGACGACTCGCTCGGGCTGCCTCGTGGCATGGATAAGAATTTCTCGAGTCAAAAGATTACATTTCTCCACATCTTGTTCGGGTAGTGTATGTAATTAGGGTAATTTATCTAGCCAGAATTGACGCCCTAAAAGATGTGACAGACCCTCTACTACTACTTACCATAAGTTTCCATTCAGATGATCCCACAAGCTAATTACTACATTCCCCTAAAGCAGAGCAAAATACTGCAGTGTTTACAGAAATATTCGGTATTATTCTTATAGATCTCGCCTTAGGGGAACACAATCCGCTGATGTAGGCTTCTCGAGGCTGGGTCGAGTAGTTTTACTTGTACGGTAACCCGAGATGGGACGAAACAAAGTCCTGGATTTGCATGACAAGTTTCGTTATACAAAAATCATGCATTGAAAACAACAAACTATAATACAAGGATGTCTCCTAATCTTTGTGTAACTTTCGTTGCTGCAGACCAAAATCCTTAACTGACAGAGAATCAAAGTCTTCCAGGGACAAACTGTCGCTCGTGTGGCTGTGAAATCCTCATTAAGTGTTGACTGTTTTGTTGTTTTTCACGTAATGTAGTTACATTATTGCAAGCCCTGCATTCCTATTCATTGTATTTTGATGGTGTGCATCAAACGAGGAGATTTCCTTAGGAGCATAGCTGTCCAGGGTAATCTGATCTTCATAACATCTTCATGTCACCAAATGAGTGACGTATCTTCAATATCTTCACACTCAAATGCGTGCTGGCTGTAGACCAGCACAGCGGGTCTGAGGTTGACAACACATGTTATGTACCGTTAATTATGAGCAGTCCCATATCAAATCCGAGGCCCCATTGTAGGTAAAACATAAATAGACCAACTGCCTACCCAACAAGCGTAGGTTAATTAGGGATTTCTTCGAAGTTGGAGAGCGTCTGCCCGAGCCGCAAGGAAAAGCCAACCACAAACACATAAGAACGTCAATTAAAACGGATGTACATGCCACACTCAGTAACTAGCACAAAGCCAAAGTTCAAATGAAAAAACGAGGACTTTCCGCCTATGGAAGAAGAAGAAGAAGAAGAAGAAGAAGAAGAAGAAGAAGAAGAAGAAGAAGAAGAAGAAGAAGAAGAAGAAGAAGAAGAAGAAGAAGAAGAAGAAGAAGAAGAAGAAGAAGAAGAAGAAGAAGAAGAAGAAGAAGAAGAAAAGAAGAACACGAAGAACAAAAAGATGATGATGAAGATGAAATTTGAATAAAACTAGTAATCTATCGATACATTCATTTGTTAGTTGTAGAGTGATGTTGAAACCAGCAAACAGCAAGCAATAATCTAATTTATCTGAATGATATGGCACTCTAAAATGTGGAGTCAGATAGCTCTTTGAGCAGCCATACAGAAAACGATGGGGCAACTGATACAGATAGTAAAAGACAAAGGCAAGAGGCGTTTTCATAGCACTGGAAAATGTGTGTGGATGTCAAAAAAAAATAAAACTAGCAATAAACGTAAAATGTATAATTCTAAAATCATATCACTACTTCTGTCCGAGTGTAAACATGGAGGAAGACTTCAATCAAGTAAACGGTTTCCACACATTCATGCTGGATGGGAATGATGCTAGACCAACATTTGATACAACAATCTCGGTGGGTGATGTGGTCAACATAACGCCGGCCGCCTTTACTTGCTAGGGCTATATCTGGTACCCATTTAAGGCTAGGTCCACTTTGGAGCCAAGGTCATTTTTGGAAAAAGGCTAGCTCCGCCAGGACCTAGACTTACGTACTACAATCCACTGCACCACGCTGCTCTCCAGAACAATTAAAACAATGTAGTTCGGATCCAACGCACCACGCAATTCTCCAGAACAATTAAAACAATGTAGTTCGTATCCAATGTACCACGTGGCTCTCCAAAACAACTAAAACAATGTAGTTCGGATCTAATGTACCACGCGGCTCCCCAGAACACATAAAACAATGTAGTTCGGATCCACTGTACCACGCGGCTCTCCAGAACACCTAAAACAATGTAGTTCGGATCCACTGTACCACGCGGCTCTCCAGAACACCTAAAACAATGTAGTTCGGATCCACTGTACCACGCGGCTCTCCAGAACAACTAAAACAATGTAGTTCGGATCCAATTACCACTGATTCCAGAACAGTAAATGCTAGGACCTCTCCAGAACTCGGCTACTCCAGAACAACTAAATGTAGTTCGGATCCAATGTACCACGCGGCTCTCCAGAACAACTAAAACAATGTAGTTCGGATCCAATGTACCACGCGGCTCTCCAGAACAACTAAAACAATGTAGTTCGGATCCAATGTACCACGCGGCTCTCCAGAACAACTAAAACAATGTAGTTCGGATCCACAGTACCACGTGGCTCTCCAGAACAACTAAAACAATGTAGTTCGGAATCCAATGTACCACGCGGCTAGCTCCAGAAACAAAAACAATGTAGTTCGGATTCCAATGTACCACGCGGCTCTCCAGAACAACTAAAAACAATGTACGTTCGGATCCAATGTATGCTCCTACGACCACCCCCGGCTCTCACAGAACCACACTACCTAATATGTAGTTCGGATCCCAATGTACCCACACCTCGGGCTCTCCACTTGGAACAACTAAAACAATTGTAGTTCGGATCAATGTACACACGCTGGCTCTCAAGAACAACCCCCCCCCCGAATGACAATGTAGTCGGAGCTCCAATGTGCCAAAACTCGGTCTCTCGCAGTCAGCCTGGAGAACCTTAAGAACAATGTCCTTCGCTATTAGTATCCAGCCGGATTACAATGTACCTAACGTGGCTCTCCAGAACAACTAACAGGGGCAAATGTAGTTTCGGATCCAATGTACCACGCGGCTCTCCAGAACAACTAAAACAATGTAGTTTCTGTCCAATGTAAAACGCTGTCTCCAGAACAACTAAAACAATGTAGTTCGGATTCCATATACCCGCGGTGGCTCTCCAAAACAACTAAAACAATGTAGTTCATGGATCGCATTGACCACGCGGCTCTCCAGAACAACTAAAACAATGAAGTTCGGATCCACAGTACCACGCGGCTCTCCAACAAGTACGCGCGGCTCTCCAGGAACAAACTCCAGAAACAATAAAAAAATGAGTTTCAGATCCATGCACCACGCGGGGGCCTCTCCAGAACAACTGAAACAATGTAGTTCGGATCCACTAGACACCACCCAGCGGCTCTCCAGAACAACTAAAACAATGTAGCGTTGGACAACAATGTAGTTAGAGGACAACTGAAACAGTAGTATTCAGATCCACTGCACCACGCGGCTCTCCAGAACAACTAAAACAATGTAGTTCGGATCCACAGTACCACGCGGCTCTCCAGAACAACTAAAACAATGTAGTTCGGATCCAATGTACCACGCGGCTCTCCGCGATATCCATAATACCGAGCCTAAGGGTTAACAACTCATGGCTTTTGGATTTAAAAAAAAAAAAAGAGAGACAATTTGAACTCACCCTGTTTTTGTACCCATAAACTATATTTAAAGCGAAAAACGACCCAAAACTTGATTTTAAAATACTGAACATTTTGGGTATTCAACATATACTCGAAGGAGTCTGGCTTGTAAACGTATCATTTTTTTTGGGCAAAGAAACACTTCGGCCTGACTGGATTCTGTTGTGGTTTGGACAGAACGTTCACGGTGAACATGAGGCCTGAAAAAAAGAACGGAGACGGCCAACATGACAATAGACACAGGTTATCAAGGATACTCTGGGCTTCAAGGTTCGCTGTCTATGCGGAAAGGCTGACACGGGACTGTGTAACATTCAAGCATACTGTGTTGAGAACTCTCACCTGTAAAATACCTGCTTTATGATAATGATGATGATGATGAATATGAGGTTTGAGGTTTAAACAATGGATCAACATCATGGCACACGGGTGGTAACCCATAAGTGTCCGCTTCTTCTTCTGACAAGTCTATGTCCAAAGAAGCTCAGCACAGTGCACAGGCTGTGTAGCACCGGCGAGGATCCTGAAATATTTTTGGTAGATTTTTAACTAAAAAATTTGCCTGGGCTGCACCGTTAGACTACTTTTTTCGATTACCCAGAGACCATGGGGGTGGTATTTCAGCGCGTCCGATCTCAGTCCAGAGACCAACGTGTAAAAAAAATCGAGTCCAAATCCACCTGAAAAAACCGGGGATTGAACCCGGGGATTGAACCCGGAACCTCACGCACACGAGGCGGACATCATGCCCCGAGACCACGCATATATCTGTCAGAACCAGTCACTCTATTTAATACACATAGCCAAGGAAATGCTTGTTCTGTGAACGTGTCCATTTGGAGACAAGAGGCCCAGCCGTACACTGGACACGAGCATGTGCATCTTTGCAACAGCGTTGTCTGAATGTATAGCACTCCCCAAGTGATCTATCCCCTTGATTCCCAGTTAGCTGAAAATCTATGCACACATCTTATTTTAAGATCTGCCATGTATCTCATAATTTCCAATAGCCACATTGAAGTGACTATTATTTTCGAATTATTATTAAACAGGACTGCATTATACATTTTAAGGATTTTTCTTTTTCCAAACAAACGTCGGACTAAAAGCAGCATAGTTCAATAGCCAGCTCATAATTTCTCAACCTTCTGTATGGAAATTCCATACGAACAACAGACGAAAGAAATACTTTTTGTTTTTCTTTCATGTGACACTGTGTTACTTTCTCCATCTCAGTTTGACTGTATGTAGTTCCAAAAGTCTTATCGAATGTACTCAAAGTAAATTTGCAAAGTTTCTAGAGACCAAAATCTTCAGGACTTCCTGATTCAATGAAACGCTGCATCTCTGCCAACAATTTAGTCTGTAAATTGCCTCCTATCTTGGTAGGTAAAACTTGCGCAGCCCGCCCAGACAAGAGCAGTTCATGGGCCACCATCCTCTCGCTGGTGCATGTTTTCGTATGTCAGGGTCTAGTCACAACATAGACCGTGGACGTTCGTCTGGCAGACGCACACAAGAGATCGTCTTCTCCAGCCGTCCAGGGGAGTACAAATCCGTCATAACCTAATCATGTCGTGTCACTTCAGAATCGGTGCCAGGTTGTCGCTTCTGATTTGACTAGGCTGCATTCTGGTGGCTTTTCCCCAAGAGGATGTGGAAGTGGCTATATCGGAGGACGTCGCTGATGAGAAAAGGAGAAGGATCTTAACAACAACAACAACAACAACAACAACAACAACAACTGATAAATAACAAAAAAGGCTAGAGGTTGCAAAAGTCTCAGGACTGAATGGGGAGGAGAAGAAGAAGAAGTAGAAAAGAAGAATAAGAAGAAGAAGAAGACAAAGAAGAGGAAGAAGAAGAAGAGGAGGAAGAAGAAGAAGAAGATGATTTAAGAGAAGAAGAAAGAAGAAGCAAGAAAGGAAGAAGGAGTATAAGAAAAAGGAAGAAAGAAGAAGAAGAAGAAGAGAAAGACGAAGAAGAAGAAGAAGAAGGAAAGAAGAAGAAGAAGTAAGAAGAAGAAAGAAGAAGAAGAAGAAGAAGAGAAGAAGACGAAGAAGAAGAAGAAGAAGAAGAAGAAGAAGAAGAAGACAGAAGACAGGAAGAAGAAGAAAAAGAAGACAACAGAGGAAAGACAAAAGAATAAGAAAAAGGAAGAAAAAGCAGAGGGACATGAAAGAGAAAAAAAAGAAAAGAGAAGAAGGAAGAGAAGAAGAAGGAGAAGAAGAAGGAAGAAGATATGTAAGACGAAAAAGAAGACGAAGAAGAAAAGAAAGAGAAGAAGAAGAAGAAAGAAGAAGAAGAAGAAGAAGAGAAGAAGAAGAAAGAAGAAGAAAGAAAGAAGAAGAAGAAGAAGAAGAAGAAGAAGAAGAAGAAAGAAAGAAGAAGACGAAGAAGAAGAAGAAGGAAGAAGAAGAAGAAGAAGAAGAAAAGAGAGAAAGAAGAGAAGAAGAAGAAGAAGAAGAAGAGAAGAAGAAAGAAAGAAGAAGAAGAAGAAAAAGAAGAAGAAGAAGAAGAAAAGAAGAAGAAAAAAAGAAGAAGAAGAATGAAAGAAGAAGAAGAATAGAAAGAAGAGGTAGAAGACAGGTAGACGAAGAAGTCAGTTTACGATTAATAGGCTTGAGCATTCTAAGTCCCCCTCCCCCCCCCCCCCCCCCCCCCCCCCCCCCCCCCCCCCCCCCCCCACCCCCATTGCCCTCTTTTTTATTCGCCCTCAACTTCCACCCTATAAAATAAAAAGTCTAAAACTTCCTAAAATGGCGACTTGCCAGAAGTCAAACCATCGTGTCTACCTGTTGAATGTAAGACTAAGCCTAACAGTGATGTATAGGGCAGCGTAAAAAGCTTACAGCGTGTGAAACTGTTTGAGAGTGGGGGAGGGTAACAGTATCTCTGGGAGAGCGTATGCCAGCGATAGACACGGACTAGACACAAGAACAAGCCATCGACTGCTACCTGGGTAAGTGGTGAGGTCTCGGGATGAATTATGCTGATTGCTGTGATGGACACAGCCGCCATGTTGACGGCGATCCGCTCCGTTGATGACAAGATCTACATTTTGAAATACCGACAATTTGCCTAAGGAGTCGCTGGCTAAGATTGTCATCAGAGTAGTTTGCCGCCGTCTTGCTGTCCTCGCCGCCATCATACCTTAACATCCACTAGCTTTGATATGGACCACCAATGTGTAAACTTCTTTTGTTGGACAATTATTCTGGCTTTTCTAGAGATACTACGGATTACCTTGACTGCCTACAGCGACACTTATATACATATAAACACATACCCACGCACACACACACACATACCCACACACACACATACCCACACACAACATACACAGACACACACACACCCACACACAATTACCCACCCACACACACAAACATACCCAACACATTATACACCCCACCCACACATACCTACACACACACACCACACCACACACACACATAGCCCACACAGACATACGCATCCACACACACACACCCACACACACATACCTACACACACACACCCACACACACATACCCACACCACAAATACCCACACACACCATTGCCACACACAGACACAGAGCACAGACACACACACACAACACATATATATACAACACATACCTAACACACACACCCACCACACCACACACTGCCCACACAACACACACACACACAGACACACCCACACACAACACACACATATACTATATACATGCAAAAATTATAAAGCGAGGTTTCCCATAACATTCTACTTAATGCTGACCATATGTGCAACTTCAATGTGATGTTTTGAAAGTGATGGCGTAATCCGGTTAATATAGGTACAAACCACAAACCAATACACAACTTTCTTGGAAATCAATCCTTACATCTCTAAAATGCTCTAAAACTTCTTTTAACCTACTAGAGTGATGCCTAATATCAAAACATACATATTCATTATGCATTCTTTCAGTAGCATATCCCTCGCGGAACCTCAAAACAACACATTAAAAAGGTATCAAAAATACAGATTTAAACGCGACAGGGCTTTCGATGAATTGGGATACGTATGGAAAAACAAAAGGAATTAAATCCAGAATAAAAATAATAATCTTTGCTGACAATGTTTGTAAAAATTTGCATTGTAAAGCGTGTTAAAGTAATTTACATCGTTAGTGCTGTAGGGACTTTCAATGAAAATGCAAACTTGGCAGAGAACGGTTAAAACAAAAAGAAGATAAATACCTCGTAAGGTGTGGTCACTTTAATGTTGCGGGACAAAAGCCCTAACCTGATTCATAACCCTCTGGATTTTGTCTCTGTGCAGGCGTATTGGAACCCCAACAGGGGAACAGATTGGCTGGTGTTGTGTGGTGGACTGATGCTTGGCAAACTAGTTGTGGTAAAGGCTCTTTGGGAGCAAGTGAATAATTCGAAAGCTCCAATAGATTACTACCATCTCGAGAGAACGAAGAGCCTGACTTTAAAAAAAGTACTGTATGTCATAACACAGCTTAAAAACAATTAAGCAACTGGTTCTGATGGAACTGATGCTGAACTTATGAAGACCAGTGGTCATGCATTGCGTGTAATGATTTATGAATTAATAAAACTAGTTTCGAAGACGGAGAAATTACCTCATTAAATGAATATGTCATTTTCATTACCCATTTTTAAGAAAGGAGACAAGTATACAAGCTATAAAATACTGCCGGCGGTACTGATAAACAGACTAAAACCATACGTCGAAGATATATTGGGAGATCACCAAGCAGGTTTTTGACAGAACTGATCAGATATTAATTTTATGGCAAATAGCAGAGCAAAAGTTGGAACATGGAAGAGATGTAATAACGTGTTTGTGGATTTTAAAAAGGCGTATGATAGTGTACATAGAAGCAGTTTATGGAGTGCTATGAATGACTTTGGAAAACCAAAGAGGTTAATCACAATGACCAAACTATGAATGGAAAGCACTCATAGAATAGTAACATATAGAGGCAGAAATTCAAACACTTTTCAAATAACATCTCGTTTAAAGCAAGGGGATGCTCTGTCCTCACTTCTGGTCAACTTGGCCCTGGAGAAAATTATAAGGAAATTGAGACAAGAGTATACTATAGAATAAACTACAAGAATACTTGGTTGTGCAGATGACATTGATATGGTTGAAGAAAATGAACCAGAGACTGTAAAAACAGTGACTCTCTTAAAATAGGCAGCGCTCAAAATGGGAGTAGGGAGTAGTTATCAATCAAGATAAGAATGTTAGATGACAGATAGGTCAGAACTATTTACAAGGAAGATGAATGGTCTTAGACCACCAGGAAGACCAAACACAAGGAGGATGAATAGTCGTAGACCACGAGGTAGACCAAACACAAGGGAGATGAATGGTCGTAGACCACCAGGTAGACCAAACACAATGGCGATTGATGTCGTTAGACCACGAGGTAGACCAAACACAAGGGAGATGAATGGTCGTAGACCACCAGGTAGACCAAACACAAGGGAGATGAATGGTCGTAGACCACCAGGTAGACCAAACACAAGGGAGATGAATGGTCGTAGACCACGAGGTAGACCAAACACAAGGGAGATGAATGGTCGTAGATGTAGACCAAACACAGGGGAGATGAATGGTCGTAGATGTAGACCAAACACAGGGGAGATGAATGGTCGTAGATGTAGACCAAACACAAGGGAGATGAATGGTCGTAGATGTAGACCAAACACAGGGGAGATGAATGGTCGTAGATGTAGACCAAACACAAGGGAGATGAATGGTCGTAGAATGTAGACCAAACAACAGGGAGAGATGAATGGTCGTAGACCGGTAGGCAGACAAACCAGGGGAGATGAATGGCGTCGACCAGATGTCGACATCAACACAAGGGAGATGAATGGTCGTAGATGTAGACCAAACACAAGGGAGATGAATGGTCGTAGATGTAGACCAAACACAAGGGAGATGAATGGTCGTAGATGTAGACCAAACACAGGGGAGATGAATGGTCGTAAATGTAGACCAAACACAGGGGAGATGAATGGTCGTAGACCAGGAGGCAGACCAAACACAAGGGAGATGAATGGTAGTAGACCACGATGTAGACCAAACACAGGGGAGATGAATGGTCTTAGACCACCAGGAAGACCAAACACAATGAAGAATAATGGTCGTAGACCACGAGGTAGACCAAACAGAAAGAAGATGAATGGTCGTAGACCGCGAGTTAGACCAAACACAATGAAGATGAATGGTCGTAGACCACGAGGTAGACCAAACACAAGGAAGATGAATGGTCGTAGACCGCGAGTTAGACCAAACACAATGAAGATGAATGGTCGTAGACCACGAGGTAGACCAAACACAAAGAAGAATGGTCGAGACCGCGGTTAGACCAAAACACAATGAAAATGATGGGCGTAGACCACGAGGTAGACCAAACACAAGGAAAATGAATTCTAGGGGGGGGGGAGTTGACCAAAAACCAAAGAAAATGAAGGGCGTAACCCGGTTAGAAAAACCCAAAGAAGGAAGGTCGAGACCAGGAGGTAGACCAAAAACCAAAGGGGATGAATGGTCGTATACCACGATGTAAACCCAAAAACAGGGGAGAGAATGGCGTGAACACGATGTAACCAAAAAAATAAAAGAGATAATG
>CAJHNH020004730.1:0-17500 GCA_905116865.2 Candidula unifasciata
TAGTTTAAAAAAATAGATAGATAATAGATAGATAGATAGATAGACGGGTAACAGACAGAAGACGACGAAACAGACAGACAGACAGACAGACAGACAGACACAGACAGCCAAGAAGACGACAACAGACGACAGACAGACAGAAAACAGAAAACCCGACAGACAACGACAACAACAGAAAACCGACACAGACAGGCAACAGACGACAGACAGACAGACAAAGACGACAGACAGACAGACAGACAGACAAACGACAACGAAGCAGACAGACAGACAGACACAGACAGAAGACGACAGACAGACAGCGACTGGACGACAGACAGACGACGACGAGACAGATAATAGATGGATATAGATAGATAGTGATGATAGATAGGTTAGATATGTATGATAGATAGATAGTAGATAGATGATAGAGAGATGATGTAATATAGATAGATGGTGAGTAGAGATAGATATAGATAGATTATAGATAGATAGATAGATAGTAGATAGAGATAATAGATAGATAGATAGATAGATAGATAGATAGAATAGAGATATAGATAGATAGATCGATAGATAGAGATAGATAGATAGAGATATATAGATAGAAATAGATAGATAGATATAGATAATAGATAGATAGATATATAGATGATAGATAGATAGATAGATATGATAGATAGATAGATGATATATAGATAGATAGATAGATAGATAGATTGATAGATAGTAATAGATGATAGATAGAGTAGATGGAGATAGATAGATAGATAATAGATAGATAGATCAGAATAGATAGATAGATAGAATAATAGATAGATAGATAGATAGATAGATAGATATATAGATAGAATATATAGATAGTAGTGGAATAGATAGATTGAGGAAGAAGAAGTCGGCTGGATTATAAGATAACTTTTGGGAGACAGTTGGAAAAAAACCAGACCTGCTTGGAGGCTTCGGACCGGATGAGGAAAGACATTCAGGTGTATAAGAACATGTCAGCGGATGTTATTGGGAAGACAGATATATTATCATTCACGTTTATATACCTCCATTTAGACTGAAGTATCATTAGCGCATGTGTCTTAGGTGTTGCGAACGCGCTTCGTGATGTTGGAGTGTCGAGTTTGATCCCAGCTGCGGACGATTTGTCTTACGTTAGTTTCGACAATGGTTCCGAGAGCTAATTGATCAGAAAGCAATGGCAAACTACTGAACATAAAATGTGCCTAGAAAAAATGCTATGGCTGGTTTTGTAACGTTCTGTGAAGGATACGTAACTAACCAGACTGAAAAATAGGGATTTACGCGATTATTTCCCTTACCATGTAAAATAAAAATGAAGCACCCATGGTTCGTTCATATTTACATCAATGCGTTTATAACAGACAGACATAGATTGAAAGACGTTTTTCAAACGCTATAGAGCAAGATCCATTTTTCTACCTGTCTTTCTTAAACTATGTCTGGCCTTAAAAGGTGTTTGTCACTTTGTGTTGTGCTTTACAGCTAATTCTACGATATCTACTTCTTTCAGTCCAAAATATTCGATTTAAGCAAAACTCTCTTTCAGTCGCCTTTTAGATATACTTGTTCAGTTGGTAATAGGTGTAACCCCCCACCCCCACCTCCCACTCTTAAAGAGACCTCGGAACTCACGAGGGTTCTTCGAATTTGAACTGTGTCTGCATGAGACGGAGGGAACAAACAGTCTGTACACAAATATGTCAGATTTGTTAAAGGATGTGCACGCAAACCTCAATTTTAAGAACAAGATTAAAGTCCAGAAACGGACGCACAACCGAGTGATTTGGCTATTTAATGGAAATAAAACCAGTGATGCCAGAGAATGGTTATTCACCGTTTCAGCTGTTGTCGGTGGGGGGGGGGGGGGCTGATATAACCTAACAGCTGAATTGGTTTATGGGAATTAAGCCCGGGTGATTCTCATCAGAATGATGGCACTTTGTGTCACCGGGTGTTTATTGTTGTGCTGTCCGGGTGGAGCAGAGCTTCATTCATTCATGGTGCCAGAAACGGGAGCATACAACATTGGAGTCAAAACAACAAAAAACAGGAGATAAAAAAACAAGAAACCGGACTAAAGGAGTCACTGATATCTTGAGAGTTCACAACATCATAGCATGCCGGGCAACCGAGCGTGCCATAGCTGGGATAACGATTACCCCTAACGGCAAAAAGCAGAAAATAGACAAAAGACAAAAGAAAGATCCTATCTCTTCCTCACTGTGACTCTCGTACTTTTGTCCAAAAACCACGACACTGTTCTATTTCAACCGTCTACCGCAGAAATCCTAATACTCGATGATCTTGATATTGTTAAACGCATTCACTAGCCCGTGTGCAACCGCAGCGCCATAAGTGGTTCGTAGAATAATTTTAATAACCTTCCCATACACATTTCTTGAATAAGAAGAAAAAATGCTTTGTACTTTCCTAACTGTTGGACATAAATTATTTTTTAACTGGTAGATGTAAACTATTAAATGATAACAATGGAACAGTACATACTTTTAATAATGATCACATTTTCCATTTGGATTGGCTAACCAGGTTTTGAAAACAGGTATTTTGCTTTTTATTTCTGACGAGCCAGATATCCTTTCTAACTAATACTTCCTTCTTAAGTCATGAAATTAACTAATGGTATTGTACAGTTTGAGAGAAATTTTATTAGATCTGGAGCTCAGAGGCTGCGAACGCGTTTCATAATTCCGAAATTAGGTTTTAATTTCACATTGCGGGAAATTTCGCACCAGACCGCTTTGGATCAACTTCGATAGCTTTATCGAGAGGCGACCGTTTAGTGGCAATGACAAGCTACTATTGCCCAGTGAAAGCACACACTGCCAACAAGTGGTAAAGATGGTATACAAAATTCCCTAAAGGATAAGCAAACTAACTTTTGCTAAATTTCTTTTTTCTTTTTAAATCCTGGCTCCCTCAGGACCCGAACCCATGATCTTCCGATCAGGAGGCGAGCGCTCCTCATGTTGTGGCGACCCTTTAATACAGTCCCCCATGTTGTGGCGACTCTTTAATACAGTTCCTCATGTTGTAGCGACCCCTTAATACAGTTCCTCATGTTGTGGCGACCCTTTAATACAGTTCCTCATGTTGTGGCTACCCTTTAATACAGTTCCTCATGTTGTTGCGACCCTTCAATACAGTTCCTCATGTTGTGACGACCCTTTAATACAGTTCCTTATGTTGTGGCGACCCTTTAATACAGTTCCTCATGTTGTGGCGACCCTTTAATACAGTTCCTCATGTTGTGGTAGCCCTTTAATACAGTTCCTCATGTTGTGACGACCCCTAATACAGTTTATCATGTTGTGACAACCCTTTGATACAGTTCCTCATGTTGTAGTGACCGTTTAATACAGTTCCTAATGTTGTGGCGACCCTTTAATACAGTTCCTCGTGTTGTGGCGACCCTTTAATACAGTTCCTCATGTTGTGGCGACCCTTTAATACAGCTCCCCATGTTGTGGCGACCCTTTAATACAGCTCCTCATGTTGTGGCGACCCTTTAATACAGTCCCCCATGTTGTGGCGACCCTTTAATACAGTTCCTCATGTTGTAGCGACCCCTTAATACAGTTCCTCATGTTGTGGCGACCCTTTAATACAGTTCCTCATGTTGTGGCTACCCTTTAATACAGTTCCTCATGTTGTGGCGACCCTTTAATACAGCTCCTCATGTTGTGGCGACAATTTAATACAGTTCCTCATGTTGTGGCGACCCTTTAATACAGTTCCTCATGTTGTGGCGACCCTTTAATGCAGTTCCTCATGTTGTGGTAGCCCTTTAATACAGTTCCTCATGTTGTGACGACCCCTAATACAGTTTATCATGTTGTGACAACCCTTTGATACAGTTCCTCATGTTGTAGTGACCGTTTAATACAGTTCCTAATGTTGTGGCGACCCTTTAATACAGTTCCTCGTGTTGTGGCGACCCTTTAATACAGTTCCTCATGTTGTGGCGACCCTTTAATACAGCTCCCCATGTTGTGGCGACCCTTTAATACAGCTCCTCATGTTGTGGCGACCCTTTAATACAGTCCCCCATGTTGTGGCGACCCTTTAATACAGTTCCTCATGTTGTAGCGACCCCTTAATACAGTTCCTCATGTTGTGGCGACCCTTTAATACAGTTCCTCATGTTGTGGCTACCCTTTAATACAGTTCCTCATGTTGTGGCGACCCTTTAATACAGCTCCTCATGTTGTGGCGACAATTTAATACAGTTCCTCATGTTGTGGCGACCCTTTAATACAGTTCCTCATGTTGTGGCGACCCTTTAATGCAGTTCCTCATGTTGTGGCGACCCTTTAATACAGTTCTTCATGTTGTGACGACCCTTTAATACAGTTCCTCATGTTGTGGCGACCATTTAATACAGTTCCTTATGTTGTGGCGACCCTTTAATACAGTTCCTCGTGTTGTGGCGACCCTCAGTAATACAATTATTTTCGTCGTAACTTCATAACTTAATAAATATTTGTTTTCTGATGGTCTTTGGGGTTCCCTGTGAAAGGGTCGTTCGATGCACACACAAAAAGGGTCGTGATCCATAGGATGAGAACCTCTGATCTAGGACATAACGCTAACCCACTGATTCTCAAGACTTGCAGGGACTCAGTAAAATTGAGATAAATGGGATTGATGTCATAGGTCCCTGGCAGCCAACTGCGGTATTCAAGGAGATGAGAGAGCAGATGAGTTGGCAAAAGCTGGGAGTAATCTTCCACAACCTCATCCACCACACAGCTACAAGGAAACAAAAACAGCGCTAAAGCAGACTTTTAAGCGGGAGTGGAGAAGGCAGAATGGAGATTACAGACCAGAGAGTGACAGCATAAACAAACTCAACAGGAAGGAACACACATCAATTTTTAGACTTCGGACTGGATACTGCGGTCTTCGAGCACACTTGTACAGGATAGGCATAAAATAATATGCTTCCTGCTATTGTGGAGCAGAAAGACAGACCCCTGAGCACATACTGCAGTACTGCCCTAACCTCTCCCAGCAAAGACTGTGGATCTGGCCCAAGGGAGCCACATTGCAAGAGAAGCTATGGGGCGCCGGTGGCGACCTTAAACGCACAATCCTATTTGTGACCCAGACAGGACTCAATGTTTAGCATGACTGATGTCGAACGCAGAAGAAGAAGAAGAATTGGTCCCTGGGACTAAAAGTTGTTTCTCCACCTAAAAGTAATGGACCTCTTTCAATGCCTTCAGTCGTATTGGGCATATGAGGCTAGACCTATATTTTATAGACCAATCGGCACTCGGTGGATAATGTGGTCAGTATTTTTTAATTGGTATCCATTTAGGGCTGGGCCGACCTGAGAGTCAAGGTCTTTGTTCGAATTCAAACCCACGAATGTCAGATCCGTGTTCGAGCGTCTAGCCGTTACACCATATCGACCACCTTCTCAGTGTATCATGAACAAACATTTACTGGTGATTTATTTTGGAGCTTCAGTAACACAGTGGTTAGAAGTTTGTCTACCGTCTTGAACGTGTTGGATGCGAACCCACGTTCATTTCTTTAGAAACTATTAGTCTAGCATGATATGACCTTCCAACCTAGCCTTAAATTGGTACTGGGTAAAGTCCTGGAAAGTAAAGGTGGCCGGTGTAATGTGTCTCTCACAAATGGGTAAAAGTCATTTATTTCCCGGGACTGCACCCGCTACCCACGCAAGGCTGGGTCGACCTGGGAGCCGGGGTTATTTTTGAAAAAAGTCTGGGAGCGAACCCACGATCTTTCGATCCGCAGCGAGCGTCTAGGCGCTTCACCACGGCGACTTTTATTTGTCACTCATCAGGTTTTTAAACATGTCAGTCAAGCCTCATATGCTCGTTGCGCCACTGAGTCAGGTAATCAATCAGTCAGCGAGTCAGTTAATCAATCAGTCAGTTAGTCAGTTAATCAATCAGTCAGCGAGTCAGTTAATCAGTCAGTCAGCGAGTCAGTTAATCAGTCAGTCAGCGAGTCAGGCAATCAATTAGTAAGCGAGTCAGTCAATCAATCAGGTGTTGTCTCCCTAATGAAAGTTTGATTTAATGGATCTCCACCATGATGTGTCTCTTGCCACGGTTGTTTACTTTCTTGGAATGCTGTTTGCCCATCTCTTTATGTTGTCCTTCCGCTTGTACCGTTGTCTCCCTGTTGCTCTCTTGCCCTCGACTTTTCCCTCCAGTATAGTTTATAAACGAGTGGTACGTCTTTTAACGTGTCCAAAATATTTCTCATGCATCTTCTCTCTGCAATTATATTGTCTTCCGCTGTCTCCCTAGAGCCTTTGTATCTGTCTGTTTTTATTGCCATGAATTGCGATATATTCTTTCGTGTATAGAAGACAAAGACTAAGCTCGATTTTCTGTTTGGCTGTTCATTGTCCCAAGTTTCTGCACCAAGTTTCTGCTTCCTACAGCAATGTGCCAATCGTTGTCTATCTGTCCGTGATCATTGAACCTTTTCCACAATTCATTACACTGCAGTTTATGAGTTGTTTTCCGGCTTGGGTGATGATTGTTTCCATTTCAGATGCTCATAACAGTTTTTTTAAAGAAATAGATTGTAGAATCGCCCAACCAAAAGAGGCATTCCACAAGATAAGGAATATTATATTCAATCTGTCTGTGTCAACTGAGGCGAGAAAGAAAGTTCTAAAGTGCTAAAGTAAAGAAACATCAATAAACGGAGAGTGAACCATTTGAAGCCGTAGAGATATTATTTATATATATACAAATATAAACAAAAAGACAGTGTATTGATCAGCGTTTATAGTAAGAAGTAGAAAGATAGAAGAACACACAAGAGCCAATTTTACGCACAATGACGCTAATCGCAATAGGAGACAGTGCACACTCTGTAGTACAGGTTCCCTGAGTTTTCTGACCTACCACCACCCTTCGTAATAAAAATATTTCGCAACCTCTACCCCCTCTCCCAGAAATCTACTTGATGTCACAGACAAAAAAAGATGCCGTTGGATAGTCGTGTTGTGGTTTGCTGCTTGGCCGCGATATCCACGCCTTCCCATGCAACAGGTCCCACTCAGCAAATCAATTTTTAGTCGCATTTTGTGATATGCCTGTTAACGGACAGTGGATTGCACAGTGGATGGTATTTATCTCTTTACATTTATCTTGCTCTTTCCATCAATCTTGCCAGCTGTTAGCAAGTTCTTGTTTCCATTTCTTCTCATAATTAGCTAGTCTTTCCTCTAAGGTGGGGCATATGGCAAAGGTCATAGCTCTCCATATCTGCCGGTTCGTTGCCACCTGTCTTTAGGTCTTGGTTGTTTGTTAGTCAAATGGTTGAGCCTTCCCTGATGATGGTTCTACGTAGTCTCTCTTGGTCTCGCCCGTGTTCTTTTTCCCTTTTCTTTGTCCATATGAGGGCTTGATGGGGCAGTCTTGTCTTATCCATTCTGAATGCATGGCCTTCTCATAACATGTCCAAAAAACACTGACTGTCTACGTCTAATTAATCTCATGTCTAATTTTTCTAAAGTATAATTGTTCTAATGTCTAATTGCTCTAAAGTATAACTGTTCTAATGTCAAACTGTTCTAATGTCTAATTGTTGTAATGTCTAATTGCTCTAATGTCTAATTGTTTAATGTCTAATTGTTCTAATTTCTAATTCTTCTAATGTCTAATTGTTCTAATTTCTAATTGTTCTAATGTCTAAGTGTTCTAATAAGTTTATATATGCTACTGCAGTGGGCACAGCAGAGAAGGAGAGAATAGTATCACCGTAAGCTCTACAGTTCTTATTTGCGCAGAACCCTCCGCCCCCCCCCCTCCCCCAATTGATGGCTGAGGTGCATATTTGTATCCAGTGCTATCCTTGGGAATGTTACGTCGTATGGTCCTATCCCCCCCCCCCCCCCCACCGGTGTGACTCTTTTACCGCTGTCGAGAAATGTCTGTTTACAAACTGACTGTTATGAAAATGGAGCCCTAGTGCGCTGAGGATGCGATACGTTCCCACTAATCTCCAGTCTGCTGTCATACTGCCTGTAGCTTGATAGATTACAATATTTAAGATTTATGAATCTAGATTCGTAATTCCTTAGCCAAAGATGCCGACTGTTAACATTGTGAGGACCAATTTCCACGCCTTTAGCTGTATTGGGCACATAGGGCTAGACCTATACTTTATAGACCAATCGACCCTCCGTGGGTGATGTGGTTAATATCAAGTCGGCCAGATTTACTTCCCAGGAATTTATCACTTTAATTAGTATCCATTCAAAGGCTGGGTCCATCTGGGAGCCAAGGGAATTTTTTAAAACAGTCCAATTCCGTTCAGATTTGAACCCGCGAACCTCGGATCGTCAGAATAGCTTCTATCTGCAATGCCACAGTGGATTTATCATTATATATGAGCAACGGCTAGTTTATCAGCAGACAGGCAATCAGTTGGGTCAGAATCCATTTGTAATTTGTCTACTCATTTCAGGGATTTACTTCATTAATTATGTACAAACAGCCATCTGTTTGATATCTGGTTCTTTAGTAGTGTTTCACAAAGTCGTTGCGACGCTCCAAGAAAGACGGAGGGGCGGGGGAAGGGGGGGGGGTGGAGCGGTCAGGCCTCGATCAAATCTGGGGAGCGCTGGGACCGTCCAAGGTCGGTAGCAGCCTTAGGTAGAGCTCAAAAGCGTTGAATGAAAATAAGACAGCCACGTCGAGAGAGAGAGAGAGAGAGAGAGAGAGAGAGAGAGAGAGAGAGAGAGAGAGAAGTGAGAGAGAGAGAGAGAGAGAGAGAGAGAGCATTTTGATAACCTGTTATTACCTTAGTCAGTGTAGCGTAAAAAGTAATAATTGCAACATTTTCAAAAGAAACAAAAAAGATATGTTATTACCAAACAGATTCATCCTTCCCATTAAAGAATGTGTTGTTCTGTAGTTTCGTTGTAATACTTCCGTGTTTCTACAATGAGAGTAAGAATGGTCTCAGCTAAAACTTCTGCAAGCAGCTGTAGCTGTGACTAAGCGACTGTTTGTACCAGCGATCTGACAGAGTTGAAAAGGATAACCTCTTTAACTGCACTGACTGTTCATCTGTTCAATCAGCAGAACAGAAAAGAAAAAGAAAAGGTGTATGTATGTATGTATGTATGTATGTCTGTCTGTCTGTCTGTCTGTCTGTCTGTCTGTCTGTCTGTCTGTCTGTCTGTCTGTCTGTCTGTCTGTCTGTCTGTCTGTCTGTCTGTCTGTCTGTCTGTCTGTCTGTCTGTCTGTCTGTCTGTCTGTCTGTCTGTCTGTCTGTCTGTCTGTCTGTCTGTCTGTCTGTCTGTCTGTCTGTCTGTCTGTCTGTCTGTCTGTCTGTATGTATGTATGTATGTATGTATGTATGTATGTATGTATGTATGTATGTATGTATGTATGTATGTATGTATGTATGTATGTATGTATGTATGTATGTATGTATGTATGTATGTATGTATGTATGTATGTATGTATGTATGTATGTATGTATGTATGTATGTATGTATGTATGTATGTATGTTGTCGTGAAATGATAGCCATTACGCATCGGTCTGTAAGGCTGATAACCTGTCTTACCTGTATTCTGCACAAAATTCAAACTTGGACTCGCCCAGAAATATATAGTCCCTTATATCTATATATATAGGCCTGTATTGGACAACATTATTATGTCTGCCTTTTCTGGTTACTTTAGCTAAACTCCACTTTTAAATGTATATCTCCTGGAGATATATTTAGGGAGTTAATTGAGGTTTCTTGGAAACCGATTTACTCCTTGCCCCAGTATACAAGGGACTTCTTTTGTACCAACGCCTGAAGTGTCTAAGTGACGCTATTTTTCTTGCCAGCTTCTCAAGCGTCCAGATGTGTTAATCTGTGCCTGTATAACTTTCACTTTTCAAGGCAATCTGGAAATGTCTCAGTTTTTACATATGCTTGGGTAAGTTAATTATAGTTTACGAGTACCTAGAATGATGTCTGTAAAGTAGTCACTGCTGTAGAGAAATCCGTATCGGCTGTGTGATTTCACTTAGTTCGACCGTTCTTGATCGCTAGAGAAGCGGGTTCGATCTTCCACTGTACAGACTAAATAGCTTATGCCCTCAATAAACCACCCATACTGATAAAACTTAATACCCTTTGCAATTGTGTACGTTTTAAACTAATTAAAAAATCTGTACATACGAAATGGGGACAGAATTGGGTCAGGGCTGTGTTAATCAAAGTATGTGTGTGTTTGACCCAGATCAATGAGTGCTGGAGCGGTTGGGAAAGCTAGTGAATGCAGGTACTGACAGTAAATATTGGTGTCTGTGTGCAGAGTGAGGGGGAGAGGGAGAGTGATATATGTGTTAGACCACTTTATCTATCTCCACTGTATATCTGACTTGCCTTCTCTTGCACTAAACAGACAGATAAATATAGGAGACTTATGTCTTTTGGTCTGGAGAGGCAATCTGAGGAATGAAACAGGAGAGCAGGGAGGAGTCAGCAGATGGGGGTTGATGACTAATGCTTGCTCTGTCTTTCCTGTCAAGATGTTACCCTCTTGGTGATGACTAATGTTGAGTTATTTTCTTGACAGGATGTATATTTTCTGAAGAGCTGGCAGAAGATTCACAGTCCAACCAACATCCACCAACCATCAAACCACCAGAAACAACTTGTTACCCACCAGCTAACACCTGTGAAGGTTCCTGACATCTCCAACCTGGGGAATGGTACCTCAAACAGCTACCAGTACTAGAGCTTAATGTGGCTCAAAGACATTGTACCGGTACAGTTGCTGTGTCCTACTTAGTGAAGTACTCTTACTACTTGATCCAGTGGAGCAGAATTCCCAGAGTCAAAGACAGTCGAATCATCCGGAGCTGAGGGAGGCATCATAGACAGAGAGAAGAGAAGATAAGTCTGATGCTTCGCATGATGTTGTGTTCCTCACAGCTCCTTGTGTCCAGTGATGAGAAGATGTCATCTCCAAGACCTTCTGTCTGTGTAGATCTTTGTGATTTGGACATGATATCCTGAGATCTGGCATTTATCTCACTTTTATATATCTAATTTATATTGATTACATACATTCATTTTCATGGCTGACTTAGGTGTCTCTATTTCACCTTTTTAAGTGTTTAGCAGTTGTGTATGTATGTGTATCTTCATTATATGTGTTAACATGGTTATGATAATGCACTATCATAACCTGGGGGCTTTCTTTAGTAAGTAGTGGGGGTGTCCAGCCAAGTGTGCCTAGAGATATTGTATATATATATACTGATATATTTTGTAGTGCCAATACTTGAGTTGCCCTACCCCAGAGATAAGTTGATCGTATATTGGCCACGGGGAATCCCTTAGACCAATACAAGCCAAACGACTCAACATAATTATCTCTGAGTGCTGTTGGTTCTGAAGGAGGAATCCTTACATTAGGCACGCGACAGGAGTGATATGTGACATATGTATGTATGTATGTATGTATGTATGTATGTATGTATGTATGTATGTATGTATGTATGTATGTATGTATGTATGTATGTATGTATGTATGTATGTATGTATGTATGTATGTATGTATTATGTATGTATGTATGTATGTATGTATGTAATGTATGTATGTATGTATGTATGTATGTATGTATGTATGTATGTATGTATGTATGTATGTATGTATGTATGTATGTATGTATGTATGTATGTATGTATGTATGTATGTATGTATGTATGTATGTATGTATGTATGTATGTATGTATGTATGTATGTATGTATGTATGTATGTATGTATGTATGTATGTATGTATGTATGTATGTACAGGACTTCACACCAGGACTTCACACAAGCGATAAACACCCGGTGGCACAAAGTGAAGTCGTGCCGGAAAATCTGTTTAGCCGTTAGACAATATTTTAGGCCCGGCTATATTTAGATCCCCCGGCCAAATCCAGGGTGGGTTTTCAAACTAACTAAAAATCGGATCCCACAAGGGGATGACGAGATTAACAACTAAGACAGAAAAGATCGGTAAGGGTCCTTCGAGGAGCGTTAAAGAGCCAAGGCCCATTGTGGTTATTATTATTACTATTACTAGATGTTATCACTGCTAAGACTTTAACAAAAAGAGAGTGATACAGAACCAATGATGAGCAAAATCTTGTTCGCTTAAAAATTCAGCGTAAAGCACTGGGTCAAAAATCTGGGTCTTAAAACTTTAACTGCAAGATTGTGTTATACTGTGTTGTAGAGATGCATAGGAATCACAACCAATTAGGACATGGGTTGCAGTTAATCATTTCTGCAACACAAAACCTAGACAGTATTGTAAAAGTCGGCTGTTGCCCATGCAATATGGTCCCTCACTCAGCCTGTCTTATTTACTCAGAAGGAAAGGCGGCATCAATATGTTTGGAACAAAGCATGCTGCAGAAACTGACGGGTCAGAACAGCAATATCTGCCTGTCGGAGCTTTCCTCATAGACCAACTGCTGACCAATCCTAAGGGTCCAATCTGCTCTGCCACAATTATTTTCTGATTGCATTTCCTAGTCCTAGCATAAACAAGTTCAGCTTCCCGTATTAAACACATCTCCATCTGAAGTCGCCGGCACGGTGTGGTATGAGAGCGAGACATGTGTGCTTACGCCTTCCATTATTCTGTGAAAACTGAGACAATACTACCGACTACTGTTAAAAAAATGCTCATTCATATCAGCCTAACGCTAAAACAAATTCGAACAGTATATTTTTTCTCAATCACACAAAGATATAATATTCTTAGGGTTAGACAATCAAATAATATTATAGTTCTACCCAGTATCTGAGTAGTTTATTTAGGCACCAGGCTCATATGGAAGCCAAACTCAGAAATAAGAAAATCAAATCAAAAACATACAAACACTCACTGTAATGACAACAAAAACTAGATGGAACATACTAGGGAACTAGTACAAAACACGAAGGTGCAGGTAAGACATTTTATACATTACGCCTCAGTCTCATAGACTGAAGCAGCATAAACTTACTTGTGAAACCTTTACGAGGTTCCAAATGTGGGATTACAAATAACACAAGGAGCAATGAGAATCACTATTGTGGACAGTACAAATCCCTTACTTACTTTGAAAGGCTTAAGAGGCTTCAAACCATTAGAGAAACTGTGACACAGCTTACAAATAGAAAAAAAAAACCAGACGTTCACCTCTAGATCAGAAGGTCGTGTGTTCGGGTCCAGACGGATCCGAACTTTTTTTTTTGTTCTTAAAAAATGACCCAGCCTTGAATGGGTACCAGGCGCAGTCATCGGAAGTAAAGGCCACCGGCTGGATGCTGAACACATCACCCACCAAGTGCCGATTGGTCTATAGAATATCGGTCTAGAATTATATGCCCAATACGCCTAAAGGCGTATGAAAGGGAGTATAAAAGGGTTCTTTACCTTGCTTTCACTCTTAAAATAATCTAAATTGAACTGGAGAGATGTCTATTACAATTACAGACCAAAGCCTGTTGTAAGGTGATGAGTACAAGACGATACCAAAGCAAGAAGTAGACCAGAGAACTTGGTGACAACTGGTAAAAATTGATACAAAGACGACAAGCGGAAAGCAAGGCGATAGATATCTTGATCGCTTGGCCACGTGCATGAGGGGCGGGGATAGGGTGGGTGGGCAAAGAGCATCACCTAATACGTTTTTCTGCTAATCATGTAGTATGACCACTTGTGCTTTTCAGCATAGCACACGATAATGATGAGGATATTGAGAGAGAGAGAGAGAGAGAAAGAGAGAGAGAGAGAGACAGAGACACAGAGAGAGAGAGAGAGAGAGAGAGAGAGAGAGAGAGAGGAGGGGCGAACAGCGATTTTCTTCTCTGAAAAGGGGACGGTGGGCCAAACAAGTTTGGGAACTACTGTTCTAGAGCTTTCATTGGGATTACAGCAAGAAACAAACGGAATTATCAGTTTCATTATGCATTGTCAAATGGTATTTATATTCAAACAAGACCATCTCCATCTGATGGAGACTGTCTTGTTTGAACCCTACTGTATAGTGCAGAAGCTTGGACAATGAACAGAAAGCTACAAAGTCTAATTGAGCGTCTGGAAATATGGATATACACCAAAGAAATTAGCCCTATTGCATGGATACAAAAACAGTAAATTACAGAGGTTCTGGAAATAGTAAACAGATAATTACTGAAAGAGATAGATAGAGAGAGAGAGAGAGAGAGAGAGAGAGAGAGAGAGAGAGAGAGAGACTGACAGAAAAAGAGAGAAAGAGAGAGAGAGAGAGAGAGAGAGAGAGAGAGAATTAAGATATTTTTGCCATATTATAAGACACAAGACTGATTTAGGAAATATACTGGAGGGAAAGGTCGAGGATAGCTTTCAAGAGATAGACAATGATGCAAGTGGGAAGACAGTATAAACAAGCAGTCTGAGATTCTACAAACGAGACAAGAGACAGATAGTGTTGGAGCTCTGTTACAGCCAGCCTTCATCTCAGTAGCGGCACCTGATTGATTGAGGGGATACGTACAGAGGTTTTAACCGTCACTCGAAGAAGGTAAGCCAACCGATTACGTAACCACTTGTACACAAAATACAATATAGGCGTATCAGCCATGTGCACCTGTGGAAAGGTGCCCCAGACAGCAGAGCATGTACTCCAGGACTGCACCGAATTTGACACATTAAGACAAACTTTTTGGCCAGAAAGAACAACAGTGGAACGTAAACTTTATGGACCACTGAATAAATTAACAACAACAGTGAAATTTATACAAGGGACACAATTGCTGATATAGACAACTTTTTTCAGGCGAACGAAAGAAGAAGAAGAAGAAGGTAAGTAAAAGAAGTAGAAAAATCAGAAAACAAATAAAAAATATAGATTTACCGATACAGAAAGATTGCTAAAAAGGACGTGACGTTTTCAAACCATTTTTGGTGTATCAGGATCGATTTCACACAAAACATTAGCTTAACATTCTATAGTGCGTTTCAAAACTCATGCCGTTTTACTTTAACAAGTATCTTCAAAACTTTTTGACTGATTAAAACGAATGTTTGCATGTGGCCTTAGTTGTCCCATGACATTAGGATTCTATAATCTACAGTTGAGCAGATTATGTCTGTCTTCTTAGAGCGGCAAATTTATCTGAATTGTGTTTGACTAATAACTTATGAACCCGTGAAAAATAGAACATACAGTAACTGACACACAGGCGGGGATTGTTTGGAAATCAATTCGCATATGAAGCGATGCTCGGTGATTATTTTAAGAGCCACATGTAAAGCGATGCTCGGTGATTATTTTGAGAGCCACATGTGAAGCGATGCTCGGTGATTATTTTGAGAGCCACATGTGAAGCGATGCTCGGTGATTATTTTGAGAGCCACATGTAAAGCGATGCTCGATGATTATTTTGAGAGCCACATGTAAAGCGATGCTCGGTGATTATTTTGAGAGCCACATGTAAAGCGATGCTCGGTGATTATTTTGAGAGCTACATGTAAAGCGATGCTCGGTGATTTTTTTGAGAGCCACATGTAAAGCGATGCTCGGTGATTTTTTTGAGAGCCACATGTAAAGCGATGCTCGGTGATTATTTTGAGAGCCACATGTAAAGCGATGCTCGGTGATTATTTTGAGAGCTACATGTAAAGCGATGCTCGGTGATTATTTTGAGAGCCACATGTAAAGCGATGCTCGGTGATTATTTTGAGAGCTACATGTAAAGCGATGCTCGGTGATTATTTTGAGAGCTACATGTAAAGCGATGCTCGGTGATTATTTTGAGAGCTACATGTAAAGCGATGCTCGGTGATTATTTTGAGAGCTACATGTAAAGCGATGCTCGGTGATTATTTTGAGAGCCACATGTAAAGCGATGCTCGGTGATTATTTTGAGAGCTACATGTAAAGCGATGCTCGGTGATTATTTTGAGAGCTACATGTAAAGCGATGCTCGGTGATTATTTTGAGAGCCACATGTAAAGCGATGCTCGGTGATTATTTTGAGAGCTACATGTAAAGCGATGCTCGGTGATTATTTTGAGAGCTGCATGTAAAGCGATGCTCGGTGATTATTTTGAGAGCTACATGTAAAGCGATGCTCGGTGATTATTTTGAGAGCCACATGTAAAGCGATGCTCGGTGATTATTTTGAGAGCCACATGTAAAGCGATGCTCGGTGATTATTTTGAGAGCCACATGTAAAGCGATGCTCGGTGATTATTTTGAGAGCTACATGTAAAGCGATGCTCGGTGATTATTTTGAGAGCTACATGTAAAGCGATGCTCGGTGATTATTTTGAGAGCTACATGTAAAGCGATGCTCGGTGATTATTTTGAGAGCTACATGTAAAGCGATGCTCGGTGATTATTTTGAGAGCTACATGTAAAGCGATGCTCGGTGATTATTTTGAGAGCTACATGTAAAGCGATGCTCGGTGATTATTTTGAGAGCTACATGTAAAGCGATGCTCGGTGATTATTTTGAGAGCTACATGTAAAAGCGATGCTCGGTGATTATTTTGAGAGCTACATGTAAAGCGATGCTCGGTGATTATTTTGAGAGCTACATGTAAAGCGATGCTCGGTGATTATTTTGAGAGCTACATGTAAAGCGATGCTCGGTGATTATTTTGAGAGCTACATGTAAAGCGATGCTCGGTGATTATTTTGAGAGCTACATGTAAAGCGATGCTCGGTGATTATTTTGAGAGCTACATGTAAAGCGATGCTCGGTGATTATTTTGAGAGCTACATGTAAAGCGATGCTCGGTGATTATTTTGAGAGCTACATGTAAAGCGATGCTCGGTGATTATTTTGAGAGCTACATGTAAAGCGATGCTCGGTGATTATTTTGAGAGCCACATGTAGAGCGATGCTCGGTGATTATTTTGAGAGCTACATGTAAAGCGATGCTCGGTGATTATTTTGAGAGCTACATGTAAAGCGATGCTCGGTGATTATTTTGAGAGCCACATGTAAAGCGATGCTCGGTGATTATTTTGAGAGCCACATGTGAAGCGATGCTCGGTGATTATTTTGAGAGCCACATGTAAAGCGATGCTCGGTGATTATTTTGAGAGCCACATGTAAAGCGATGCTCGGTGATTATTTTGAGAGTCACATGTAAAGCGATGCTCGGTGATTATTTTGAGAGCCACATGTAAAGCGATGCTCGGTGATTATTTTGAGAGCCACATGTAAAGCGATGCTCGGTAATTATTTTGAGAGCCACATGTAAAGCGATGCGCTGTGATTATTTTAAGAGCTTTTTCTAACTCAATGAAAAAAATCCACAAATAATGTTAGAGATAGCCACCTGAGAATAATACGCCTTCCACACATTTGCATTTTGATGTTTTGAAAAGTTACACTTACTCACATTGCTTGCTCACTGTTTTCTCAGAACCGGTATCTTTTTTTTTCATTTTCCACAAATCAGGCAAAATAAAAACT
>CAJHNH020004730.1:22500-32684 GCA_905116865.2 Candidula unifasciata
AGAGTATACTTTATAGTTTGTCTTTGTTTACCTAATTACATGCTATTGATTCTAAATTTGTTATATTCAGTTATAGATTATCTGGCAGTCTATATCTATATTTTGGTTTAGACGGCATTTCTGTGATATATACTCGTCTGTAAACGCGAAAGGGCATTAGTTTTCTTGCAAACTGCTGTATCTCCTTTCCGCTCAAGTCTCGGAAAACTACACGGGAGCGGTGATAATTTCTGGGGAATATGAGGCTCTGGAACTTGAAACCTGGACGCCGTATCCTTGACCCAATTTACGTAATTCTCAGTTCGTGACAGAAGAAACAACAGGCTACATAGCCATTTGTTTTTTGTGTTTAATTTGTTACATTTATTTTAAATAAAAATTGCTTTTGTAAGTGTCGTATCGAAATTCGAAGTTAACTACAATAGATCTCTGTATCCAGTTATTTTCAAGGTATCACAAGGTGAGTGGGGAGCTGACACATAGAAGAAAAAAAAAGAAGTAAAAGAAGAATAAAAAGAAGAAAAATAAGAAGAAGAAGAAGAAGAAGAAGAAGAAAAAGAAGAAGAAGAAGAAGAAGAAGAAGAAAAAGAAGAAAAAGAAGAAGAAAAAGAAGAAAAAGAAGAAGAAAAAGAAGAAAAAGAAGAAGAAAAAGAAGAAAAAGAAGAAGAAAAAGAAGAAAAAGAAGAAGAAGAAGAAGAAGAAGAAGAAGAAGAAGAAGAAGAAGAAGAAGAAGAAGAAGAAGAAGAAGAAGAAGAAGAAGAAGAAGAAAAAGAAGAAGAATAAGAGGAAGGAGAGGGAGATTAAAAAAGATTAAATATACAAAGAAAATATCTATTAGAGAGCCAGATCTCTTCAATATTCTGAAAAGGTCACGGTTTCTAGGATTCAACCGGAAATATCCAATACACTTTAATCTTTGTTTGGCTCCCAAATTGTTCACTTACATGGAGCCTTGCGAACAATGACTTTACCTTTTGTGGTCATCTCGTTCAGATGTATTGCATAAAATATACTAAGTGTTAAACATCACTAGATTTCTCGTTCTAAAATCAGAGAGCAAGAATTGCTGCAATAGAAAAGGACTTAATTTCGAATGGTGAGCACATCCATCGACAGTTCCCCTTCCTTTATCTTCTTCTTATCCAGTCATACAGTGCCAGCGTCAGGTTCTTAAGAAGCACTGGGAGCGAGCCTAGAGTATGTTCTGCAAAAGGTTCTCCTATTTACGGACAGGGATATTCCATCTATCTATCACGTGGTCGACCTCTGGGTCTGCTTCCTTTATATCTGACACGGCTTTCTGTTGTGCTCTGTTTGGGGGTAGTCATGATATATGTCTAACTATTTGATCTGTTATCTCTTGATGTAGTTTAATACTGGTTCCATCACAACTTCTTTCCCGATATTGTTATTTCTTTCCCTGTCTCTTCAAGTTACAATTAAGATTCACCGCAAGCATCTCATTACTTTTGTTTCTAATTTTTCTTTTGATTTGTTGGTAATAATGACACAATGCTGGTAGAAATACTGAATAGTGCTCTATTGCTGTCAGTTGCCACAGGTTTTTTTTCTTCCTGCAAGACTGGTGACATGTACACTCTCTTCCTTTAAACCCACTCAAACAGAGGTGATCTTCATTAAGGTGTACACATTAATCTACCTATCGACACATTCAAACAATCTTCGCTTAGTCAAGAACACTAATCTTCGTTTGCTTACATAAAGTAACTGACGCTTAGTCGCAAACATTAATCTACACTTAGTCACACACACAAATCCACGCCTGGTGATATACAGTATTCACACTTAGTCACATATCATAATCTACAGTCAGTCACATACGTCATGCCACACTTAGTCACACATACACCTAATCTGCGCGTGGTCACATGTATGCCTTCAAATACACTTAGTCAAACAGAATAATCTACAATAAGTCACATACGCAAAGCCAAACTTAAACACACATACCCTCAATCTAAGCTTGGTCATATGTATGCATTTAAATACACTTAGTAACACAGAATAGTCTACAGTTAGTCACACTATTACTAATCACTTAACGATAATCAACTGTTAGTCAAATACACTAATATGTCTTCATAACATACAATAATCTACGCATAGTAACATACAATTATAATCAACACTCATTCACATACAATATCTACACTTAGCCAAGTACAATTATCTATACTTAGTCACATTTACTAAACATAATCACATATTATAATCATATAGCGATATTCAAACTACACTTAGACATATTTACTATACTTAGTCACATAGAATATTCAAATAGCGATTTAGAAACTACACTTAGTCACATCTACTGTTCCTGGTCACATAGAATAATCATATAGCGATATACAAATTACATCTAGTTAGATTTACTATACATAATCACACATAATAATCATATAGCGATACACAAATGTCGCGAAGTGAACCAACCCACCCCTACACATTCGACTATTTGTGACGTTAACGCCTCTAGCGGGCAGGTCACATTTCAAATATAGACCCGTCCGGTGGGTATATAGTCCCTCATCTCTATTTATACCTTTATCTGGTGTAATAAGTATTTCTGTAAACTATAGATGTCCTGTGGAGTTAACATTTTCAAACCTACAGTTGTGGGGTAGATAATTTATGGATTATTTTTTAGAATTCTAATCTGGTACTTCTTTCTGGAGACGCCACGCAGAATCACCCGCCTCATTCTTTGCCAGACTTCCTAGGCGCAAAGAAGTGCTTCACCTCTCTGATTAAATCGTGGCTCATTCAAAATACCAGTTAATCTTTGAAGGATTCCTATGCTTGGGTAAGTTGATTATAGTTTACGAGTACCATGATATATGTCTCTATAAAGTTAACCCGCTGCTGCAGGGAGGAAATATTTAGCTATGAGACAGCACAGAATTAGACCGTTCTTGGTGTCCAAGTACTCACAGCCACTTAAACCAAACCTTTCCCTTCGCAAGCTGACAGTTTGTGCCCTACCTGACCCAATATTAATGTAAATATTTTAATCTAGCAGGCTAAGCGTTCTCTAATTATCTATACCTAGCCGAGATTCAGACAGATGTAGCCGGCATATTTAACTGGGTCAAAGTACAGCGAACGACGCTACACGTCAGAGGTTATTTTTAGCAGACACACAACAACACAGAGTCAGCTACTGTCACACTGTGGGGGTATATATATAACATATGTGAGAAAGAGATGGGATGTGTGTATACAAGTGCATATGTGAATGTGGAGAGATGATGTCCTATGTGTACTAGAGTCTATCTATCTCCACTATGAAACTTGTCTCCTATCTCTTGTACTGACTGACAGACAGGGATAATTGAAGACTAACTGTCACATTATCCTGAGAGTTGTCCACTGCATGACTGAGAAGGGTGGAGGGTAATAAATTGAGCTAAGTATGTGACTCCTGAGATGAATACTAATTCTAAGTTCCTTCCTTACACAGGATGATACCTTCATGAAAGTCAGGCTGACAATCATCAGACCTACCAACCACCATCCATTAAGATTGCCTACCACCTCAACTTCAACATGGCTGGATCTTGTTTGGGCTCCAGTGGCTAAGAGGCAGTTGTTGCAGGCCACCCATTTGTCATCACTCAAGGAGATCCTTCTTCGGGAGCTTTGTTGAGCTCCAGTGTAATAACTCTGTTCCAGTGTAAGAACTTTGTTCCAGTTGATGAACTCTGTTCCAGTATAAGAACTCTGTTCCAGTGAATGAATTCTGTGTATGCCTGTTTTCACCAAGGCAAAAGGAGCAGTCCAACCGAATCAGCCTGTTCAGGTCAACATTGACTGAGGAGAGCAGTGACAACCACCAAACTTAGATAAGTACATCAAGGACAATATACCTCATGCTCTTTTTACAGGTCCACCCGGAGTCATGATGATGATCACCAATAATCTCAAAGACTGACTCTGGCTGATTCGGCAGTACTTTTTAGACTTTGATTCCTGAATTCTAATTGCCTGGGACCTTCTTTGATTGTCTTAATGATATATATGTGTTGCATTTATTACATGCCTTTGGAAGTTTTCATTACTGACTTGGGTGTCCCTGTTTCACTGTTCAAACCGTCTAGCATTTATGTATGTGTAACCATTAATCTTAATCTGTGTTAACATGGCTGTGATATTACAATATCATAGCCTGGGAGCTATCTTTTTATAGTAGGGGGGCGTTCAGCCAAGTTGCGCCAAAGAATATTATATATTCTGTGGTGCCATAACTTGAGCTGCCCTACTCATGAAAAAGGTTCGGTGTATATTGGCCACCGAATATCCTTTTGACCAATACAAGCCGACACCTCAACATTATTATATTTCAGAGTGCTGTGGGTTCTTAAGGAGAAATCCCTAAAACAGGCACGCTACACGAGTGGTATGTGACAGCAAACTACATTTAGTTACATTTACTTAAAAATCACACTGAATATTCATACAGCTATACAAAAACTACACTTAGTTGCATTTACTACACATGATCATACAGAATAATCATATAAAGATACACAAACTACACTTAGTTACATTAACTTTACACAATCACATAGAATAATCAATTAGCAATATACGAAATACACTTAGTTACATTTACTATATATATAATCACATAGAATAGTCATAAAGCGATATATAGTGATATAGACTCAGTAGCTTACACAAATCCACATGAAGTCACATACAACAATCTACATTTAGTCATATACATTAACTTACACTTTGTCACTAATAATATACACTTAGTCATATTCATTAGTCACATGTACCAATCAACACGTATCACATAAACATATTTGAACAAATACTGGCTGCAGCTCTCTGTATAGATTAAACCTACATGAATTCTGCAATTATAAGAGGATTATTATAAAAGGTAAAGGTAAAGTCGGGAGATGTGACCCAGCGTCATTGCACACTGTTATAAACCATAAGTGCTCTGCCACCAGTACGGGTAGCTGAAAAGAAACTGCCCGCCTGTGTCGCCGTCCGCATGTAACTCCGTAGCTACAGCGACATTCCTCCAGTTACCCCAGAGTGATAACTCCGGTAACCATTTCCTAGAGGCTGGGTGAATCCCGGGAACCGCCCGGTTTTGAACACCGGCAGTGGGCCGCAGCGAGTCGCAGCTGGATTTGAAAGCGAGTCTCCCATCGACTGCGCTAAGGCGGTTTCCATCATCCATTATGCAAGACTTAGGTCTATCGAAACATAAGAAGTCCTATTTACTGTCAAAACAAGGGATAACTCACGCAATGCAGCATGTCACCAAATGAATAATATTTCATGAGATCTTTTTTTCGTCGATTGGGACGAGAAAGGGAATTCTTGACATTCAGATAAATCCTATATTGATATACGGATGTGCATCATAGACAGTAAGTAAATTAGTAGAAAGTTGTTTGGAAGCTGCGGAGATGTGGTTTAATAGAAGAATTATGAGAATACCCTGAACAAATAAAAAGAGTAATTAAGACATCTTGAAATAAACTGACTCACGACGAGAACTGATTGCCAACATCGGAAAGAGACAATCTACATTCACTGAAGACTTAGACCCATTTAACAGTGCCACTAGCGACATATTTTTATCACCTAGAAAGATCCAAGCGAAATGCAAAAACCTGAGGAAAACCCCTGTGTTTCAATCACAAGTCTGTTAGGCTAGTCTACTTTCCTGGAGGTTACGGGTGTGCTGCTCTGTTGTTTGCTTTCTGGGTTGTCTTGCATTTACGTTTTTATTCCGAGAAAGGGAATGCCTGTGACAAAGGTCACAGCACTCTCGGGGGAGGGGGGGGGGGTTGTATTATGCACAGTTCCTTGTTCCAAGGTTACGTGGCCTAAGGTCTACCAATCAGGAGTGAGATAGTGTGTATATGGGTGGTCCATGGGGAGACTAAAGTTAGTTTTACAAATTTCCTCTCACCAAGCTAATTCTCGGGAAAATATTTAAAAAAAACATGCAGGGAACAATATTATATATTGCTTAACATTCCAGTGATTTAGCATCAGCAGTGGAGTAAGGCAGGGCAGCATGCGCTTGTTGGAATCTTCTCGCAGTCATCTGAGGTTGCCACTCGGGACAAGATCTGAAGGCAAACATTTTAACCCATTGAGACTCAGGACAAAGACAAAAATCAAATCAAATCGTGAACCCTTCAAGAATTACTTTTCGCAGATGACCCGGCACCGACTGGCTGGTTTATAGATCGTTTTGCAGTCGCCTGTAGAGGCTTTAGACCGAACATCAGCCTTCACAAAACAGGCGATGAACCAAGACGCTGGTGCGCCTCCATCGATCAAAATTACTTATTACCAACTAAAGGTTGTCAAGGCTGTCGGTGACTTTGTGTATCTAAGGTTGAAGATAAATCATAAATTTATCCCTTGAGACAGAAATTAACTATAAAACTTAAATTCCTTTCCCCAGAGTATATCATGAAAGAACCAATTAGCAAAACAAACAAGTGCTGAAAAGAGCAAATATTACAACAGTGCAAAATCTCATCAAGCAGAGACGTTTTTGTTGACAGTGACATGTAACTCAGAATACACAGGACTAACGTTTGTGTGAATTGTTGCGCACGTATAAAAATTCCTTTGGCAGTTGGAAATCGAAAAGAACAGCCTAACGCCGCTGCCCGGGCAAAATTTGGAGTTGAAAATCTAGCCAAACTATTTCAGGATCCTCATCGGTAGAACGGAGTTCGTTCACTGCGCTGAGATTCTGCAGACTCAGGCTTGAGTTAGAAGTTGAACAGAGCACTTATGGGTTGCACCAGTGTGCTATGATACTGATGCGTCCACTAAACTCAACTGAATTCGGGCACAGTTGTCCGACAGTGTTAAAAGAAAATAATTTTATTCACTATCCGGAACGAGCTAATGTACTTCATGTAATTATGATGATCCTCTCTGATGGGCCTGCCTGTCAACCCCAGTAAGTCTTCTCTTTCTTCTAACTATTCTGCTTTCATGTGAGGTATCTGGCTTGCTTTTGAGCATTTTGTATGCGTTGCATCTTTAGCAGACTGTCAACACTGAGCTCCAGCTCCCTTCACAACATCCAATGATATCCTAGCACTATCACTGAATGTACTGCTATTGAAACAACTGAAGTTACAACCAACAGTTGTAGCTATTCCAGTCACTGATGAGTCTCATGGAGTCATCAAATCCCGTCTGACGACACATCAGTTTGGAGGATCTCACCCAGCCTTTCATTATTTTCTAAATATTCAGGTAAAGAAAATGTATTCATGGTTGCATTTCCCATCGATGTACTCTGCTGTTACTGCAGCCTCTATTGTCTTATTGATAAGTCAGTGTGCGCTTTTGCTGACTGGTCGTAGTAAATCCATAAATCCGCAAAAAAGGCTGCAATTAAGATCTGTCACTGTACTATAAAACTAGAACTCCGATTTACGCTACTAACTGTCACAATACCTAATTTGATTTATTCACATCTATAAAATGCCTTCTGGCCAAAACATCTTTTATTTTTTATTTTTTTATTGATGCAGTAAAATACAAGCTTACTTCCTAACCCTTGCCTCTGAGTTTCAACTAATCTGAGGTTATTACATGACAACTTGCACACACTGATCTTTCTGACACAAAATGTCCATACAAAAAATAATAATTATGTTGCCACTGGAAACTAGTTTGGATAAATCATTCCTTTCACTTTTATTGTCACTACTAAAGTCATCACAACACTTTTGTTTATCCTCTCGATCAGTGTTTCCCAAACTCTACTTAGTTGTGGCACCTTTTTTTCAATTAAAAGTTTTCCACGGCGACCAAACATAAGTAAAACTATGACTGTTCGTATGTAAAAAAAAAGACTCTTGTATCTTTGAATATTTCGGGGCGCCCCTGTGAAGAGGTAGCGGCTTCCTGGGGCGCCACGGAGCACAGTTTGGTAATTACTGCTCTAGATCTTCACTCATAATATTGTCCATAAACAGTTTCTCTACTGAGATAGTGGGCGTGGAACTTATATATTCTGAAATTACTAAAACCTGCTGGGGCTGTCGAAATTAGTGTGAAACTGAAAGACACGAGGGTCCGACTGAAAGTAAAGGTCGTTTTAAAGCAAAACTAAACTGATTTCCACTTATTTGGGACTTCGCCCTTCTGTTTTGGGAAAAGTAGTAAAATTCTAGGAAGAAAAAAATATTCATCAAATATCACAAAATATAAAGCTAAACACATAAAAATCACTCTGTGAACCCAGAAGGAACCACTGTAAAAAGTCAGGGAGTAATTGTTTTTTATAATAAGACCCCAGAAAAGGGGAGTGGTACATTGTTTGGGGCTGAAAAGAATAATTTTTCTTAGTATATTCTTTCAAACGATGACATTGAGCACCCCACCTACACACATTTATAATCAAAATACCACAGGCTCTGTTGATAAGATTTAACAATTTTAAGCTGCATATGAAAAAAGACACATTCGTCCACAAGGTTAGGGGCAAAGAATGAGTAAAAAAAAAAAAAAAAGACATTTTTAAGATTTCCAGGTGGGACTGCTCCTTAAAAGCTTACAGTAAGCTGTACTTCGTCACATGCAGTAACTTAGTATGAGCATCATAATCATGTGCACTGCCAACTAGCGTAGGCTCTCATGCATCTCCACGATCACGATTCCTGGTTGCCTGGAACAGCTCTCTTGATGGTATCCCGCCATACCATCGTTTCAGCCAATCCAGCATCATCTCTCTTGATCTGCCTCTAAGCCTCTTTCCATTGATCTTTCCAGTTGTCGTGATGTTTTCCAATACCTCTATTCTCATTACGTAGCCAAAGAACAGCGTTTGTCTCCTTCTTATTGCTGTATAATAGAGATTTACTTTTATTAGCTTCTTTCAAACAGTCGTTGTGGGTTACTCTGGCTGTCGATGGTATTCGTAATATTCATCACAGAAACCACATCTCTGTTGCTTCCAAATTCTTCTTAATTTGTTCACTGACATTCCAAGATTTGCTGCCCTACAGCAGAGCAGGTTCTATCACTCTCTTTCTGACATTATATGAGAGCGACTTATTGCATAAGCCAGTGCTTCCCAATCTTTTCTTGGTCGAAGCGCTTTTTTTTTCAATAAAAATTCTTCCACGGTGCCATAACCTAAGTAAAAGTGTGACCATTTTGTGTCTTGGTTAAATTAATTATGACGCTTTTACAATATTTCGCGGCGCCACTGTCAAGAGGTCCCAGCTCCTCGGGGCACCGCGGCGCACAGTTTGGGAATCACTGGCATAAGCTATTTTTCATTTTCTGAAATGCTGCTTCCGCTTGACCTATTCTGCTTTTAAAATATGAGCAGGAGAACTGAAATGACGCCGTGAAACAGGAAAGTGGAAGCAGTGTTGCCACTTTGGATCTTTTACATCCAAATCTAGATCTCTTTCATTGCATTTGGATGGTGTTTTTGACGTTTGGATCGTAAATATTTTTCTAGTCCTTTCATATGGAGTTAGATATTTTCTAATTTTTTGTTCTTTCAGTGTCAATTTAATAATTACTTTGTAAAATATTTACTACAATATTTTTGTTTTGGTCTGGCACGTACATTGTGACAACTGCCATTACTTGAACTTTGAACTCTCACTGGGGTCAACGCACAAATATCTGGCAGCCCCGGTAATTATTATTCAAAACGCGCGTAAATCATACTAACTTTGTCCTCACTGTACTTATTTTTCATGTGATTAAAAAAAAAAATAATTGCTCCTTTTCATATGTGGCTTTCACTTTGAAAAACCTTTTAACATGCCAAAAGTAAAGTATGCGCAAAAAATTTGGAAAGAGTGGTTGCATGATGACAAAATTAAAAACTGGGTGATGGCAGTTCCTGGGGATATGACCAAGGCTCGTTGTAAGTACTGCAAGTGTGAAATTAAAGCGAAAATACAGAAGTCAAAGATTCATGCAAAGACTAAAAAAGCATAAACCTGCAGTTCCATTTAAAGATATTACACCGCTGAAATCTGTTTTCAGAACTACACTGATAAATGAATCATCAAAAGTTGAAAATGTGTTGAAGTTTTTAATCACTGTGTCGCATTTGATGTTTTTAATTTGTCACTAGTGCAATTTCAAACTGTGATTGTAGAAAGTATAGTTTAGGAAACTGAAAGGAC
>CAJHNH020004731.1:0-32640 GCA_905116865.2 Candidula unifasciata
AGGCTATATTTTGAAAATAACTTAATAATTAATGTACGTGACTTCAGAATGCTGTTACCCTGGAAACAGGCCAGAAATTAAAAAACAAAGTGAGACCAACACAGTTCATAGAAAATAGAATAAGAGGCAGGAGAGCATACAGAGAGGGTAAGTAAAGAACCATTTGTATGCTAGTGCTGCATCAGACACATGAGGCTAGACTCACATTCTTATTAAATAGACCAATCAGCATAGGATAAATGGTGTGGTCAACATCAAGTGGCCTGTGTTTGTTATCCTGCACATTGCTTGGTACTTATGTTAGGCTGGATGGACCTGGTAGCGAATCTCAATTTGAAAACAAGTCTGCCTTAATGTTGATTTAAACCTAAGACCCTTGGGCCAGCAGGTGAGCGACTAGCCACTGCGCTAACACAAATCCCTAATCACTTTCACCTTTGTGAAAAAACACTATTATAGATTTACATTAATTTAGTGAAGATTAATCTGAGTGGGAAAAAATACAAATGGAAGGAAGAAAACAGTTTGAAACAGTATAAAACCTCAGTCTTTAACCAATGACAAGCTTGTATTCCAACAGAGCAGCATGTCATCTGAAGCTGAGAAACTTTTTCAAATGTATTGAAGATTGCTCAAAGGTATCTGTGTTTTAGTTTTTTGGTAACGTCATTTATTATTCTGCGTATTCTTTATTTGTCTCTTGTCATGTACCAGGAGTAGAACAAAGTCTGGTTTCTGTTCATGTCTCTTTGAATGAGACCATCCCTCTTTTAGTTTCTGGTGTCTCATGTTGGAAGAGTAGAATCACTGAATGTTATAAATGGCAACTAATTAGGGATTTGCCGAAACTGGATGTGTTAGGCTGAAAGGTGCAGATATGGCAGCCTAGCTTGTAAAACACAACCATATATGCCAAACTGCCATTTAAGGGCGATTGAAGAGGAAGGAGACCAAAATAAGGCAATTAAGGTACCTAGACTATATAGAGAGACGCATTTCCTTGTGACAGAATGTACAGGATTGAAAGGTGGAGGGACAGTTTGCAAGAGGACTATTTCGGTGGGGAGAGAATGGTGTAGAGAGAATCTGGCCGACACTCAACACTTAGAGGAAAAGCATGATAAACACAAATCTTTTAGAGGCTTCGTGATCTTGAGGCATGGCATCTGCCTTGAGTGCAGGAGGTCCTGGGTTCAAGCGCCGGTGAAGGCTGGGATTTTTTCCCTTGGACTTCAAGTAATTTCCTCTAGTCTCTGTCTCTGGGTAGTAAGATCGGACGCCCGTGTGTATTGTTGTGCAAAATTAGGAGTTAAAAATCTACCCAAAGTATTTCAGTATCCTCACTGGTGCTAAAGAGTTCCTGCACTGTGCTGAGATTTTTCCAATTCAGGCTTGAGTCACAAGTAGAACGGAGCACTTATGGGTTACTACCCTTGTGCCATGATGTTGATCCGTCATCTAAATATAAACCTAGACATATAATGAATGCTGCTGGTACCATCAGAACTGGAACCACTCTCTGGTAGCTGAAGTTAGGAAAGCACATGGAGGAATGTCCCAGTTGCTGTAATGTCAGTTCTTGTCTCAATTCAGCTTGACACACTAGAGGAAAGCAACATTACATTGAGTGATTGGTACCTTTCCGTCTTTCCAGACCATAGATATTGCACTATAAGGAGGCATGGGACTCACAGCCCATGGCAATGGCGAGTGTGACTAGCAAGGCCCGCCTATGTTAAGAAAAGTCTTCTGCAATTATAGCATGGGATTTTAGGACCATTGTTGTGTGAGCATTTGTGTTTAGTCTGTTTCTTCTCAGATGCTGAGCGCTCATCCTTTCTGCAATCATTTCTTCCTTCATTCTCGTTCCCTTCCTAATGTGCCCGCTCCACACAACACCGTCCATGGCATTTTGTTCCCAGGAGTCCACCTCAATACCTGTATCATTCATGTCCCACATGCACATGTCTTTTTATTTCAATAGAGGTCAGCCACCACATCTTTTACCCTTCTTTAGTGTACCATAAAGGATACATTACATGTCATCATCATGTAGCAGGTCCTTTGCAGAACGTCGCTCTTATCACAGTCTGTCTGAAAGAAACTCGGTCTCTCGCCAGTTCTCCTGCCTCATATACTTTCATACTCAAGGAGTCACTTATATCCTGTGCCCATCTTCGTGTCGGTCGGCCCCTGCCCCTTCTTCCTGGTACCATGCCTTCTGCTATAGTTTTTTCTTGGACAGCAAAATAGCAGAGGGACTGGAAGAAGCCTATACTAATGTACCATGAAGATTAAAGATAGAGGGTGGTGGAAGCTTATTACAGCTGAACTCGTAGGGGAAGAGGCCTCTTGATTTATTTTGATGAGTGGTATAAGTAGCCACACCATCCAGTATTTTAGGATCAAGACAGTAAAGTTATGGGTTAATATTGTTCATATGAGAGGAAAAAATGTATTAACTCTTTTTGTAGCAATAAAAAGCTGTACAACATACGAATCAAAACATATAGTGGGATGACAGCAACATCAAGACGTAGACAAACAGTAGTTTGAGAGAGTGTACGAGGCACATTTATAAGTGAGACTGGTTTTGACTGCAGCGACAAACACCGATGGAAAACGTAAACGTGTATGTGCAGTATGTTTATGTGGTTCAATTGCTAGCTGTGTGCTATTTTTTCACTGTCAAAATCTTGTTTGATGATGCAAGTGATTTATAATGAGTGCAAAAATAAATACTCTCTCCAGCTGCGATCTGTTTTTCATTAGCAAAATTCAACAGTGCTACAGAAATTCACAGGCCACTCATTCAGGTTTATTGGCCGGGGATTATGACTGATATTATTAGGTTAGGAAGCGGTGTTGAATGTTTAAAGAAGATGAACAAAATCCACGATGAAGATCGTAGTGGTCGGCCGAGTGTGGTGACAAATAATTTGGTCAAAAAGTAAACCAAAAATTTCAGGAAAATCATTTCACAGTTTCTGCGTTGTCTGAAGAATTGTTGAAAGTTTCACTTTCATTAATTTATGACATTGTGACAAGAAGCTTTGAAAAAAAATGTGTGTGCAATCGAAAACAAGAGACATGGGTTGCTGTCCTCTGGAATTGTGCTTTTGCACAATAATGCTCAACCTCACGTCACAGATGGAACCGTTTATATGCTGCAAAAATTTCACTGGTACTTTTTTCATGCACCTAAAGAAGTGGCTGGTATCCCAGTGGTTTGAAACGGATGATGAACTGCAGACGGGCATTAATGAATGGTTCAAGACACTGGCGGCAGACTTCTATGACATTGGCATTAAGAACCTGGTGCCACGATACCAAAAATGCGTTGAAGTCAGTGGCGACTATGTTGAGAAAGAATGTAAATGTGTGGTTCTCTTTTGGCTGCAATAAATCCTTTTTATTTAGGATTTTTAAAAATTAAATTTTATACCGCGACATAGTTAAAAAACTGGCCTCAATCAATGCAAAAAGGGTATGTTAGAGATCCATTGCCACTAACCCTCACACTAAAGACTGACTTGATAGATTGACTGTTTAAAAACTATACAAACTGTTTTTAACCTCAACACAGATAAAAATGTGAAGCAAAATCATACTTATTACTTGTTTATCTTAACACAGATAATAATGTGAAACAGAACCATGCAAACTGTTTGTATACCTTAAGACAGATAATAATGTGAAACAGAACCATACACACTGATTGTATACCATTAACACAGATAATAATGTGAAACAGAACTATTCAAACTGATTGTAAACCGTAACACAGATAATAATGTGAAACAGAACCATACACACTGATTGTATACCTTAACACAGATAATAATGTGAAACAGAACTATTCAAACTGATTGTATACCTTAACACAGATAATAATGTGAAACAGAACCATACACACTGATTGTATACCTTAACACAGATAATAATGTGAAACAGAAATGAACCTACTATGATTTTTCTGTTCAGGTGGAGATGGACAAGAATGAAAACCCCCTATTCATACTGAAAATTGTAGTTTGTCATATTTATGATTATGGATTGGAACAGCAGTTCTCAACCCCTGGGTCGAGATTTATGAGTGAAATGACCTTTTGACAGGGGTCACCTAAAACCATTAAATGACATATTAACTGACATTTTAAAGTAGCAACAAAAATAATTGTATGATTATACATCACCACAACATGAGGAACTGGATTGAAAGGGTCGCTGCATAATGAAGGTTGAGAACCACTGGATTAGAACAATGGCTTCAACAGATCAGTACTGACAGTGTCATAACATAAGCAGAGGAGAATGTTCATACAGTCAACTAAACACTATAACTATTGTGTTACAGGCGATGGACCTGTTGTTCCCGCCTGTACCGCAGAATGCTGCCAGTCGCTGCAAGGCTCTGGTTCGTCGTGGTACAGCTTTTTGTCAGCTGGAGATGTACGTTGAAGGTGTGTACCTCGCATGTATGTTTGTGATAAGGATATAAGGGCTCTGAAGTTATAACAGTTGGTGTTTTCCCTGTGTTCACTTCCTGAAATGACACAATCTGTGGCTGTGGAGTTGAAACATCTGCTAGAATGTGAAACTGTAAAAATATTCAGAATGTTTTGTGTGTGTGTGTGCATTTGCATGCCCATGTGTGCGTGCGTGTACCTGCGTTCATGCATGTGTGTGTGTCTGTGTACATAAGTATATAGTAAGTAAAGTGTAGGACCCTTTTCCACGCCTTTAGGTGTATAGGGAATATAGGGCTAGACCTATATTTTTATAGACCAGTCGGCACAAGATGGGTGATGTGGTCAGCATCACGCTGGCTGCCTTTACTTCCTGAGACTGCACCCGTTACCCATTCAAGGCTGGGTCGACCTGGGAGCCAAGGTCATTTTTGAAATTAGTCCGGCTCCAACAGGGAGCAAACCCACGACCTTCTGATCCGCGGCGAGCGCCTAGCTGCTCGGCCACAGCGACTCCCCTGAGTGTTTACATGTGTGTATGTTTATAGTTTTAGAACCAAGATACATATTTTCAGTTCTAATGTTATTATTGATTGCTAGTCATGTTGTTTACACCATCTTTTCATAACCATCAGATGTCATAATAGCTGACGTAATTCAATCTAAATATGGCAGAATATGTCACACAATGATGGCGTTTTTAAACAGGTAGCCTCTTTGCAAAAATTTATGCAATTCGCCTGGTTGACAATTACTATGTAAACATTTTTTTTTTTAGCTGACTCAGTATGGGTCTAGCACTTTGCACCTAATACATCTATATCCTTGTAACATTCTTGAATGATGATCTGTTTTGTTGGTTTTTTTTCTGTGCAGGTCTGAGAGATTATGAAGCTGCTTTGTCTCTTGATCCAAAGAATGAGGCCATAGCCAATGATGCAGACAAAATAAGAAAGATTATGCAGGCTTCTGATGAATCATAGTGTTGTAGTTGATAGTATGTGAACACGTGTCTTTGTGTGCATGTGTGTGTGTGTATGTGCGCGAGTGTGTGGACATATGTGTGTAAATAGTACCAATCAGTTCACTGTTTGATTTGATTTTTTTGGATTCAAGAACTGACATCACAGCACTCGGGGCATTCCCATAAGCGCTCCGTTCCCATCTTTAGCAGCCAGCGAAGAGTTCCGATACTAATAGTGCCAGTAGCATTCTGATTAAACGTCCGTCTTGCCTTTCCTCTGAGCCTCGAGCATCTGCCAGAACCTCTTGTCACTCCCTGCTGCATCAATCTCACCAGACTGTGGTGATCCATCTGCTTCTCTGAACTGTACACGCTCTCCCACAGGGCACTAACCACGTCTGCCTTATCATGTTTCAGTATTCCACGAAGTCAGTTCACTGTGTGATAATTAAATTACCCTTACTTGTTATGGGGGGCCCTTAACACCTCCAACACCAAATATTTTAAAAATGGGTTGGGGGCAGGTTGTCTGAACCGCCAGGTTCCGGGACTAGAGGACTGGACGCTAATTCCAGATGACCGTCTTTGTAAACAGGGGTAGTAACCACTGTGTCACCAATCTGTCAATAAGCAGGTCTTCTTGTGTCCCTTCCAGCTGTAGTGTTCCTCATTCTAACATGATTGTTCCTTCAGCTGTTTTTGTCCCATAATATTATTATTTGATTTAGATCCAGACCATTATAATTTTTCGCAATATATCCTGAAAATAGAGCTGAAATATTTGAATGAAACTGAAACAGTGAAAGAGGAGAAAAGATAAACTATTCTTTAGAAGAAAATGAATAGATTGTGGTGAGCAAAGCAGATTATGTATTTCATGCTCATTAGACAAGTATGTCAGAATTAGATAAGTATGTTAATAAACATTTTGAAAAAGAAAGACCACCCACAAATTGTTTTCATTTACTAGGATTGTCTGATAATAAATTGAAGCGTGAATAAAAAATAAAAAGCAGCTGTATTGTGCAGATGATTTGACTTTGTCATTTTCACTTGCTGTTAACAGCATGACCGGCATTACGTTAAGATTATTACCAAGTAATTAGTCCATGTTTTCACTGCAGAAATATTTAATTCACTTTCTGTTAATTTTTTTAAAATGTTTATCTTATTTTTTGTATATTTTATATTTGTGTAATGTTGACCACTTTAAAAATAAACATTTTTTACAAGGGAAAACTATTTGTAACCTGTGTAGTTGCTACATTGCGGTGAGTGCTTTTGCTTTTGTAGAGTGTGGTCACTCTTCAGTTGCAAATAATTGCAGGATTCTTCTGTAATTAGCAAACTCGTGGGTTGATCCAATCTGAGAGATTATGAAGCTGCTTTGTCTCTTGATCCAAAGAATGAGGCCATAGCCAATGATGCAGACAAAATAAGAAAGAATATACAGGCTTCTGATGAATCATAATGTTGTAGTTGCTCTATTATGTATATCCCCATTATTTCTATGTTGACACTTAAGGCTTTAACAAGTGATCTCATTTGCTGCCAGTCTGCTGCTTTTCTGCCTATGGGATCCCAGGTCATTTTACATTTGTTTTTTTCTCCTTCTGCTGTCCTTAGGCTGTCCATGTCTCCTCTTTCTGTCTGTAATTTTGAAAGAGATTTCCTTGCCAAATTTTCATGAAGCATTCTGCAAATTTGTGCACGCTATCTCTATCTTGTTCATTTGATAACAGAGAGATGAACATTTGAATCTTCATCAGTTTTTCAATTTGTGATCTTGTTTGGCCAAAATATGTACCTTTATAGACATTTAACCTATTTATATGGATTCCAGATAATTTTTAGGATTATCTTTAAATCTGGAAGTAAAGTTGGTGAGGAATGGAACTATTCTCTTTTAAACAATGATGTGATAAAGTCTGTATTCATTGTTATACTTTCTCTGTTTCTTCAGGGTACCAGTCATTAACACTTTTTGTTATAATGGTTCTCTTATAATTGTTAGAATGATGCAATGTTAGCAGATGTATTGACTGCAACAATGTAATTTGTGGCAACAATCATATAATAAAGCAAGCATCTTGAGGGTCTTCTTATAAATCAAGGCTAAGCCCGGCTCACTAGCTCAGTTGGTTAAACCTGACTGAGCGGCGATTGGATGACAAATTCCTTGTGGTCCGGGTCCACACCTGGCGGTAGACAGAAAAGCCACGTTTTTCCCAGATTTACAGTATCTGTGATGGAATCAAGGCCAAAGGGTTGCGATGTCCATAGTACCAAACCAAAGGGTTAACAACTCATAATTTCTGAATATAAAAAAAAAAAAAATGCTGAATGAAGACATACAGAGCCATTGATGATTATTTACAAGCCAGTGTTAGTGCTAGACTTACAAATACATTTGGAATAATATGAAATTTATAAACATATTTTTTAAATGAGTGTCTATAAATGGTTTGGGCGAGAGTGCACTGAACTCCTCTAAAATGTTGTTGGTATAATATTGAACTATGTCATAATGTCAGACGCAATCTGTTTTTGTTTTAAAGCCCCACCCTGGCTTTTGCCAGGGGCCCCAGTATAACCCAACCTATGGGTTGAACGAGGTTTCTGGTACCTGTCCCCGGGTGATCCTAAAGATGGCACTTTGTGTTATCGGATGTTTATCACTCGTTTGATGTTCTGGTGGGGTTGAACGTCAGTCAGTCATGTTTATGGTCCGTGACGAATATAAAAGAGGGGTAAGGGGGTGGGGGCCTAATGCCCCAACATCAAATATGTTAAAAAGTGGGTGGGGCCAGTTGCCTGAACCGTTAGGTTCCGGAACTGGATGTAAATTCCACATCACTGTCTTATAAACAGGGGCAGTAACCACTGTAGTAAAGTAAAGGTCCCTTTTCTGCACCTTTAGGTGTATAAAGCATATAGTTCTAGACCTATATTTGTATAGACCAATCGGCACAAGATGGGTGATGTAGTCAGCATCAAACCAGCTGCCTTCACTTCCCAGGACTGCACCCGGTACCCACTCAAGACTGGGTCGACCTGGGAGTCAAGGTCATTTTTTTAGAAAAGTCTGGCTCTGCCAAGGAGTGAACTCATGATCTTCCGATTCGCACGCAGCATCTAGCCGCTACACCATGGCGACTTCCAGTAACCACTATGTCTTCAGTCGGTCAGCAGGTCTTTTTCAGAACGTCGTTCTCATCACGATACGCCTGAAAGACTCTTTCTCCAGCCAGTTTTCCAGCCCTGTGTGCTTTGATGGCAAATGCATCCTTAATATCCTGTATCCACATTTATGGAGATCTGCCTCTGTCTCATTTTCCGGAAAATGCATCCTCTATCACCGTTCTCTCAAGACCACCATGGCTCTTGAGAGGTCCAAAATACCTCAGATTTCGGAAAAGGATGATGTTTATGAACCAGTTTTCCTTGATGTTCAGGTCATGCAGAATGTCGACATTTTTCCTCTTCTTGGTACAAGGTATTCCATGAATTTCTCTGTAGCATTGCACTTCGAAAGCTACGATTTTCTTCTTTAAAGACTGAGTGAGAGTGCAGGATTCACACTTATAATCTGTCACAGGAAAGATGATTGATCTCAAAATGTGTACTTTAACTTGCTTGCAGGTGCTATGCCATATGGTCTTCGTGTTGTTGTAGCATCTTTGTTGCTAGCGAAAAGTCTTTTTTTCCGACTTCTTTTATGCAGGAGCCATTGTTGTCCATTGCGTAGCCTAAATAATCACAATCTTGACTTATTCATGTTTTTGCGGTTCTGAAATACAGCAACCCTTTTAAAAGTGTTATTGTGAGTAGGAACAGATGTAAAACCGAACGAAAAGTATATTAGCAAGCTTCACAATGTAACAAATGCAAACAAAACGTGAACGTTGCGGCTATGGAACCTTCATCAGCACATACACAATTGTGAGTAGTTAATGTATTACAAATGGGTGCTAATTTCTGTACTTTAGCCAGAATGAAACATGCATCCCGCGATGTTTGATGAAGACACGCCGATCCCCTGAGCACTCAAAAGCGTGTATACATTTACAAATAATTATCTTTTCACTTTTTTCTGTTTAGTTTATAAACTTATTTCTATATAGTTTATAAACTGAGCCAAAAAAAAAAAAAAACATCTACACACAAACACATACCTCAGACCCATCCACACATGGACTAGAGGTTACTTTATAACCGTTTTGTGGTGCCCCAGTATAACTGTCCTATATGGATGTACAGTGAGCCACTGTGGTGTGGCGGCTAGACGCTTGCCTGCTGATCGGAAGGTCGTGGATTCGGGTCCTGAGGGCAAAAAACTTTTTTCTTAAAAACTACCTTAGCTTCCAGGTCGACACAGCTTCAAATGGGTACCAGGTAACGTCGTGGAAAGAAAGGCGGCCGGCGTGATGCTCACAATATCACCCACCAAGTCTAGAGGCGTGTTTACTTACATTGCTATCTTTAGATCTTTCTATCTGTTTGTTCGATTGTACATTCGCCGGTCTCACTATAAGTCTGACTCGTAAAATCACGACCTTCACTATTGGGGGTGGGGGGTGGGGGGGGGTCGGGCGTGTGGGTCTTGTCATAAACTCTATTAGAGACGGCGTTGAGTAAAATGTAACCTTTAAACGAAATGGAGATCTCGGCCTTATTGTAGTAGACGCATAGTAAAGTAAAAAGTAAAGACCAATATTCACGCCTTAGGCGCATCGGGCATATGGGAAGAGCGTCCCATATTTTTACAGACCTATCGGCACTGGGTGGGTAATGTAGTCAGCATAGGCGGCCGTCTTTACTTCACCAGGGGTTATCCTCCGAATAACGGGTACATATTATGGCGGCCAAAATCATGGCCTCAGTCACATGTGAATTTCGGACTTCCGGCGACTACCGCCACTGCGGTATCTAAGAGAGTATCTTAGACGCCGCTACGTGGATTGGGGCTAAACTAGATGGCTGGGACTAACGAGCAAAGCTACAGGAGATGCGGAAGCTGCTGCTCGTGAGTCCCAGCCATTTGTTTAGCCCCAATCCACGCCGCGCGCATCTAGTTTAGCCCCAATCCACGCCGCGCGCATCTAGTTTAGCTCCAATCCACGCCGCGCGCATCTAGTTTAGCCCCAATCCACGCCGCGCGTAGTGGCGTGGGAAATACTCTCAGCGGTGGTGGTAGTCGCCGGAAGTTCGCTATTGACATGTGACAGGCCCTGTTAGGGTGTTTTTGCGGCCGCCATAATATGTGCCCTTTATTCGGAGGATAGCCTCACCAGGACAACCATCCTGGTACCCATTTTAGGCTGGGTCGACCTGCGAAGCCCCATTCCATGATAAAATCCACGCAGCCAGAAGTGTGTTTCGATCGTGGTACGTTGGAATCATGAGTTGGACTCGCAACGCCTAAGCCACGGACGCCGCACTAGACGCATACATTTTTATTAGTAGACCAGTAATTCTCCGTTGGTGTTTTGGTCAACACTGCACAGACTCTGCAAAAACTTCTTATGCCGTTTTCATGTACCAGTTTTATGCGAATATGAACTAACGATCTTCGGGTAAAAGACATGTATCTGGCTACTGGGATAATGAGGCTTCTGTATCCTGTCTCCTTTGAAACAATTTTCTGTCCGTTTGCCCTAATTCGACCTCACTGTTTGTCTATTCACATGTCCATCTATCACATCGTCTTTCCTTATATCTTATTACCTCTTGTCACCAAACTGTTTCTCCGACTTCCTTTCTATCCAAGATTCTTTTATTTGATTCCCTATTTATCTGATTGATGAAAAAAAAACAAAAACAAAACAAAAAACACTAAAGGCCATTTATGTTGACAAGCCTGTCCTCCTCAATTCTACATCAGTATCACTCTGCCCGTCCGTTTATCTCACCTTCGATCCTTTCAACAGTTCTTCTATCTCATTGTCTTTACGTCTTGCTGCTAATTCGCAGCCATATCTCATCACTCCCCAACTTACGCAACAGCTTTCTCTAACTCATCACTCTGCCTAAAGGGGGTCTCCATGGCGAAGTGGTTGAGCGTTTGCCTCGCACTCTGAAGGTCGTGAATTCGATCCACAGCTGCGCTCTTCGGTTCACGAGTGCATTTTTTACGGAGGTTCCTGGGGATCGTCGCCAGAGCGACGGAGTTCATGTTCTGCGCTGCACTCTCCGCAGGCGGCTAGCCATTCTATGTGGGAAAAAACTCGGTGCAATGAAGTTGATCCTGTCTTCAACCTCTAAACTGTATCCGTAATGTATATCCGTCTCTCATTTCCCTTGAGTGTTGAGCGTCGGCTAGATTCCCCGGTAACTCCTCACAGCGCCATTCTCCTGAGACCGTGATGATCTGTCTGTGCCTCCATATGCTCAGACCAACACATGTTCGAGCAGTCTTGCTTTCGTGTGTGGCAAGCATCATAGTGAATGAAAACTCCACATCGAGAGTATGTACAATGACGTCTACCGATTATCAGTAGACATCCATTTCAAATTATGGGTACTTAATTTATAACTTACCCCTGACGTCACGACAACGTCACGGGAGACATTCCCAATATATTCTAGGGTTTTCAGGTTGTAGTTTCTCGCCATTTATCTACAGCCAAGTTTAGGGTTAGGGTTAGGGTTACGGTTAGGGTTAGGGTTAGCATTAGAAGACACTAGATTACCAAAAAAAAAAAAAAAAAAAAAACACCACACAACAGCACATTTCCACCCCTTGAAATAATGGACTGTCAGGTCAGCTGTGGATTTCCCACGGGGATTTCGTTTGTGGCTTAGGCGTTGCGAACGCGCTTCGTAATGCTGGGGTTGCCGGGTTCGATCTCAGCTGCGGGCCTTGCGCCTTGCGTTGATTTCGACAGTGGTATAGAGAAGCCGGCCGTTTAAGCAGCAATGGCAAACTACTGGGCGTAAACGTACCTAGAAAACCACAGCAGCCAAAAATGCTGGGGCTGGTTCTGCAACGTCCTGTAAAGGATACACATCCTTATAATGATGAAGAAACGTGTGGCATACACTCAAAAAAAAAAAAAAAAAAGGGGGGGGGGGCCGTGTGTTTGGGTCTTGTCATAATCTCAAAAGAGGGGGGGGGGGGGGGCGTAAGTTCAGGTCTTGTCATCTACTCAAAAAAAAAAAAAAGGGGAGGGGAGTGCGTCCGGATCTTAAGAGAAGTTGGATTTATGACGTAAAGTGTACTCTTTCAAAGTATTTGTTTTTATATTTCATATTAGAGTATATTATACTCTAGCGGGTCATAACATTATTATTATTATTATTATTATTATTATTATTATTATTATTATTAATATTATTATTATTATTATTATTATTATTTTTATAATTATTAGTAATATCACTATTATAATGATTATTATTACAAACTTTAAAAAAAATTGTATTGTTATGGATTTCCCTTTTCCCCTTTTATTTTTATTTTTTTGTGTCGACGCCCCTGGAATCAGCGTTTCTGAACCGCGTGATCGTTAACGGCTATGATGATGACACCACTCTCCACTTGTAATCTTGCAAATCGCATCATATAACCGAGACAGCAAAAAAAAAAAAACAAAAAAATTGCTTTATGAGTCATGCTTCCCCAACACCCCCCTCCCTTTTCTTTTCACGCAATCGTAACTATTTACTCACGCAAGCTCTCTCTCCCCTTTCTCTCTCTCTCTCTCTCTTTCCTTCTCTCACCCCACCCCCTTTCTTTCTCTCTCTATCTCTCTCTCTCTTTCTGTCACTTCACCCTCTCTCCTCTCTCTCTTTCTGTCACTTCCCCCTCTCTCCTCTCTCTCTCTTTCTGTCACTTCCCCCTCTCTCCTCTCTCTCTCTCTCTCTCTCTCTCTCTCTCTCTTTCTCACGAAATTCTTGCCTCACTCCCTCCCAGGGCCTACTAATCTTTTAACAGTACATCGTTTCTTTAAACCAAACTTGAAGGTCAGAATACCTTTGGCCTTGACTTTTTAAAAATTACTAAAACAAAAATGGGAGGAAGAGGGGCCAGCATTATTTTAGTTTACAGTTGTGCAAGCATACACATGCATATCAGTGTATCTGTACACGTGTGCTTGAGTATGTGTGCGTGATCATGTGTGTGTGTCTTATATACTTTTCACACTTATCCTAATTTCCCCGCTACCCGTAAAGCTTGAAATTATTTTATGAGTATCAGATGCAAAGAGGGATTGGCGCAGGCGCCCGCTGCTCTCATTGGTTGATCAAGTTCACATTCATTCTACGGACGGCAACACCGATTTGCAGAAAATGGGGTAGGTAGGTTACTCGATTTTGTTTCCTTCTTTTTGAAAGCAATCGGCAGCAGATGTTTATTTTTATTTTTCTCCCGGTAACGTACCAGCCAGTTAGCCTTCGGTGAGTAAGGATCTGCATGGCAAGCAGGACTTTTAAAAGTATGTATAATGTGTGTAAGCAGTTCCCTAACTTCTGCTCGAACGTTGGCAGATATGTTTTTCTCGCCATTGCATCGTTTCGCTGAAAAGGATGCACTAAATGACAGTAAGTATTTACGTATGTCGATCTATTCGTCCTAACGCACACGTCTCTCTCTCTCTCTCTCTCTCTCTCTGTATGTGTGTGTGTGTGTATGTGTGTGTGTGTGTGTGTGTGTGTGTGTGTGTGTGTGTGTGGCTATGAAAGTTAGAGACCAGGTAGTTTGTTAGCATCACTAAACCAAGTAGTCAATTTGTTTCGCTCCACAAGACCATGACGTTTTTTTTTGTTGTTGCTGGCACCACTAGATCATTTAGTCCATTTAGTCGCTCTTCTAGACCATGCATGATATTTACTCGCACCACTAGACAATAATATAGTCCATTTAGTCGCTCTTCTAGACCATGCATGATATTTACTCGCACCACTAGACAATAATATAGTCCATTTAGTCGCTCTTCTAGACCATGCATGATATTTACTCGCACCACTAGACAATAATATAGTCCATTTAGTTGCTCTTCTAGACCATGCATGATATTTACTCGCACCACTAGACAATAATATAGTCCATTTACTCGCTCTTCTAGACCATGCATGATATTTACTCGCACCACTAGACAATAATATAGTCCATTTAGTCGCTTTGCTGGACCATGCATGATATTTACTCGCACTACTAGACAACAATATAGTCCATTTAGTCGCTTTGCTGGACCATGCATGATATTTACTCTCACCACTAGACAATAATTTGGTCCATTTAGTCGCTTTGCTGGACCATGCATGATATTTACTCGCACCACTAGATAATATAGTCCATTTAGTCGCTTTGCTGGACCATGCATGATATTTACTCGCACCACTAGACAATAATATAGTCCATTTACTCGCTCTTCTGGACCATGCATGATATTTACTCGCATCACTAGACAATAATATAGTCCATTTAGTCGCTCTTCTGGACCATGCATGATATTTACTCGCACCACAAGACAATAATATAGTCCATTTACTCGCTCTTCTGGACCATGCATGATATTTACTCTCACCACTAGACAATAATATAGTCCATTTAGTCGCTCTTCTGGACCATGCATGATATTTACTCGCACCACTAGACAATAATATAGTCCATTTAGTCGCTTTGCTGGACCATGCATGATATTTACTCGCACCACTAGACAATAATATAGTCCATTTAGTCGCTTTGCTGGACCATGCATGATATTTACTCGCACCACTAGACAATAATATAGTCCATTTAGTCACTTTGCTGGACCATGCATGATATTTACTCGCACCACTAGACAATAATATAGTCCATTTAGTCGCTTTGCTGGACCATGCATGATATTTACTCTCACCACTAGACAATAATTTGGTCCATTTAGTCGCTTTGCTGGACCATGCATGATATTTACTCGCACCACTAGATAATATAGTCCATTTAGTCGCTTTGCTGGACCATGCATGATATTTACTCGCACCACTAGACAATAATATAGTCCATTTACTCGCTCTTCTGGACCATGCATGATATTTACTCGCATCACTAGACAATAATATAGTCCATTTAGTCGCTCTTCTGGACTATGCATGATATTTACTCGCACCACTAGACAATAATATAGTCCATTTACTCGCTCTTCTGGACCATGCATGATATTTACTCGCACCACTAGACAATAATATAGTCCATTTAGTCGCTTTGCTGGACCATGCATGATATTTACTCGCACCACTAGACAATAATATAGTCCATTTAGTCACTTTGCTGGACCATGCATGATATTTACTCGCACCACTAGACAATAATATAGTCCATTTAGTCGCTCGCTAGACCATGTTTTCTATTTGCTGGTACAACTAAAAAAATATAGTCCATTTAGTCGCTCTGTTATAAATGCGGTCTAATTAACTTGCAACACCAAGTCTTTGTATGTGCTCATCAGCTACTGTAGTGTATTGATTGCTTAACAAGCGTATGTAATCTACTTATTTGTCCTAGATAGATTCTGTAGTATTTTTGCTTTATGATTAGATTCTATAGTTTATTTACGTTTTCTGCTTGGTCCTGTTATTTTTTGCTTGCTCCAGTAAGCACTTTAGTCTATCTGCTCTATTTACTAATTATTTTACATATTTAAATACTCTACTAATGCTTTGATCAAATACTCTTTTTACTTTTTTTCTTCGTTACGTATTGCATTGCATTTACTTTCTCCACTAAGTACTGTAATTTATTTTCTTGCTCCACTAGGTTTTCTAGTATTTACACGCTCCACTAAGTATTGTAACATAATTACTTACTTCACTAAGTACAGTTATCTGTTTGCTAGTTTATTAAGTAATTTTCTTGACACAGGCGGGTTTTACTAGTCACACTCGCCCTCGATATGGGCTGTGAGTCTCGTGCCTCCTCATTGCGCAATATAATACCATTGTCTGGAAAGACGGAAAGGTGCCAATCAATCAGTTCACTAAGTATTGTTGTATTTACTTGTTCCACTTAGCACAGTAATGTATTTTATCTGAGTACGTAGACGTTTTACTTGCTCCACTAAGTACTGAAATCAGTTTTATCTGAGTACGTAGACGTTTTACTTGCTCCACTAAGTACTGAAATCAGTTTTATCTGAGTACGTAGACGTTTTACTTGCTCCACTAAGTACTGAAATCAGTTTTATCTGAGTACGTAGACGTTTTACTTGCTCCACTAAGTACTGAAATCAGTTTTTATCTGAGTACGTAGACGTTTTACTTGCTCCACTAAGTACTGAAATCAGTTTTATCTGAGTACGTAGACGTTTTACTTGCTCCACTAAGTACTGAAATCAGTTTTATCTGAGTACGTAGACGTTTTACTTGCTCCACTAAGTACTGAAATCAGTTTTATCTGAGTACGTAGACCATTTACTTGTTCCACTAAGTACTGAAATCAGTTTTATCTGAGTACGTAGACCATTTACTTGTTCCACTAAGTGCTGAAGTCATGTTTATCTGAGTACCTAGACCATTTACTTTATCCACTAAGTACTGAAGTCAGTTTTATCTGAGTACGTAGACAATGTACATCTTGCATTAAGTACAGTAATCTATTTTATCTGAGTACACAGACCATTTACTTGCTCCACTTTTTCTTCTTCTTCTTCTTCTTCTTCTTCTTCTTCTTCTTCTTCTTCTTCTTCTTCTTCTTCTTCTTCTTCTTCTTCTTCTTCTTCTTCTTCTTCTTCTTCTTCTTCTTCTTCTTCTTCTTCTTCTTCTTCTTCTTCTTCTTCCCTTCCACTTGTACCACATCGAAGTGTCGGAGGTGGGGAGTGGGGGGGGGGGGGAAATGGGATGTAACATTCTAAAACATCTCCTATTTTTATCTTGGTTCAAAAAGAAATGCCCAAGATCACTAAGTACTCTTATCTATTTTATCTGAGTACCAAGACCATTTAATTGTTCCACTAAGTACAGTAATCTATCGAGTTGAGCTGAGTCAAGAATTGTCATCACAGCACTCGGGTCATTCCCGTACTTGCTCTGTCCTCATCCTCAGTAGCCAGCGCACAATTCCAATACTAATGGTACTGGTCGTAATCTGGTTATATATCCGCCTTGCCTTTCCCCTGGTTGTAGTAAGCCTGCCAGACTCCCTAGTTACACTCAGACGCCTCATTCTCTCCAGGCCATAATAATCTTGTTTTGCATTTGACTCCGTTGCTTGTTCCCAAAGGGCCCTGCCCCAGTAATCTTTTTTACTTGAGGACGTAGACCATTTACGTGTTCCACTAAGTACTCTAATCTATTTTATCTGAGTACGTACAAGTACTCGAATCTATTTTACCTGAGTACGCAGACCATTTACATGCTCCCCTAAGTACAGTAATCTAATTTATCTGAGTATAAAGACCGTTTATATTCTCCACTAAAAGCAGTAATCTATTTTATCTAAGTACGTAGACCGTTGGCTTGTTCCACTAAGTGCAGTAATCTATTTTATCTGAGTTCGTAGACCATTTACTTGCTCCAATACTTGCTCCACTAATTCAGTAATCTATTTTATCTTTGTACGTAGACCATTTACTTGCTCTAATAAGTACATTAATCAATTTTATATATGTACGTAAACTATTTACTTGCTGCACTATGACCTGCAGTCAATTTACTTCTTCACCAGAGCTGTAATTCCATGACCTTTTCTAGCCAATTACTGCTGTTTCAGCTGCACATCTAAAGCTGTATATTATTCCAAAATCTATATTCAGAGGAACTGTATCTCTAATTTTCTTTAAATTGTTTTTCTGTACGTATTTTTAAAACACATGCTTCTTTCCTAACACATTTTGTGTGGTATCAATATTAAATCCGTAATTCTTCGGCTGGCGGCGTCCGTGGCTAAGGCGTTGCGAGTAATTTGCCTCTCGTAATTTACTTCTTCACCAGAGCTGTAATTCCATGACCTTTTCTAGCCAATTACTGCTGTTTCAGCGTCCGTGGCTAAGGCGTTGCGAGTAATTTGCCTCTCGTAATTTACTTCTTCACCAGAGCTGTAATTCCATGACCTTTTCTAGCCAATTACTGCTGTTTCAGCTGCACATCTAAAGCTGTATATTATTCCAAAATCTATATTCAGAGGAACTGTATCTCTAATTTTCTTTAAATTGTTTTTCTGTACGTATTTTTAAAACACATGCTTCTTTCCTAACACATTTTGTGTGGTATCAATATTAAATCCGTAATTCTTCGGCTGGCGGCGTCCGTGGCTAAGGCGTTGCGAGTCCGACTCGTAATCCAGCATACCGCGATCGAAACCCACTGCAGTCTGCGTGGATTTTTGTCGTGGTATGGGACGTCGCAGGTTCACCCAGCCTAAAATGGGTACCAGGATGGGCTGTCCTGGGAAAGTAAAGACAGCCGGCGTAATGCTGACCACATTACCCACAGAGTGCTGATGGTCTGTAAAAATATGGGACGCTCTGCCCATATGCCCGATGCGCCGAAAGGCGTGAAAAGGGAACTTTACTTTTTAATTCTAAGGCTAGATGTACACTTAAGCAAGAGGCTATATGATTTGTGTATCTTTTCAGACACAAGAATCCATGTTTTGTGCTTCATTATGTTTTGGGGTAAACTCTGCAGTACTGCACCTGACGAGATATACCTAAATATGCCAGTCAATAAATTGTGCTATGTATAGTTTGGTGTCCTAATCATTTAAGCAGTAATTGTTTTCGTATCTAACTAACTCTTGAATTATACTTGTTGAGCTGAGGTAATTTGAATTCGGAAATGACACTACAACACTCCCATAAGCACTCTGTCCCCTGCCATCAGCAGCTAGTGCAATTCCGATAATACCAGTAGCAGTTTGTGTATGCGCCTTGACTTTTTGTCTGGGTGTCGATAGTCGAACAGATTGCTTCTTGTAACCGTGCAGGTTCAGTTCGGCGTTACATTTTTCGATTCTTTTCTTTTATTTCACCCTGTCTCGGTGACTCTGAGATTTCATGTTGAATTTCCGGAAAAATCCTGTAATATAGGGGTGTTGAGGGGTAAAATAAGCCCCGGCTAACAATCGCCCCCCCCCCCCCCCCACACACGAAATCGTAGTCTCCAAGATAGAGTTGAAATGTTTGTTTTGGTATCCAAAAGCCATGAGTTGTTAACCCTTAGACTCGGTATTATGGATATCGCAACCTTTCGGCCTTGATTCCATTGTAAATACCGTAAATCTGGGAGAAATGTGTCTTTTCTGCCTACCCCCGGGAGTGAACCCAGACCACAAGAGGTTCACCCGTTCACCGCGCAATCCGGCTTAGCCAATTATGCTAGAAAGCCGGGCATAGAGTGGACATAAAAGAAAAGAACTAAATTTTCTTCATCTAACATATCCTTTGATTAAATAATTACTGCCTCTCAACACCAGCCTTGTAATCTGTGAAATATACACACAAATTAACTCAAAGATTTTTAGGCTATCTTCCGAATAACGGTCCCAAATTATCGACGCCGAAAATGTACCCTAACAGGGCCTCAGTCACATGTACATTGCGATCTTTCGGCGACTACCGCCACCGCCAAGAGTATCTCACAGCGGCGTGGATTGGGGCTAAACTAGATGGCTGGGACTCATGAGCAGCAGCTACCGCCTCTCCTGCAGCTTCCCTAATTTTATTTGCTAGTGAGTCCCAGCCATCTAGTTAAGCCCCAATCCACGCCGCGCTAAGCGGCATGGGAGTTACTTTCGACCGTGGCGGAAGTTCGCAATTTACACGTGACTGCGGCCCTCTTAGGGAATATTATCGGCTTCGATAATTTGTAACCGTTATTCGAAAGATAGCTGATTTTTAAACCTTCACTTAGCATCATTATTAAACTTGCTGCAGTTTCCTTTTACAAACTATATTGCTGTTCACATACTATATGTATATGTACTCATGTGTGTGTATATAATTGTTTCTTAGCTCCCATATTACTGGAGATTTTAGAGAAGGCAAATAGTAGTAACAATGTTGTGACCACTGGAAAGATCTGTGGAGGGAGAGATAGAGGAAGACAACGAGAGAAGATTCTCGACAGTCTTGCTGCATGTTGTGTCAGCACACGAACTGATACATGCTGCAGGAGACAGCACATTTTGGAGAGGCATGGTCACCCACGCCAGTCGGCAATGCAACTGATGATGATGGTGACTGCAGTTCACCCAGCATATTGTCAGAGGCGTATGAGAGAAGGTTGTTCTTGGGGTATTGGTTACCCCATTCCGTATAAAGCATCAGCCGCAAACGTTTCTTTCTTTCTTTCTTTCTTTCTTTCTTTCTTTCTTTCTTTCTTTCTTTCTTTCTTTCTTTCTTTCTTTCTTTCTTTCTTTCTTTCTTTCTTTCTTTCTTTCTTTCTTTCTTTCTTTCTTTCTTTCTTTCTTTCTTTCTTTTGATTTTTTTATTTTCATTTTTTTTCTGTTTTAATCTGTTCATGTCTTTCTTTCTGTTAGGCTTGGAAGATTGTTGTATCGACTTAGCTCCATGCCATGTTTCCTCAACAAGAGAAAGATGTTTGCAGGTTCGGAAAATAATAATAATAAATCATTTACTTGACGCGCAATTCTGTGCATCGCTTGACGTGATAAAAGATAGTTAGAAGGAGAAATTCGTGGTAAAAAAATTAGGTTAAAATAGAACAAGTTAATTTATTATGGACATTATCTTTAGAGGAGCCAAGATAGAAATTTGTCTGTCTGCTGTGATAGCATTTTTACCGCTGTGTGTGTTTGTTTGTGTATGTGTGTGTTTGTGTATTTGTGTGCGCATGTGTGTGTTTGTGTGTGTGTGTGCGTATGTGTATTTGTGTGTGTGTGTTTGTGTGTTATTGTGTGTGCGTGTGCACAGATGAGTTATGCTGGGTTATCATCACGGCACTCCAAGGACATCCATGGGTGCTTAGATTATCCCCCCCCCCCGTTCAACATATATATATATCAGTATTCCGGGGCTAATAGAGCCAGTCCTGTGCTGGTTGACGTGACCTCTCATCCGGCTAGTATGCCTCTCGTACCTGGCAGTAACGAAGTATACTCCCAAATCTCTCATAACTAGCAGCAATATGGGCGCACCACCTCTCAAGCCTTCCAGTCGAAATCTCTAAGAGCATCAGCAACTATCGCAACATGTATGCAAGCATTGCATGTTATTCAACTTATAGCGTACTTTCGTTTGTGGTCTTAAGTAGTTATGTGCATTGCTGGGAAAACAAATCTTCATGTTAAACCATTATCCTCGAAGGGCAAGCTTTGGGTTATAATTATGACCAGGTTATGTGTGCCATATAACATGGCTTAGCATTAAAGGCCACCAAGAGCCATGAAAAGGACCCCTGCAGTGTTAATGTGATCATAGAACGCAGACCCAAATACTGTCGTGACTGGCGAACAGGTCGTCTACCGGCGAGCCAGTGGGCGACCGGGTCGCCGATGTATCCTGATGTTAACATCACATCATATTTATCCCTTGTAATATTCCACTATCATCCATGTCTTCTGTTGTGCAGTCAGTTGACCTTAAATACGATGTTTACTAAATGTTTCTTTTTGTGAATCTAAAAATAGCGTAAGACCTTAACAACATCCTTGCGAAATCGTAATCAACAACGTCAGTATTCCACAAATATCTGCAGAAGTTTGAAGCAACTACAAATATCTGCCACAGATGTGTTAGTTTAGCTGTGTGTCTATTGTTGCTAGCTCGTTATGCCAACAAGAATTTACCTTCTCAGTGAAGTATTGATGTCAGCTGATAGCTTTGTGGTTGATGCACCAATGCCTGGGTTGTTTGTGAGTCGTCAAAAAACATCACGAAGACACAGAAAACAGACGATCTTGCATGTTTATTTATCGTTTTGCCTGAACTTAATGTAGGTACATCTATGCGGCGTATTACTGTTTACCTTTGTTTGAGTGATTTCATTGTTTCTCTTTGCTCCTTATGTTCTGCTCTGCTCTCATTTTTAGTTTTCAGGAAAGATGAAAGGTTTCACCTCGTCAAGTATATTGTGTGTACGCTTGCAGTCTTCATTCGTCTAGGTCGGCGTCTGTAGTTTTGGGTTATGAACTTAGTTTCATTTACCTAACGGCACAATATTTTCTATACAAACGGGAGGGAGCCTCAACAGGCTTCATTCTAGTTTAAGACAATAATAATACTAATACATTGAATAGTAAATAAATATAATAATACATTTAATTTAATGTGAAATGTATAAGCAAATACTTTTAAAAGAACTTCCATACGTGGACAACAGAGCTACTTAGCCTCATCAGCAACCACCCCTTCCCCCAGCCCGCCCAAATAGATAGCCTGAGCTATCAGACCACGGCGACTCCAGTAGTAAACATAATGTCAAGAAGCAATCGCAACAGGGCTCTGGCGAAGTTGCGACAGACCTAGCAAGCCGGGGATTGGATTTATTGGTAAATGTCTGCCAGTGTCTCTCTGCCAAATACCAGTCGAACACGTGCCCGGTGAACGAACCGTAAGTTTGTCACTTTGGTCGTGAAGGTAGTCGGATAATTTGCTACCGCAGCGACAAAAATAACAACAGATCTCACAATACACGTTGCAAAGTCTTGTCCCTGTCCAAGAGTCCCATTAAGGGAAGCAAGGGAAGATCGTGGCTTGGAGTCATGACCCAGGTCAGCCCACCTTCCGAGATTGTCTAGGAAGTTATGGACCTTAACAATCGTCGACGAGGGATCTTTCTACTGATGATCGGTGGACCCATGCTATACATGCTCCCATGTGGAGTTATTCTTTTATATTATTATCGCTGCAGAAAATACAATGAGAAATATGTTTATGGTCGAAGCGGCAATAAAATCCTGAAGCAGAACCTTATAGCTCCATCGAAAATCGAGGCGGCAAAAGAGGAAGAGGAAGAAGAAGAAAACCGGTTTGCTAGATTAAGTAATCTTATGTTGAATAATATTATTACACGCGTGTATAAAAATTTCAGGATTTCATGTTACAGTAAGAACTCAAGAAAATCAAAGCGCATTCTCTCTCCCCCTCCCTTTCCCCAACCCCACCCCAGTTTTTCAATTTCTGTGGTTTATATAAAGTCTATTCTCTTCGCGTTCGCCGGCTCTAAACTCCGGCACAAAGTTCGGGTTGTTCGTCTATGTCTGGACTTTAGTATTGTTCGCGAAACTTGAGTGTTAGGTACACATTCGTTTTACAGATCTGGTTCATCGCTATGCAGACTGCTAGTTCCCTGCCTCTCAGGCAGATGCACTCCTGACTTTCAAGAAACCCCTAATTAACCGACCTTTACGACATGCTTCTTAGAGAAGTAATGGGTCTTGTTTTCTCTTAAATGGGGCGCCGGAACCCACACGAGGATCATATTAACATAGTAAAGTTACAAATGTAACATCTGTATAAGTAAAGTTACAAATGTAACATTTTATACAGAAACACGCATCAATGTCTTTGAAATTGGCGAGCACCAAAGTGCTATACCTATGAGGCTTTTCAAAACTAATCCGTATCCTAGTGGATTGTTCAATTCTTCAAACGCTGGATTTGGTCTCTGAGGTAATGTCCTGGGACAGTGTTTCCCAAACTGTTGCTAGTCGCGGCGCCTTTTTTCAATTAAAATTTCACCACGGATCTCAAACCTAAGTAAAAGTATGACTATTCGTATATAAGAGACAAAAAACAAAAAAAAAAAAAAACGTGAATCTTCGAATATTTCGCGGTGCTCCTGTGAAGAAGTCGCGGGCCACGGGGCGCTGCAGCGCACAGTTTGAGAATCACTGTCCTGCGAAATATTTCCAACTGGTGTGGTGATGTCCCCACCACTAGCCCAATTTCGCCTCGATATTAAAATATGAGCTTTGCATGATATGATCGATATGCCATAAGCATGATAAGGGTTCTTTATTTACCTTCTTCTTCTTCTTTTTCTTGTTCTTCTCTTTCACCTTGTACCTCATCGAAGTGTCCGGGGGAGATGTAATGTTCGTTGATGAGCTCTGTCAAGAGCACTATTAACACTGATGTTTATTTCTGTAAGGCTGTTCTTAATGCCATCACTCCATCTTTTCCGATGTCTTCCACTCGCTCTATACCCGTTGTAACGTTTTATTTACATATATGTGAAAATTATTTATTTGTTAATGATAATATTATGTTTTCTTTATTTCAGATTAGTAAACAGTCGTTTGAAGTCTTCACAGAGTAATAAATCTTCCGTACATTCACATTGATTCACTGGAGGATATTCATGATATTCTTTTGTTTTCTCTCCGTGAGAATGTCACATCGTTGCCATTGACGACATATAACAAAATATTTTACCACCGACTAACTGTTGTCACCCATATAAACTAACTACCAAAATGAGATCTTAAAACATCAAGGCATTCACTACATACAAAATATCTTAGTTGATTTCACTAGTGTGTACAATAGTCTTCAAAGTTTTGTAACGGATATTAAGGGAAGGTCCTATCTCCAGGCTTTTGAGAGTTTAGGGTATATAGCAGTAGTTGAAGTGTTTACATGCTAAGTTCATTGGGCTCAGTTTAAAAATTACAATATATTAAGTATCCGATAGAATTAAATGTAGAAGTTAATGTGTGAGTTCATTATTATGTAAACTATAGGATTACATTTGTAGGATCCCTTTCTATGCCATTAGGCACACTGGGCAAACAGCTTTAGGCCTATATTTTATGGACATCGGCACTCGGTGGGTGATGTGGTCAACAACACGCAGGCTGCCTTTACTTCCCATGACATTACCTAGTCCCCTTTCAAGGCTGGGTGAACCTCGGAGCAAAAATCAAATTCGAGACAAATTCGACTCTTTGCGGATTCAAACCCAAACACTGGGACGGTAAACGGGCGCCTAGCCACTACGTTACCACGATCAGAAACTACGTTATTAAGCCTAACATTTACGCTCCCAAGGCCAGCCTGTACGCTAGCACGACCAGCCACTACGCTACCAAAGTTACCCACTACGCCCCCCCACGGGCAGCCACTACGCTATTAGGGTTAGCCACTACGCTACCAGGGTTAGCCACTACACTACCAAGGTTAGCCACTCCGCTACCAAGCCAACACGCTACCAAGCCAACACGCTACCAGGGTTAGCCACTACACTACCAAGGCTAGCCAACACGCTACTAAGGCTAGCGACTACGCTACCAAGATTAGCCAGTACGTTGCCAATTTTAGGCAGTACGCTACCGAGGTTAGCCACTACGCTACTACGACCAGCCTTACGCTACTAAGGCTGGTTACTACACTAACAAAATTAGGCACTGCGCCACTAGGGTTAGGCACTCTTCTGCGGTTGCTACCTAAATAAAAGGTACAGGGACATATGTCGACAAGGAAGCTTACTGGGCATATTTTAATTTAAACTAAAGTGTAGAACACTAGTTCATACTGTGAGGCCTTTTGGGTATATGGTGCTAGTATATTTGTATGTACTATTCAGCTTTTGTGTCTGGCCACGAGATCTCGTCCGCGAGCGAGATGGGTGAATTCCGTGATTAGTTCCATTATTATAATAAGTGTTGTTGTTGTTATTATTATTATTGTTAATATTATTATTATTCTTAACGACAAACAAATATAATAAATCTCTTTCTATAATATATAATATGAATTTGTAATACATACTTTCAAAGAGAATTTATGTACATGAATAAATTTGACCTCTTAGTACCCCTTACACAAGTGTACCCCAAACCTTTCTTGATCACAAGGCATTTTGTCAATGAAAGTTTTTTCCACGGCCCCCTAACGTAATTAAAGTATGACTATTCGTGTCTTGGTTCAATTAGTTATGAAGCTTTTACAATATTTCGCGGCGCCCCTGTGAAGAGCGCACAGTTTGGGAATCACTGCCTTACACAGTTGCGGGGAAAGGGCGTCAGGCCCGACCACGCCCAACCTACCCCCCTCCTTATATACTGGAACTTTGAAGGCCTAAGTCCTCCAGGTCCTTACTCCAGTGTGCTACGGAATAGTTGAAACACACGACCATCAGGATGGCAAGAAGTAGTGAAAGCCACCGCTGTTCCCAGTCGCCCTAACTTCTATACTGTATAAGTTAATGGTTACGGCGCCTTGGGATTTCTGGCGTTGACTACACGAAACGTGTGCCCGGCTCTCTAGCGTAGTTGGCTAAACCGGATGCGCGGTGACCGGGTGACGAACTCCTTGTGGTCCGGGTTCATTCCCGGGGGTAGGCAGGAAAAGCCACATTTTCTCCCAGATTTACGGTATTTACAATGGAATCAAGGCCGAAAAGTTGCGATATCCATTATACCGAGCATAAGGGCAACTCATGGCTTCTGGATACTAAAACGAACAAACAACACGAAAAGTGTCCCTTTAGATAGCTTAAACTCAACACATGTTCTTTACATGTACATTAATGCATACTTTAATTTTTATATTGCGAAGTAGTATTATGTCATATAACAAACATATTATTTCTTTAGTAGTTTAGAAGTCTTGTTGTAGTGTGTCGAAATGTTAAGAACTGAAACAGTTTAACAACATGGATGCTATAAAATCTTACTTTAGTAAAATTATGTCTCAAAATCATGTAATGAGGAAAGGCAGCGGTAAGTGGAAGAGAGATCGCAGCAAGGACTGTGGTCGCTTTGGAAGAATCCCTCATAGGTCAGCTTCCACTTCTCATGTTGACTTAGACTCTAACGATCCGGACATGGACGCCATCTCAATGGGTTCACTAAGAATGTTTACTCCGACTTTGGACACGTTTAGGTCACCACAGCAGGACACTGACCGTGGTCGTTCTCTTAATTCACAACAGTCCAGGCGAGACATGACACGTACTCCGCCTCCGTCCAAGCCACCGCGAAGAGATTTGGTCTTCTCCGTACAGCTAGACACCGAAGGCTTGAACGATATAGGAGTGGAGATAGACTCCTTGCCAACTCAGGGTAACACTTCCACAAAACATAAATCATTGGAAGCAGACTCTTCTTCTAAAAAAGAAGACCATAATTCTTCTACAGCCCAGCATGATTCCTCCACGGGGAATCACCCACGACCTCATGGCCTGACCTTTAAAGTTATGGCACTGACACAAGGTAGCCGCTGCAACCTGGATGGACGGGTGAAGGTCAACGACGAAATTGTGGATATCAACGGGGATTCTCTGCAAAAGGAAACCAGGGAGTCAGCCAGGTAACAGACACTTGTATTGTTTACTCTGTGAAGTGTTTGTCCTCGTTAGCTGTCTCGTCATGTAATTTGTCATGCACTTTCTTGACCATTTTCTGACTTTCTGGACTTAGACGACGGTATTATTTTGTCTTAAAGGGCGACGAAAAATGTCGTGGGTCCAGGTCCTCAAAGAGCCGGCCAGTTAAAAAAAAAAGACCTTGGCTGTCATGTCGGCCCAGCCTTAAAATGATAACAGATATAGTGCTGGGAAGTAAAAGCGGCGGCCGGCGTGATCCTGACCGCATCGCCCACCAAGTGCCGTTCGGTCTATAAAATACAGGTCTAGCCATATACACTCAATACGTCTGAAGCCGTCGAAAAGGGTCCTTTACTTACTTACTCAAAGAGGAGCCGCTGTAGTCTAGCGACTGGACACTCGCCTGTGGAAGATCGGGAGTTCGGGCCCTGACATTTTTCAAAAATGACCTTGGCTCCCAGGTCAACCTAGCCTTGAGTGGGTACCAGTACTGTCCTGGAAAGTAATGGCAGCTAACGTGATGCTGACCAAATCAACCACCAAGTGCTCTTGATCTATAAAATATAGGTCTATCCCTATAGACATCATACGCCTGAAGGGGTGGAAATGAGCCGTTCACTTTACTTACTCAAAGGGAAACAACTCATGGCAAGTTTGACTTGTAAGACCAGATCACGTTCAGAAAAGTCTTTCACAATTTATCAGTAACGGGGTCGCCCACTGGCTCGTCGGTGGACGACTTCGTTGTGTCGGGACAGTATTTGGGTCTGTCTTCTTTGATTGCATCAACACTGTGTGAGTTTTGTCCAGGGCTTTTGGTGACGTGCAATGCCAAGCCATTTTATATGGCACATATAACCTAGTCACAATTATAACCTAACGTTCTCTCTTCGGATATGCTGGTTGAACGTATTTTATTTTTCTAGCAGAGCACCTATCCACCTACCACAATTAGTGCAGGAATATCAGGACCATTGTCACTATTGCGTGTTGTATTTCTTCCTCTAATGCTTAGCTATGAAACTGTCAGAAATCATTTTCTTCTTTGTCCCGTTTTCCTTCTTGATTTCCTCCCACGTCGCAACACGATCCATGGCATCCTATTATCACAAATGTATCTCAATACCTTTATCATTCATGCCCCGCTTGCTCACATCTCTGTATCACAGTAAAATAGGACAACGGCGATCGAGTGATTGACCAGGTTGTCCTCTCATGACTGCTACTTACAGATTTACCATATCGTCATAAAAATTTAAAATCCTAATCTAGACGGCAGCCCAAACAAGCTAGATCTTAGTCACCGCGTTCAACCTACATAGAAGTTACAGTCAGATCACCCGTAACAGCTGCACCAGCCTGCAGTCCTGTGCAGGTAAGGCCATCAACATCGAAATTGTCTACCAATCATAAATTTAGCATGGAGTATGTCGTTAGGGACGCTGCCATCGATATTTTTATATGTGTAGACGCAATGGCTTCCACAACGTAGTTTTGCTGCAATGGATCTCCAACGGCCGCTGCCTTGCTTACTTTATTAGTATGCTGTTGGCCTATTTCTGCTCACCATTTTCCAGTCATACAGTTAGTCTACTGTCTCTTTACATGACTTCGACTTCTTCAAGTGCTGTGTTTGTTAAGGTGCATACGACTGTTGGTTTGTCTCATTTTTAAATACTTCCATTAGTATTGTATTCTTTAACATGGGACCGCTTTTCTCCTTAAAAAATAGTGCCGGTACTCACCACAAAGTGTCTAAAAGATGCCTGTACTCACTACAAAATTTCTTTTACACAAGCACTGAGAAAAAAATTTATACAAATGGTGACGGTACTGGGTACCTTAGTGAACCGCCACAAAACAAGCACTGAGCACCCTAAAGACTTGAATATTCTCTGCAATGCTCCAGTTATGTGTTAATTTCTCCATGGTTATCGCCACGTCTGGACTTCATGTTAAAGCGTGAACGTCTGATGCTCCAAGTTTACCGTGTTATGCGGGGAACAGTGATTTCCGGAACTGACACCCCGTTGAGTCTCATCACTGAGGTGGTAATCCTACAGACTGTAGTCCTGGAGAGAAATAGTTACCCACACAATTTTTCGTGCAGCTGAACAATGTAGAATAGTTTAGTATATGAAGCTTTTGTCTGTTGTCACACGCACACACACACACAGTAAACACACATATCCATCCATTCATCCATCCCTCCATCCATCCATCCATCCATCCATCAATCCACCCACCCAAACCCATCCACCCACCCATCCATTCATCCATCCATCCGTACATACATACACATATATACACACGCACACCCACACACACATACATACATACATACAGACAGACAGACAGACAGACAGACAGACAGACAGACAGACAGACAGACAGACAGACAGACGGACGGACGGACGGACGGACGGACGGACGGACGGACGGACGGACGGACGGACGGACGGACGGACGGACGGACGGACGGACGGACGGACGGACAGACAGACAGACAGACAGACAGACAGACAGACAGACAGACAGACAGACAGACAGACAGACAGACAGACAGACAGACAGACAGACAGACAGACAGACAGACAGACATGCATGCATACATAGACGTGCTGTGTTAAAAAAATACTTGTTTCATAATTTTATGTTATTTCATATATATATATATATATATATATATATATATATATATATATATATATATATATATATATATATATATATGTATATATATATATATATATATATATATCTATATATATGTATATATATATATATATATATATATATATATATATATATATATATATAATATATATATATATATATATATATATATAAAAATCAATGTTTGTGTGTTTGTTTCACCCCTATAGACTCGGAAACTACTGAACCGATTAGCTGAAATTTTCAGGATATGTTTGTTGTGATACCGGATTTTGAACCGTCGTGGTTTGAAATTCAACCTGTCACTGTTAGAGATAGGTGACCACAATTAATGCAAAAATTATACGCAACTAATATTTATAACTTTAGTGATTTCTAATTATAGCCATGTTAGTAATTGCGCATGCGCCGTATTACCATTCGCCGCGAGTTACGTGCAGCCAACGCCTTCTCTAATACAAATACATAGAGTAGGTCGTGGTACAGCAAACAAGACTATCTCTATACTTGCCACAATAACCATATTAAACACGATTTATATTTTTCTGTTTTTTTTTCAAACAACCTTCGTTCCGACGCGGGGGGGGGGGGGGGGGGGGGGAGAGGGGGGGGGGGGGGGGGGGGGGGGGAATCGAGGACTATCTCGACGTCGGGGGAGACAGTGACTGCGACATTAACTTCATTAACCGTGTTAGACACGTGCGATTTCTATTTCATTAATATATCTGGAGTATCTGTCTACGAGAAAACAATTGCCTGCGGTTTTGAATTGTGTTTTAATCGCGACACAGTGGTAGGGACACATATGTCTAATAGTTGTGTTCTCTTTTCGTTGTTCCGATTAAGTGGCTGCTTGGTCGAATGGTTAGAACACTGGGTTCAAGTGCGGACCTGGGTTCGAATCCGCAGTAGTTAATTTTATTTTTAACCCCGGACTAAAATAATATCCTCATCTGCTCTGTCGTGGTGACAGCACTAGCCATGTTGCCTGAATATTTAAAAAAAAAAAAAAAAAAAAAAAAAAATCTTCTGGCTCACGACTCTCTGTCTACTCCGATGGTAACACAGATAGCAGTGACATTTTTTTAGTAGTTGTACTGGTACTTGAAGGATGATGTGGTAAATATTTCACTAGCCCTATTCACTACCTATTACAATTCCTGCTCCTTATTTTAGTCCAGATGGACAGGGATGTCAATGTCAGTTACAGCAACAACAAAATATCGCCAGTGAGTGATTTTCAAATCCTTCGAAGAGGGAGAGAGCAGTAGTCGGTGGAAGAGGGGAGGAAAGGGGGGTAATGACTTAAATTAAAGAGAACTTAAATAGCTTTACACGTGATTTTCAAGTTCTCATTACCTAATTTGTTTATATTTTACTAACGCTACCTCTGCTTTTCTATTCTTTACGACTTACTTTGTTATTTACAAGTACAGTTGTAGCTTTACTTCCGTCTCCTATAAAAATACAAACAGCTTTAGCATGTGATAACCAAATAACCACTTTTGTAACCAATTTTATTAGCTGTGGTTTAGCTGTTGCTCTGTACATCGCTAGCGTGAAGCGAAGACACATTTTTATGTTCTCTATTTTCCATGTAGTCAAATTACGCCACAGCAACGCGTGGCGGGTACAGCTAGTATATATATATATATATATATATATATATATATATATATATATATATAATATATATATCCGGTACAGCTAGTATATATATATATATAATATATATATATATATATATATATATATATATATATATATATATATATATATATATATTATATATATATATATATACTAGCTGTACCCGGCCACGCGTTGCTGTGGCGTAATTTCAGCTAAATCGGTTCAGTAGTTTTCCGAGTCTATAGGGGTGAAACAAACACACAAACATTGATTTATATATATATATATATATATATATATATATATATATATATATATATATATATATATATATATATATAATATATATATATATGCTATTCATCCCCAGATTATATAATAATTTCAATACTATTTTTGCACACTTAAAAGGGACTCAAGCACCTTGAGCCTCACCCACTAGAAAAATATGGGGAGCTAAGCACCCTCCCTTCCTCAAAGATTTTTTGGTAGCCACGCCGGCATCGAACTGTCCTGCCCTTCGCGTTTCCACCCTCCTCCAACCAATGCTTATCTTTTCCCCCCATTCTTTAAAGAGGACTAGTTAAAACTTTTGCTTTAACCTATAAGTGACGTAAATGAATAGGACTGTATCTATACATTGAGTGGTTCTTCTTACTGTTTAACCGTTTTTGACCTTTTATGCAT
>CAJHNH020004732.1:7500-32624 GCA_905116865.2 Candidula unifasciata
ACCTCAGCTGTGATGATACCGGAAAGAGACGTAGATTAGGAGGAAGACTCTTTCTCAGTCTTTGTTCTTTAGAGAATTCAACAATCTTTCATTTGATTCTTCGTGCTACTTTTGATCTTTCTTGTTACGAAGTTCAATTATAGTTCACCAGTCTTGCTGTTCTTAGCTAAATCACTGTGGTGAATTAATTGTCATAGTTAGAAAGGTATTCACGTCTTGTCATAATCACTGTTGTTTACTTGTTTGACTGTGTTACATTGTTACCAGTCTGGGGGCAAATTAGTGATGAGGACGTCTGGCCGAGAGGTACCCAAGTGTTCATAATAACCCTGTGGAGTCAAAGCTCGAGTCACCTCATCCCTGAGACAGGTTGAATGGAAAGTTTGAACCGAGGGTTAGGCCTCTAGACGAACGAGAGCCACCATTCAAAACACTCCTGTCTCAGAGACCCTGAGGGGTTTGTGAAAATATTCCGTAAGTAAAGGGGCGCGACAAAACTGCCATACGACACCCAGCATAACTGCTTTTTTTTTTTAAATCCAGAAACCATGAGTTGTTAACCGGTTGGCTCGGAACTTGATTACATGATAGATAATAATCTTGGAGAAATGTGGCTTTTCTACCTACTTCCGGGAGTCAACCCGGACCACAAGGAGTTCGTCACCCGGTCACCGCGAATCAGGTTTAGCCAACTACACTAGAGAGCTGGGCCAGTATAACTACTGAAAAGCATCATTTTGCCAGTTCTTTTTATTAGGGCAGAAGGGTGTAGAATGACCATAAAGGACGAGCACAAGCTATCCACCTTTCCCCATTCATATCTACGTAGAATTATCAAAATTTTCTGGCCAGATACAATCTTAAACAAAATAATACAAGTCACAAACCAAGAAACTCTAGACAGTATGATAAGAAAGAGAAAATGGAAATGGAAACAGCTTTCACTTGGACACCAGAGGAAAAGTGAAAGTTGGGCGGCCAAAAACAAAATGACAGGCAAAACTGCACTGAAGATTGCACAGAACAGCAAGGCACGGAACGTCCTCTCTGAAGCCTCATGTGCAAGGCACAAAGAAAAATGAAATGAAAATAACTGCTATATGGTTTTTATGTTGAATGGGGTTTCCCGGATTTTTACGTATTGGATTCTCATCTTTGAGATTTTGTTCAAACAGACTGCAATCCTAAGTTAGAAAAAAACAGTCGCGGGCGGGGGGGGGGGGGGGGGGGTGCCTAAACAAATTACAAAGGTTTATCAGTAACACCCAAAGGTGGGGGGGGGGGTGGGGTGGGGAGGGGGGTTGTCTAAACATATTACAAAGGTAGATTAGTAAAACCCAAAGGCGGGGGGCGGGGTGACAGAGAGAGACTAATGTTCCTGTCACTGGTACATTGAACACTTTCAGACTTGCTGGCACCATCTAAATTAGAAATAGAATTGAAAGGTGGGGACGGAGCGTTGATGGGGTATGTCCAGAGTGATGTGGTGTCGATTCTTAATTTAACATTCAACATCCGGTGGGAAGCCTAAACTGTTATAGGCCACAGGGCACTTAATGTATAGTGTAGTCTAGATCAGTGTTCTCCAACCCGTGGGCCGTGACATAGTGGTGGGCCGTGACATAGTGGTGGGCCGTGACATAGTGGTGGGACGTGACATAGTGGTGGGCCATGACATAGTGTGGGCCGTGACATAGTGGTGGGCCGTGACATAGTGGTGGGCCATGACATAGTGGTGGGCCGTAACATAGTGGTGTGCCGTGACATAGTGGTGGGACGTGACATAGTGGTGGGCCATGGCATAGTGGTAGGCTGTGACACAGTGGTAGGCCGTGACATAGTGGTGGGTCGTGACATAGCGGTGGGACGTGACATAGTGGTGGGCCGTGACATAGTAGTGGACCGTGACATAGTGGTGGGACGTGACATAGTGGTAGGACGTGACATAGTGGTGGGCCATGGCATTGTGGTGGTCTGTGATATAGTGGTAGGCCGTGACAAAGTGGTGGGACGTGACATAGTGGTGGGACGTGGCATAGTGGTGGGCTGTGATATATTGGTTGGCCGTGACATAGTGGTGGGCCGTGACATAGTGGTGGGCCGTGACATAGTGGTGGGCCGTGACATAGTGGTGGGCCGTGACATAGTTGTGGGTCGTGGCATAGTGGTAGGCCGTGATATAGTGGTGGACCATGACATAGTGGTGGGCCGTGACATTGTGGTGGGCCGTGACATAGTTGTGGGTCGTGGCATAGTGGTGGGCCGTGACATAGTGGTGGACCGTGAGATAGTGGTGGGCCATGACATAGTGGTGGGCCGTGACAAAGTGGCGGGCCGTGACATAGTTGTGTGTCGTGACATAGTTGCGAGACGTGGCATTGTGGTGGGTCGCGACATAGTGGTATGACGTGGCACAGTAGTGGGCTGCAACATATTGGCGGGCCGTGACATAGTGGTGGGTCGTGACATAGTTGTGGGACGTGGCATAGTGGTGGGCCGTGACATTGTGGTGGGCCATGACATAGTATTGGGCCGTGAGATAGTGGTGGGACGTGGCAGAGTTTTTAGTTAAGTTATTTGCTATTCTGTGCATGGGATTGTTGTTAATGCGTTAAAATTTTTCCGTTAGGGTAAGCAGCTTTTCTTCCTTTCGAAGGCTCAATCTTTGGAGGCTATAAGTTGCCTCCAGTTCATGGATTGGTGTGCGTCTCATCCCTCCAGTGATGATTCTGAGACCAGTGTTATGTATTTTATCCAGTTTGTGTAGGTTTGATTTGGCAGCAGTGGAGTAAGCTCCCATGCCATACTGCACTTCTGGTCGTACGTAAGTCTGAGCCTCAGGGTAGGTTTTCAATGGGTGTTTTCCATGTGGGGACCCCAGGTTAATCTTTTGTCGAATTTTACTCCCAAATATGTGGGGTTATCCTCTTTTGGAAGGATGTTGCCTTTTAGGTACATATCAACTTGTTCTGGCTTTTGTGGAAAAAGAGTTGAGACAGAAGGTTTTGGTCTGGTTTTTGTGACCCTCCAAAGACATGCCTAAATCAAGTAGTTTCCTCGACTTTTACATTTACAGACCTAGCCGTTAAACCAGAACATCGGTTCTAAACGTTTATTCATTCATGAGGTGTCCTCCTGGGAAATATATTTTATTTGGAACATGATTTACTTATTAATAATTATTTAAAATGAAAGTACGCAGCCGGATTTCATTAGGAAACCAAGCATAGCTTCACCGCCCGCCATTAAACTGATTACTTACTGAGCCGCCATTTCTCCCGGGAGCCTCCTGTCAGTGACGTCAGGATTGTCCCGCTAACCAAACCCTTTCACTGAGTTGTCTACTTGCTGGCTCAATGCTGGCGTTTTTTGTTGTTGATTTTATTGCCACAGTTTACATAATAGGTACAGGTACTCATAGCAGAAAATACGGAATGCCTACAGAACCACATAAATCAAATTAGTAACAAAGGGGAGGAATATAATATGAAAATAAACACTACGAAGACAGAGACAATGATGAAAGGAAGACATAAAGACAATTTAGAAATTAAATTAGAAAACAACACCCTGAGACAAACAGAGGAATTTAAGTATTTGGAAGCAATTTTTACATCTGACGGAAAACTGGACAGAGAAAATAGCTTCAGATGTGCCAAAGCTAATCAAGTAATGGGTCAACTATCTCCCCTGTTGACACACAAGCAGATACCTCGGAGTACTAAACTGAATCTTATCAGAACTATTTTTTGGCCAACACTATGCTATCAATGCCAAACGTGAACACTTACATCCTCCAATGAACTTACCATTGTGACAATAGAGATGAAATGCCTTAGAAGAGCTGCAGGAGTTTCAAGGAAAGACAGAATACGAAATCATGAAATCAGACGAATGCTAGGAATAAAGCCAGTCTTACATTTCATCAAAGAACAACAAATAAAGTGGTTTGGACACCTTACAAGAATGCCTTGGTACTATCCGCCACAGCAAGCCACACTAAAACGTTACAACAGGTATAGAGCGAGTGGAAGACCTCGGAAAAGATGGAGTGATGGCATTAAGAACAGCCTTACAGAAATGAACATCAGTCTTAATAGTGCTCTTGACAGAGCCCATCAACGAACATTACATCCCCCCCCCCCCCCCCCCCGACACTTCGATGAGGTACAAGGTGGAAGAGAAGAACAGAACAAGAAGAAGTGTACATAATAAAACTATTCGCCACAACTAAACAATCAGTTTATTGGTTTTACATTCTCATCATCATCATCAATCAGCATCACCATCAGGTGGTTTTTGGCCCTACGCTTATCAACATTTTCTCGTGTTAGGTATCATTTGTGTTTTTCAGCGTTTTTGTAATAAACACTTTGTGGTAAGTACCGGCAATTCTATCTTTATAAAAAGTCTTTTAATCATTCACCCTCGTTCAAGTCGCGGGAAAGGAAGAGTTTGCTGTCTAGCGCTAAATGAGTTGCTCTAATGTTGTCATTCCATGAGGATGTATGTCTTTCATGTCAGCAATCCATGCTGTATAGAGTTGCGACAAGTCTGTTGCCTATTTCTTGTTATGCTCTTGCATGGGTCTTTTAAATACTAGCGGGACGATGTGCTGTGGGTTACAACTAGGTTGCGACATGTGCGCTTTCCGGCCCAGCAAATTCGATGTCAGCAAACAATTATGGTAATTTTTCAAATGTTATGACATGCCTAAATCAAATAATTTGTCAATCTAGCGAAAATGCCTTGTGACGCCATACCGTAAAAGACATACACTAAAAAATGGAGAAGGATGTAGATCACGAGGCAGACCAAGAAGAACAGAAAAAAAAAACATCAGATACACTCTACAATAGCACAATGTGTACAATAGCACAATCTGTACAATAGCGCAATGTGTACAATAGCACAATGTGTACAATAGCACAATGTGTACAATAGCACAATGTGTACAATAGCACAATGTGCCTATGGTCGTGACAGCCTAAATAACACGTAGCTGCACCTTATGTCTCCCTCAATATCCAAAGTGGTAAAAGAGGACAGAACAGGACGGGGAACAAAGAGGAAGAAGGTAGAGTGGAGGAGCCTCATGTGGATATGTAACGACTGACTGGCTGACTTTCTACCCCACCAGGACCCCACTAGGGTGATAAATTAACGGTGACACAGAGTGCCACCATTGGGATGAGAATCACCTGGGCACTGGTCCCAAAAAAAAACCCGTTCAACCGTTGGGTTATACCGTGCGTCCGTAACGTCAAGGTGCACTTTTGACTGTCGACATCTTGACTGCCATGGGCGGATGCTGAGCCACTGCTGCGCAGTCTGTGGTCTTGCGTCATCACCTGTGTGCGCACTCGCTTGCACAACGTACTACGAAACTTGGGGCGTTTTTTTTTTTTATTTGGCGCAGATTTCACATTATCGCGGGAGTCGCCGTGGCCGAGCGGCTAGACGCTCGCCACGGATCGGAAGGTCGTGGGTTCGCTGCTTGGCGGAGCCGGACTTTTTTCGAAAATGACCTTGGCTCCCAGCCTTGATTGAGTAACGAAAGTAAAGGCGGCGGGCGTGATGCTGACGCCATCACCCATCTTGTGCTGATTGGTTTATAAAATATAAGTCCAGCCCTATATGCCCTTTCATATAGGGTCCTGTACTCTACTTCACATTATCGCACAATAAGTCTTACGAGTCACATTACTGAGAATAATTATGAGAAGAATAAGAAACAAAATTCAAACCAGAAATCAGCGATAAACAATGTGAATGTGTAGAAGGAAAAGGTACAAACAATGCCATATACATCCTAAGGACATTGTCAGAAAGAGCTATAGAAGTGAAGACTGATTTGTACTTGTGCTTCATAGACTACAAAAGCATTCGACTGTGTGAAACATGAAGAAGTAATCAAACTGTTAGAAAAATTAAACATTGATGGAAAAGATCTACGAATAATAAAGAATATGTATTGGCAGCAAACAGCAGCTATAAGAATTAACAACTATTTACATACATTTCAATGCATAAAGAGGGGCGTACGACAAGCATGTGTACTGTCACCTGATTTGTTTTCAATATACAGTGAATATATAATGAGATCTTTTTTTTGTTTTTGATATGCCCGTAATTGTGGTTGCTGGGCACAATATAAACAATTTTCGTTATGCTGATGACAAAGTCTTGATAGCAACAAGTCAGAAAGAATTACAGGAGATGATAGACATTCTGATGTTAGAAAGTGGAAGAATAGGCCTGTTTGAATAATGGGAAGACAGAAGTAATGGTGGTATCAAAGAAAAGAATTATTCCTAAATGTGTAATGAAAGTCGATGGGATTTTTTGGGGACAAGTACGGAAATTTAAGTATCTGGGCACATGGTTAACAGATGGAAGATGCATAACTGAGATAAGAAACAGAATTGGACAGGCAAAAACTGCTTTTTATAAAATGAAGAATAGAATATATCTTTGTCATTGAGAGTTCGAAAAAGAATTCTTGCTTACTACATACATCCAGTTTTAACATATGGCTGTGAATCCTGGACAATCGGTAGGCAGGCCAAACAATTTCTGGAGGCCTCAGAGATTTGGTTTTACAGAAGAATGCTTAGAATATCTTGGACAGCCAAAAAGAGCAACCAAGAGGTTTTGAAAGAGGCAGGAGCCCGAAGACAACTTATCACAGACATCAGAAGAAGACAGTCATCATTTTTCGGCCATGTTATGAGAAGAGGGGAAATAGAACATGTTGTGACCACTGGAAAAATCTGTGGAAGGAGGGACAGAGGAAGACAACGAGATAAGATGCTTGAAAGTCTTGTTGCATGGCATGGAGGGTTGTCATCAGCACACGAACTGATACATGCTGCAGGAGATCGCAGATTGTGAAGAGGCATGATCGCCCACCTCAGTCGGCAAGGCACATGATAAAGATGATTTCACATTTCTATCTTCTTTTGTTGCTTTCCTGTGACCTTCTAAAAGTGCACCACGAATTTACGGACACTGTGTATTTAGGGCCCTTGACTACATCCGGGGTGGGCTTTGAAATAACCAAAGATTAAGTCCAATATTGAAAGGGTGGACACACACATATACACACACTCTCACACACACACAAACACACACACATAAACACGCACACACACACACACACACACACACAACTCGGCAGTATTTGAGTGATCTGCTCTATTTCATGCCGACCGTTTCGACTTTCCTTAGCTTTTTCTTGTCCATATAAAAGAGGAAGCCAACGTGGCGTAGCGCTAAAGGCTCTCGTGCGAACCCGAAGATCATGGGCTCAATTCAGCATCGAGTCGGATTGCTTCTTAAGCAATAGCCATAGCTCCCTGGCTGACCCAGCCTGCCATAGCTCCCTGGCTGACCCAGCCTGCCATAGCTACCTGCCTGACCCAGCCTGCCATAGCTACCTGCCTGACCCAGCCTGCCATAGCTCCCTGGCTGACCCAGCCTGCCATAGCTACCTGCCTGACCCAGCCTGCCATAGCTTCCTGGCTGACCCAGCCTGCCATAGCTCTCTGGCTGACCCAGCCTGCCATAGCTCCCTGGCTGATCCAGCCTGCCATAGCTCCCTGGCTGACCCAGCCTGCAATAGCTCCAAGGCTGATCCAGCCTGCCATAGCTCCCTGGCTGACCCAGCCTGCAATAGCTACCTGGCTGATCCAGCCTGCCATAGCTCCCTGGCTGACCCAGCCTGCAATAGCTACCTGGCTGACCCAGCCTGCAATAGCTCCCTGGCTGACCCAGTCTGCCATGGCTACCGAATAGTTCTGATAGCTTAGACACGACCGGCTCCAGCTGTTGGGTCGTGACGTCAGCACTTGCCATGACGTCAGCAGCAAGGGCCGTCAGCTGGAGGCGGTCATGGCTTAGACAAGGGGCCTCTACTTTACTTTCCCATGTTAGGCTGTGTTAAAGAAAACTGTCTCAGAGGGCATTCAAAGCTATGCTCCTGGCACCCATAGACGAACGTGCTAGCAACGGTGTCTCCGTTGTTATAATATTATACAATAAACAGCTTCTTGTGAGTGCTTACAGTAGCGATGGGCACGCTTTGGTGTTGTTTAAAGCTAGGATACGATATCTGCACCTCGTCCCAAAGCTTCCGACTTCAGCAACCCCTTACTAGTCGCACTTGGCGACGTGCTTATTATGGGAGGCAATGGATCTATCATGCTTCCCCCCCCCCTTTTTTTCCACGTTTCCCATTTTCCATTAGGAATCCACTTGGGGAATAAACTTGCAATGAAAACGGACTTATAACCAGATTGTGACTGGTACCATCAGTATTGGAACTTTGCGCTAGCTGCTGAAGATGAGGACAGAGCATGCATGGAAATGCCCCAAGTGATGTGATATCAATTCTTGACTCAACTCAACTCAACTTGCAATGAAAGAAAATGCCATTACAAAAACAAGTGTAAGCATATTTGTATCCAAGAAAGCTAAACGACCAATCATCTTGGCTCATTTCTTCAGAAATTAGAATACCCGTGGGACCCTCCCTTCTGGAACTAACCTACCAGAACATATGCAAATTCTGGACCTCGTCTTCTCCTGGGATCGGTGTTTTCGTGCCTCATAATCGCATTATTGCGATTTAACAACGAGTGGATCTAGGGGAGAGGATGATCCAGAATAATGTGGCTTCTTAGGGAGGTCAGGGTGAGAAATATGCAACACGGGACTAGTTACTCAATTCCTTTTAATTTGTTTTCTTTGATGAATGGCGAATTTGTTGGTTTGTTGGGTAATTCCTTTTAATTTATTCTATTTGATATATGGCGAATTTGTTGGTTTGTTCGGTAATACCTTTAATTTTTTTTGTTTCTTTTTTATTGTATTTTGTCTACTATTTGAAGGTCGTGTTGGTTAGTTAGTTGTTTCATTTAAATTATATTTATTTGACCTGTAGGGGGAGGTTAGCTAGTTAGTTCCTTGCCTTACATTATTTTATTTGACTTTTAGGAGACGATCAGCTAGTTAGTTAGTTCCTTGCCTTAAATGATTTTATTTGACTTTTAGGAGACGATCAGCTTGTTAGTTCCTTGCCTTAAATTATTTTATTTGACCTGTAGGGAAGAGAACTATCTTCATTCCAATACCAAAAAAGGGTGACTTGAAATTATGTACAAACTATCGAACTATTGCCCTGATCAGTCATGCAAGTAAAATTCTACTAAAAATTATAATGAGAAGACTGCATAAGAAAATGGAAGAAGAGATTAATGTAGCTCAGGCTGGATTTAGACAGGGAAGAGGAACAAGAGATCATATATTCAACATGCGTTTAATAATAGAGAAGTGTAGAGAATTTAATGTAAATCGGTTCTTATGTTTTGTGGATTATTCAAAAGCATTTGACTGTGTACAACATCAGAAGCTTTGGGAAATCATGAGGAATATGGGCTTTCCATCACATATAGTGCAGCTCATTAAAATGCTCTATCAAGACCAACAAGCAGCAGTCAGAATAGATGGAGAGACATCAGACTGGTTTGGCATCAAGCAAGGAGTCCGTCAGGGATGTGTGCTGTCATCGTATTTGTTCAACCTGTACGCCGAAAATATAATGAGAAATGTAAGAGATGATATAAACAAGGAACAGTATGATGCCCTAAACATCGGTGGTCATGAAATACCAGAAATTCGTTATGCTGATGATACAGTATTACTATCAACATCACAAAATGGTTTAGAAAACTTATTAACCTCACTCCAAAGAAATAGTGAAAATCATAACTTATTTCTTAACATAGCAAAAACAAAGATAATGCATACAAACAAAACTGCCACGGAGAAGGAAATATATGTTAATGAGGAAAGATTGGAAGTGGTGGAAAATTTCGAATATCTTGGGTCACTGGTTACCAACAATGGTGACACAATGAAAGAAATTAAACGGCGACTATCAATTGCTCTTCAAAGACTAAAACAACTGAATAAATTATGGAATTGTACAGATAGAACTACAAAGGTCAGATTTTTAAGAGCATGCATCTTTCCCATTGCAACATACGCCTGTGAGACCTGGACACTTACTAAACAAGCGGAACAGCGCATAAATGCATTTGAATATAAATGTTACAGACAGGTTCTAAGAATATCTTGGGTAAAGAAAAGAACAAATGCATCCATACTTCAAGAGCTGAATATTGAAGAGGGTTGGCTAGTAAAGACAATAAAACAAAAAAATTGAAATATTTTGGTCACTTGAAACGTCATGGAAGTCTAGAGAGAACAATAATGGAGGGGTATATGCCTGGGAAGAGAGGAAGAGGAAGGCCAAGGAGAAGATGGGTGCAGGATGTGGCAGATGATCTCCAGATGGGTGTATCAGACGCAGGACATCTTGCTTAGGATAGGAAGGTTTTCCGGAGGGTTGTTATGGCAGCGAGGTTCCGCAAGGGACATGCTACTGAATGAATGACCTGTAGGGGACGGTTAGCTAGTTGGTTCCTTGCCTTAAATTATTTTATTTGACTTTTAGGAGACGATAAGCAAGTTAGTTCCTTGCCTGAAATTATTTTATTGGACCTGCAGGGGGCGGTTAGCTAGTTAGTTCCTTGCCTTGAATTATTTTTTTTTAACCTGTAGGGGGCAGTTAGCTAATTAGTTCCTTGAATTAAATTATTTTATTTGACCTGCAGTGGGCAGTGAGCTAGTTAGTTCCTTGCCTTTAATTATTCTATTTGAGGTGTAAGGAGGAACTAGTATCATAGCTGCTTCCCTTCAGTTTTATTTGCTAGATGTGTCAGCAATTAGTTGGTTAGTTCATTGCTTTCACTTTATTTCATGTGTTAGGGTAGTCGTAGTAGTAATAGCCGCAGTAGTTGCTGTTATTGTTCTTGTTATAGTAGAAATAGTAGTTATTCTTGTGTTGGTGGTAATTGTTTTTATGTGCGGTGGTGTAAGTAGTCGTAGTAGTAATAGCCGCAGTAGTTGCTGTTATTGTTCTTGTTATAGTAGAAATAGTTAATCTTGTGTTGGTGGTAATTGTTTTTATGTGCGGTGGTGTAAGTAGTCGTAGTAGTAATAGCCGCAGTAGTTGCTGTTATTGTTCTTGTTATAGTAGAAATAGTAGTTATTCTTGTGTTGGTGGTAATTGTTTTTATGTGCGGTGGTGTAAGTAGTCGTAGTAGTAATAGCCGCAGTAGTTGCTGTTATTGTTCTTGTTATAGTAGAAATAGTTAATCTTGTGTTGGTGGTAATTGTTTTTATGTGCGGTGGTGTAAGTAGTCGTAGTAGTAATAGCCGCAGTAGTTGCTGTTATTGTTCTTGTTATAGTAGAAATAGTAGTTGTTCTTGTGTTGGTGGTAATTGTTTTCATGTGCGGTGGTGTAAGTAGTCGTAGTAGTAATAGTTGCAGTAGTTGCTGTTATTGTTCTTGTTATAGTAGAAATAGTAGTTATTCTTGTGTTGGTGGTAATTGTTTTCCTGTGCGGTGGTGTAAGTAGTCGTGGTAGTTCTTGTTGCTATTGTGGTGTTGGTGGTTGTGGTTGCAGTAATAATAGAAGAAGAATAAGCAGTTGTGTTAGCAGCTAGAATAGTTGCCTTTGTAACAGGGTAGGTGGAACCTGGGGAAGGGAAAGAGGGGGGAGGCATTCACCTTGGCGAAGAAGATGAATATATGAAAGTATAACACCCACTGGTTTCGGAGCTGTAAGCGTTTGGCAACAGCTCGACTGGCTGCCACTCGCAGAAACCCAGTGTACCTCTCCTCTGCCCCCCTCCCCTCCATTGCCAACTGCGACTGTATTCGACTACATGCCATGGTTAAGTGTCGGTATACTCTGTCATTTGTTGCCTGTGTTATCTCGCGTCGCCGGGGTCTGATCTTTAGTGCCTGGGTTATTGGACCATTTGTTAGTCACGTCTGGCCAGAGATGCCGGCTTCTGACAGGGTAAACGATGAGACCGCTCGCAGAGATCAATACCGGGCAACTGTTTATCTACCCTTGTGTCCCCCCACTGTTGATTAGTTACAGTTCTCGGTCCAGAGAGCCCGGGGGTGTTGGTGTGGCGAGGGTTCCCTGCGATGTCGTTGAATCAGGATGGGTGAGAAAGGGAGGAGTGAGTTGGGAGGTATTATAGAGACAGTAGATGGTAGTTTTATTTATCATTATCATCACTATCATCATAATCATCGTCATCATTAGTTTTATCATCATTATCGTAGTCATCATCACCATCATTAGTATCATCATCAACATCATCATTATTATTCTTATCCTCACCATCGCTATTATCATCGGCATTATAATTATTCCTAATATCATCATTATTCTTATCATCATCATCCTCATCGCGATCTTCTTTCTTCTCTTTCCTTTCCTCTCTCAACGCAATTTTTGTGTCCGCGTACAACCCATCCTTTGTCCGTTTAGAGAACTGGAGGTTCTGGTTGGCCTGTCTGGTAGGTTACCAATTCCCTCTACTGTGAGACGTTGCCAAGAGCAGACAGCATAGGCTCGTTGCCCGGGATAGTTGCATTTGTGTCAGGCTGAAACATGCAGAAACCTCCCACTTATGTGATGCATGTCATGGTTCTAATCCCTGTTACTGCATAGTCATTAACGACAAAAGGAGGGGAACAAGAAAATGGACATAACAAAAATAAAATGTCAAAATGAAAAATCTTAAACGTAGCACCATGAGTTGGGGCAGAAACCGACTAAATCTGGAAACAACTGGTGAGGGAACCAGTGTTAAGCTGTATCAATAGACTACAAGTCAAATTGTTCGGACATGTATTGAGCCTGCGACTGGACAGTGTGCCATAGAGAGAATTGTTACTTAGTTACAACAGGGCAGTATGCCACAGAGAGAACTGCCACTTAGTTACAACAGGACAATGTGCCACAGAGAGAACTGCCACTTAGTTACAACAGGACAGTGTGCCACAGAGAGAACTGCCACTTAGTAACAACAGGGCAGTATGCCACAGAGAGAACTGCCACTTAGATACAACTGGACAGTGTGCCACAGAGAGAACTGCCACTTAGTTACAACTGGACAGTGTGTCACAGAGAGAACTGTCACTTAGTAACAACAGGGCAGTATGCCACAGAGATAACTGTCACTTAGATACAACTGGACAGTGTGCCACAGAGAAAACTGTCACTTAGTTACAACTGGACAGTGTGTCACAGAGAGAACTGTCACTTAGTTACAACAGGACAGTATGCCACAGAGAGAACTGCCACTTAGTAACAACAGGACAGTGTGCCACAGAGAGAACTGTCACTTAGTTACAACAGGACAGTATGCCACAGAGAGAACTGCTACTTAGTAACAACAGGACAGTGTGTCACAGAGAGAACTGTCACTTAGTTACAACAGGACAGTATGCCACAGAGAGAACTGCCACTTAGTAACAACAGGACAGTGTGCCACAGAGAGAACTGTCACTTAGTTACAACAGGACAGTATGCCACAGAGAGAACTGTCACTTAGTTACAACAGGACAGTGTGCCACAGAGAGAACTGTCACTTGGATACAACTGGACAGTGTGCCACAGAGAGAACTGTCACTTAGTTACAACTGAACAGTTTGATACAGAAAGAGCTGTTACGTAGATAAAACAGGACAGTATGCCACAGAGAGAGAGAGCTGTCACATAGATACAACAAGACAGTTTGATTCAGAGAGAAATGTCACTTAGATACAACTAGACAATGTGTCACAGAGAGAAATGTCACTTAGGTACAACTGGACAATGTGTCACAGAGAGAAATGTCACTTAGATACAACTGGACAATGTGCCACCGAGAGAAATGTCACTTAGATACAACTGGTCAATGTGTCACAGAGAGAAATGTCACTTAGATACAACTGGACAATGCACCACAGAGAGAAATGTTACTTAGAAACAACTGGACAATGTGTCACAGAGAGAAATGTCACTTAGATCCAACTGGACAATGCACCACAGAGAGAAATGTTACTTAGAAACAACTGGACAATGTGCCACAGAGAGAAATGTCACTTAGATACAACTGGACAATGTGTCACAGAGAGAAATGTCACTTAGATACAACTGGACAATGCACCACAGAGAGAAATGTCACTTAGATACAACTGGACAATGCACCACAGAGAGAAATGTCACTTAGATACAACTGGACAATGCACCACAGAGAGAAATGTCACTTAGATACAACTGGACAATGCACCACAGAGAGAAATGTCACTTAGACACAACTGGACAATGCACCACAGAGAGAAATGTCACTTAGATACAACTGGACAATGCACCACAGACAGAAATGTCACTTAGACACAACTGGACAATGCACCACAGAGAGAAATGTCACTTAGATACAACTGGACAATGCACCACAGAGAGAAATGTCACTTAGATACAACTGGACAATGCACCACAGAGAGAAATGTCACTTAGATACAACTGGACAATGCACCACAGAGAGAAATGTCACTTAGATACAACAGGACAATGTGCCACCGAGAGAAATGTCACTTAGATACAACTGGACAATGTGTCACAGAGAGAAATGTCACTTAGATACAACTGGACAATGCACCACAGAGAGAAATGTCACTTAGATACAACTGGACAATGCACCACAGAGAGAAATGTCACTTAGATACAACTGGACAATGCACCACAGAGAGAAATGTCACTTAGATACAACTGGACAATGTGCCACAAAGAGAAATGTCACTTAGATCCAACAGAACAGTTTGATACAGAGAGAACTGTCACTTAGATACTATAGGACAGTTTGATACAGAAAGAGCTGTTACGTAGATAAAACAGGACAGTGTGCCACAGAGAGAGCTGTCACATAGATACAACAAGACAGTTTGATTCAGAGAGAAATGTCACTTAGATACAACAGGACAATGTACCACAGAGAGAAATGTCACTTAGAGACAAGGGGACAGTGTGTCACAGAGAAAACTGTCACTTAGATCAACGGAAACAGAACTAATGGCCGCCCAAGCAAGTGATAGACAGTGTGGAATATCTGAGGTTGTGAATACCAACATCTACGTAGTAGACATTAAGGGTCACATCAGATGCTTTTTCAAAAGCTGATGCTGAAAGTAGAATCAAACATGTACGAGAATTCAAATATCTAGGAAGAAAATGGCAGACTGGTTAAAGAGATAGAAACCGGAGAGAGTACAGAAGGCGAATGCTGTCCAACCTACCAGTTGGGTAAGATGCTTAGACACCCAAATGTCTCCCTTCCCGTAAAACAGCAAATGATTAGCAGTATTTCTTCTTCTTCTTTCGTTCCCATGAAAAAAAAAATTATCTATATCTGCAATGCTGTCTCTAGTATAAATTTCACTGTCTTTTTTAATTCACTAAGGGGCCCGTAAAGTTTGACTTCCACAAGTGTCTCTTTTGGCCAGAAGTTTTGCCTGGAAGCGTTGAATCTGGGACAGTCTTGGAGGATGTGATCTGTTCTCTCAGGTGCCAGTTCACAGGTACACATGGCTGATTGGGGAATCTTAATTCCTTCTTTATGTTATCAGTGCCTAACATTGACAAAGAATAGGGCACTGGAACAGAACAAATCTCTATATGAAATGTGCGTAGCGTCACCAACAACCAAAGAAGAGACAGGGTTACGAATACCACCATTAGAGAGAAAGTTGAAATAAGACCATGTCTAGATTGACAGAAAAAGAATGAAACGGTTCGGTCATCTAGTGAGAAAGCAACCAGGCCAAACTTCATATTCGACTACACAGTAGAAGATCTGGGAGAAAGGTGAGAGGAAGACCAAGAAAGAGATGGCTATATGGTGTAGCCAAAACTTGCAAAACAGATGAACAAATCCATCACCTAAATCATCCAAGAATCGCAAGACAAATACAGAAAACCAAGACATGTGGGCTACAACCTGGTATCAGGGAGACGACAAAAGAAGAACGAACGAACGAACAAATTGGGCACGCAGGCCCGTCTTACATTCGGCCCTTTCAGTCAACCATCTTTCGCACAGCAGTTGTATTTTTACTAATAAAGCATGTTATGATCATATGATAATATGCATATTATGAATATTATAAAAGAACACAAAAGCATGAGTTGTAAAGTGCATGCAAAAAACCCGCGCGTGCATACATACACCCACATACACACGATCACCCACTCACACACACATACATGCATGCAAACATTACATACATACATATATACGTACATACATACAAACAAACATGCAAACAGGCATACACACAGGCATACATACATACAAACAAACATACATAGATACAAACATACAGGCATACATTCGTAATACAGGCATACACACATACAAACATACAGTCATAAATACAGTCATGCATGGAGACACTCCCACAAAGACACACACGCTCACTTAGACAAAAATACAGACACACACATACACACACACAAGGACGCAGACGCATACATTCGCAGACACACACGCAGATACACAAGCAGACAAACAACATACTCAGAATCATATGTATATAAACACGCCTACACATACATACATATCACACACGCGCGCGCGCAAACATACATATCATACACACTTTGTTTAATAATAAATTGATAATGCAATATGGGTTACATTACATTTAAGGCGGCATATAATCGCTTGTAAGTATAAATTGAAAAAGTTTACGGTTAAATGAATAGGGACTTTTATAATTTTTCAGGTCTAGTGGAAGTTGGTTCCACAAATGAGCAGCGGAGTACGCTAAACTTGTTTTATATAAATCTATTCTAGGTTTAGGTAAATTTAATAAATTTAGTCGCTTGCTATTTATTGGATTTGATTTAATTAATCGGAAAAGGTAGTTTTGAGTATTTTGAGATAACATTTTATGAATAAATTTTGCCTTGTTAAAAATTAAACGTTTTCTAAATGGCAATAGTCTTAGATGGTTATAGAGATTATTTTTTACAATTTGTTTATTATCTGAAACCAGGCGTAAAGCACGGTTTTGAAGAGAACTTAGTCTTTTAACATTGGATTTGGCGCAACCATCCCAAACTGTGGAACAATAGTCGACATGTGTTTGGATGTAAGACGCGTAAAATACTTTTCTTGCATCTTCGTCTAGAAAGTGCTGAATTTTTGCAAGCTGATAAACTTTTTGTGCTATTTTCTTAGTTATGACATAAACATGAGAATTCCAGGTTAAATGGTTGTCAATTGTGAGGCCTAAAGTTTTGTGTTCCGTTACATTAACAATAGGTAATTTATCAATGTAGAGCTTGAGTGTCGGCTTGTGCAGTACTAATGTTTGCAACTTTTGTCTGGTTGTTATAAGCATAGACTTCGTTTTATTTATGTTAATTTGCATGCGATTGCTGTTGTTCCATTTACAAAGATTGTGTACTTCTTTCTGTAAAGATCTTTCTAACTCATTACGATTCTCATTACTAGTATATATTGTACAGTCATCAGCAAATAAGAAGATGGAATAGAGAAACAAACAGAAAATAAATGTTGACATACATCTCACACACACACACACAGGTATCTAGCACTGTCTTTATTCTGTTGCTGTAATATGCGATCAGTGCAGCAAAAGTTAACAAAACATTTGTTAATGAAATATGGGCTTAAATTACAAACGAAAAACTCTACAACCGTTTCACTTTCGCCATCTTGTCAAAGATGAATAACTCTAATGGTTGAGCAAGGCTGCAGTTATCTCCCAGGCGTTAACCGGCTTCCGGTAAATGGCAGACAGAACTGGCTGACTGTCGCCCTTATAAGGGTTACTTGTCCAAGTGTATGTCATATTTGTTCGCACTATTGTGTATTTTCTACTGCCAGTAGAGGCACCCATTTATCATGACATGTCACCTTCTAATATAAGGTGTCCCTGCCCTCGTGTTAATAATTCGTATTCTCTTGTTTTTTTCACCACCCGTTTCGCATTTCCCACTTCCTCGCGCTTAAGCAAAGTAAATGTACCAGTACGTGCACGCGCGCGCGCGCACACACACACACACGCGCATAAAACTACTTATAGTTTTCAAAATTGTGGAATATTACTTTTTTTTTTTTTACATTACATGTATTTTATTTTTTCTTCCTTGCCTATCAATACAATCCAGACATGGTCCTATTGTAAATGTCTTTCTAATGCTGGTGTTTTAACCCTGTCTCGACAAGTGTTGTTAGAGACCTTGCATTTCACGTGTAGCTATTTCTGTTCTGGTGCCCTATTCATTGTCCATGTTTGGCACTGAAAACAGTAAGGATAAAGATACCTATTATTATTTGCTGTTTGGCTGGAAAATTGTAATCAATCTGTGATGCTTGACTTAAGTTGTACTATCTGTACCATGTTAATATCTGACTTCTTCGGTGTTGATAGAAGATGTTACAGACAATCCAGTCATGTTGTGCACATAGGTCCAGCAGTTGTTCCCGTTACAATTATATTCGGTTGTGTATCGCTGAAGGGTCCCGGATATCTCTCCCATGATGTTTTGCAATCTCCAACTCTTCTATTACCCCCTACCCACCCCATTTCCCAGTATGTACAAGCTGTCAGTTTCACTTAATTTGTCAAATAATTTTTGTTTCAAACTTGTAGGTATCATTAAAGGAGCGTCTATTTAGATGTATGCTCACCTTTTGCTGCCTAGTGCTAGTATGATGCTCTCTTTGTCTCCCACTCTGCTGATGTTCCAAGTTGTCATCCTAAACGTTGGTCTATCTCTTTGTCTCCCACTCTGCTAATGTTCCAAGTTGTCATCCTAAACGTTGGTCTATCTCTTTGTCTCCCACTCTGCTGATGTTCCAAGTTGTCATCCTAAACGTTGGTCTATCTCTTTGTCCCTCACTCTGCTGATGTTCCAAGTTGTCATCCTAAACGTTGGTCTATCTCTTTGTCTCCCACTCTGCTGATGTTCCAAGTTGTCATCCTAAACGTTGGTCTATCTCTTTGTCTCCCACTCTGCTGATGTTCCAAGTTGTCATCCTAAACGTTGGTCTATCTCTTTGTCTCCCACTCTGCTGATGTTCCAAGTTGTCATCCTAAACGTTGGTCTATCTCTTTGTCTCCCACTCTGCTGATGTTCCAAGTTGTCATCCTAAACGTTGGTCTATCTCTTTGTCCCTCCTGCTGATGTTCCAAGTTGTCATCCTAAACGTTGGTCTATCTCTTTGTCTCCCACTCTGCTGATGTTCCAAGTTGTCATCCTAAACGTTGGTCTATCTCTTTGTCCCTCACTCTGCTGATGTTCCAAGTTGTCATCCTAAACGTTGGTCTATCTCTTTGTCTCCCACTCTGCTGATGTTCCAAGTTGTCATCCTAAACGTTGGTCTATCTCTTTGTCTCCCACTCTGCTGATGTTCCAAGTTGTCATCCTAAACGTTGGTCTATCTCTTTGTCTCCCACTTTGCTGATGTTCCAAGTTGTCATCCTAAACGTTGGTCTATCTCTTTGTCTCCCACTCTGCTGATGTTCCAAGTTGTCATCCTAAACGTTGGTCTATCTCTTTGTCCCTCACTCTGCTGATGTTCCAAGTTGTCATCCTAAAAGTTGGTCTATCTCTTTGTCTCCCACTCTGCTGATGTTCCAAGTTGTCATCCTAAACGTTGGTCTATCTCTTTGTCCCTCACTCTGCTGATGTTCCAAGTTGTCATCCTAAACGTTGGTCTATCTCTTTGTCTCCCACTCTGCTGATGTTCCAAGTTGTCATCCTAAACGTTGGTCTATCTCTTTGTTTCCCACTCTGCTGATGTTCCAAGTTGTCATCCTAAACGTTGGTCTATCTCTTTGTCTCCCACTCTGCTGATGTTCCAAGTTGTCATCCTAAACGTTGTTATCTCTTTGCCCTCTAACGTTGCAGCTCCGATGTTTTGCAGTAGTAGTAGTCAAATGTCCCACTGCCGGTTTGCTAGGCCCGTCGCGTGACGTAAAATATAAAAAAGTAAAGTACCTGGCTGATGCCCGTCTCCTTCCAGGAAAGCCGTTGGCCCCCGTTGGGCTCAAACCTCGCGGCTTCAGTTTACCGGCTTGCACCTCGAGGTGCTGGAGTTGACCTGGGTGTTCTAAGCGTCACTGGTAGCCTTATACATTTTATTTTCACCTCTCCAAAAAGAAGCTAGCCAATCTTACAACTGCTGGCTGCAGTGCCAACAGCCTGAGCAAGCCCTTACACGCCTCAGCGTGTTTTAATAATTGTCTCACCCATTTGTTAGAAACTGTAGAATTGGGATAGTTCTGATCCTTGTTGGAAGATGTAAACTAGAAATAGCTGTGTACGATGCTGTTATCAATTGAAAGAAGGGGAAAAAGTCAGAGCTAAGCTGTGGCACAATTTTCCAGAGTTCATTGAATTGATCAAGCACGTTAAAGAGGAGCTGAGAATAAAATGGATACGAATCCTTTATGGAACTATCTGAGTGAGGGAGTCGTATATGGAATACTCTAATGAGCAGTGAAGCATGGAACTGATCATGGTGAACGCAACTGAGGACGGTTTCGACATGTAGCTCGCCTGTCGTCGCAAGAACTGTCATCATCGTCACTTTCCGTGTTGTTTTAACTGGGGACTGTAAGGCTTGGCCCAAGACAGCGACATCGATTCTTCTTGATACATAGTAAATCGTTGTTTGATATTTTCAGTAAGTCCCTGAAGTCAAGATGTGGTGTGTTTCTAAAGTACACGCCATTATGGTTAAAACTGTTAAGTCTAATAAACTTTACGTCCGTAGGGGATCATGGGGTACTCGGTTAGGAAAACTGTCCATACATAATTCGATACCGTTTATTTCTACTATTTTCAGATAAAATGGTGGATTATCATTGTTCTTTTCCCTGCTGTTATTGTTACTATTATTGTGGCATTATTATTATTTATAATATATAATTTGAAGTTATTTTTATCTTTCCGCAGCAAACCTATGAAATCTGGCTGTAGCAGGCAGGACACACTTGACTGCTAAATACATCACAGTATTTTTTTCCTTTTAGCGAAGCCAGCTATTGTTTCTTTTACCGCTTGCTCTTGCCGCTTCAGCGCTACAAGAGCTCACGCAAACATCTTGTGATCCAGATTAGCATTGTGTGGTCACAGTTACCATGCAGTGTCTAGAGAAGTCCATGACCACCAGAAAGAGGGAAAGGGCTATAACACAGGTCTACAGCTTGAAGAAATACTGGATGTGTTGACAACGGGGCACGGGAGAGGCTCATTCATTCATTTATTCAGTAGCATGTCCCTCGCGGAACCTCGCTGCCATAACAACCCTCCGGAAAACCTTCCTATCCTGAGCAAGATTTCCTGCGTCTGATACACCCATCTGGAGATCATCTGCCACATCCTGCACCCATCTTCTCCTTGGCCTTCCTCTTCCTCTCTTCCCAGGCATATACCCCTCCATTATTGTTCTCTCTAGACTTCCATGACGTTTCAAGTGACCAAAATATTTCAATTTTCTTTGTTTTATTGTCTTTACTAGCCAACCGTCTTCAATATTCAGCTCTTGAAGTATGGATGCATTTGTTCTTTTCTTTACCCAAGATATTCTTAGAACCTGTCTGTAACGGGAGAGGCTCAGTGATCAGTAATTAGTGAGGTTTATCTACAGCGGCAGTTTGGAACCTTTTCCAGGCCATAAACCAAGTGTTTCTCAGCAAAAGAGAAATTAGCAAGAGGTCAAAATAGGCTGTATATCGGTCTACCTATGGACCAGTCCTGACCTCTGGGTGTGAGTCATGGGCAACGACAACAGCTCACAGAAGCCAGCTTTATGCCTCAGAAATGAGATATCTGAGAAACGCGGTCCATGTCTCAAGAAGGGACCAAGTTTGCAATCAAACATTATGTAATGACCTTGAAACCCAAACCGCTAAAAACTCGAGTGGATCGGTCACAGTTACGATGGTTTGGTCATGTATACAGAATGGGAGACAGTCGACCACCACTTCAGGCATCGGAGAACAAGAACCAAGGAACCAGGCCTCTAGGACGATCCGGATTCAATGGGAAAACAACACTCAACAGTCACTGATTGACAGATGACTGAATGAAACAAAGCCAGAAAGAAAACTACTGATAGAAAATTCTGGCGATCTCTCTGTCAAACCTTTGCACCCCATTGTCGAGAATTCTGGCGATCTCTCTGGCAAACCTCTACACCCCAAGGTAGAGAATTCTGGCGATCTCTCTGGCAAACCTCTACACCCCAAGGTAGAGAATTCTGGCGATCTCTCTGGCAAACCTTTACACCTCAAGGTCGAGAATTCTGGCGAGCTCTCTGGCAAACCTTTACACCCGAAGGTCGAGAATTCTGGCGATCTCTGTGGCAAACATCTACACCCCAAGGTAGAGAATTCAGACGATCTCTCTGGCAAACCTCTACACCCCAACGTAGACGTGAAGCGACTAAGTAAGTAAGAGGATTGTCATCATAGCACCCTGAGCAGATCCATGTGTGCTCTAGTCTCCTGCACAATCGTAACACTGATAACCCCTGTTCTGTGTTGAATAATTAAACGCTTTTGTGTCCTTGGTGAAATGTTCCTTTCCTGCAGCTCCAAGTAGCAACCGTCCTGTCTATCAGCCTGGATAATGACACGGTGTCGTATTTATTTTTGCAGTGAGTGCGGCTCATGGTATCGATGAGATCTTTTATGTTCAGTAGTGGACCAGCCGTAGCAACTCTAGTGTCGGCAAAATTATCTGTACGCTCGATCAAACACCGTATAACCCAGCGCAGATAGGAAGGTTTATTCATCGTTAGTTTGAATAGTTCCGCATGAAGTAGGCATCGGGGATCTGACTTTTTACATTGAAAAACCCAGCATTTTTCAGAGCTCGATTCTGTTATTTATTGTGGGGAAAGTCCACGAGGTATCGCATCAATTTGCAGGAGGTGTCAACAGTGCATCCAGAAATAACACAGATTGCCTCTTTTGCATTTTTATCCCCCCCCCCCTCGTTTATCTGCTAACGCTGAGTGATAGCCAGTGGTGTGTTCTTTGCTGGAGAGATCTAACCCCTATATTACAAGTAGACTTTGCTCCAAGCTGGCAGGCACCATAACTTTTAGTGCGCAGAGACCTTTCTTGACTTTGGTTATAATCGGGTCTACAGGTTTTACAAATGCTAGGCATCTAGCAAATGTATCAATGTTTTTAATGGAATCAGATCTCTCTACCTCAGCGACACAAAGTTTTACTTTCGCAATTGGGCTTTTAAAATGCGATTATTCAGTCAGAAGCAGGTCACTGTCGCTTTTGATTGGTTTATGGTTGCCACTGAGTTGTTGCACTAGCATGCAGTACTATGTAATACCTGTGGCACTTCCATGGAAAGAAAACACGAACAGCTCCATCAGAATGTTAGCAACCGCAATACCAAGGAAATGTACGTCTCCTCCTCGAGAGAAGATAATTCACAACAATAAAAGGGAAAGAAAAGTATTACACGAATCATAAAGTTAACAAGAAAAAAAAAAAAAAACCTTAACAGGAGACAAATAACACCACTGTCAGAGGTAAATAAAAGAGTAACACAAGATAAAACGACAAGTAAATTGTAAGTGGGTGATAATTAACGAATAAGTTTAGATAATACAAAGAAAAAAAAATTACTTTAAAAAACGGTAGACAAGTAAAATTAAGGGGAGGCAAGTAACAAACATAACAAATAACCCCTGCACAAAGTGAAAACTAGCAAGAGTTCCCAGCATTTGCCCCAAACATAAAATTGTGTATTCTGAGTTATTAAAAAATAAACCATTAAATATGATTCCACAACATTCTATTACACGTGATAAGAAAGATTTCATCCAATCCGCTGCTGGATGAGCAGGCGCGTTCGAAACTCATATCAAATGAAGTCATGCCAGTATAATTATAATTCATGGTTGCATCGGCACTTAGAATCCGCCATTTCTTATCTGCCAACAGAGAAATATGAGTAGAGAAATGGATTCCCAATGAAAGGGGACAACCCGGATGTGGCTAATAACTCTTACACTATTAGCCAGGCAAAAACTTGCTTCCTTCAGCCAGCGAAATGGCCTGGCGATTTTTTTCTTTCTCTTTTTCTGGTATTCTCTTCCATTTGTGAAGAATCTAATTTCCCGCCTGAATCCCACCAGTTTACAGGCCGCATTGGCTTGGCTAACAGAATCTATTTTTTCTTTAATATTCGTCACAGACAAGGGCATTACTCGCTTGCAAGGGAAGTAATCATTTATCTGAGGTCACGTGTGATGATCACATGTGGGCTGCTTCTACACGCAGGGACTCTTATCATGTCATCTTTTGTTTCCCCGTCCTCTTCCATTCTCTCTACTCCCTCTTCTTTATCTTTCTTTCTGTCTCTTCATGTCTTTCCACTTCCTCTTGTTTTCCCCATTTGTCTTCTTTCTTTCTTCGTTTCTTACTTTCCTCCTTTCTTCATTTCCTTCCTTCTTTCTTTCTTTCTTTCGTAATAAATTATCCAGTTTCGTCCTTTTCAGGACGAAATTTTTTTGTCATTTGAAGCCCCATTCTGGCATTTGCCAGGGGCCGCAATATAGGCAGGCCATAAATATGGCCAAATGTCTGAACGCGGTTTCTGGGACCTCTCCACGGCGATCCTCATCCGCATGGTGGCACTTTGTGTCATCGGGTGTTTATCGCTTGTGTGATGTCTTGGTGGGGTAGAAATTCATTCATTCATTCTTTCTTTCGTCATCATTATCATTATCATCAACATGATCGACAATCTTCGTCATCAACATCCTTCATTCACTATACATGACTCCACAACTTTGACATATATAATATATATATATATATATATATATATATAATATATATAATATATATATAATATGTGTGGTTGTCGTGTGTTTGTGTTTTTTTTTGGTGTGTGGGGGGGGGGGGGTAGGTGTGTGTATCAAAGATTTGAAGTCACATATCTAAAAGACGTGGAGTCATGCATATGTCAAAAATGCCCAGTGACATATATGTGTCAAAATTGTGGAGTTACATGTTTGTGTCACAATTGTGGAGTCACATACAATTTTCTAATACATGTTATGAGTCGTATCTGGATATATAATAATATAAAATATAATATATATAAATATTTATATATATATAATATATATTATTA
>CAJHNH020004733.1:0-32592 GCA_905116865.2 Candidula unifasciata
TCAGGACAGCCTAGCATATAATACAAAAACATCTATCACGGGAATTTAGGTGGAGGCGGGTCTCTGCAGCTTGCCGGTGGCTAGAGAACAGATACATATGCATTTCGTAATTATAACGAACTCTGAAAAGCATGCCGAACAAACGGTGAAGACAGGATTGCTTCGAGCAGAGTGGCAAGCTTCACTTGCAATGTCACGGATAATGAGCATACTATGGATCTTTCCTTCAGGCTGTGGCGGCGTTGTGGGGAAGAACCGCCATCCCACAGTGTGTGTATGCATGCATCCATCCTGTCACGTAGGTGATGAGAGCCATTAACTATATGAACCCGCCCCTCCCCCCCCCCTAATCCAAATCTAACAGTTGATGTTTGCATGCATCCATTATGTCACGTAGGTGATACAGCCACCTAAGGCATAATCACCCCCCCCCCCCCCTCCCCACGTCCCTACCGCCTACCTGCCCGCTTCGCAGTCAATGAGCACTTGTGACTCAGCGACCTTTCACCCCGTCAGTACGTCAGTCAAAGACTTAAAATGCATACTAAATTTTAAGAAAGTTTCTCCCATCTATCTGTCACTCTTTTAAAGGTCTTTCCGCTCTAGTTAACAAAGCTCCTACTGTGAGTGACCCGTAGTCCTGGTTTAGCTGCAATCAGTCAAGCGAAACAACAACATGATGACGGACTCTCCGAGCCGCCCCCGCAAGACAAGTTTCAAACGTAGTTTCTTCAGAGAGATTATTTTAAAAACATGTAAAGGGGACATACTGGTTACCATAAACAAGAGATCGCAGCATCGCGGGCACTGAACTCTCTCAGAAGTAAACAACGCCCCCTGAAGAATACATTTCAATCTAATTAACTCCTAAATGACGTACAAGTTTACCGTTAACAGGTGACTGGTTTTGGGGAGAAGGCGCGACGACAGAGACACCAACACAGGAGAAGGGAAGGGGAGCCCACTGGAGTCGTATTATTGTTGCTTTCGTCATCATAATGTGCTGAAACGAAAACGAAACCAAATACTTAAAGATAACTTCTATACATGACTAGAAAAAAGAAACCACAAACTTAAAGATAACTTCTATACATGGCTAGAAAAAAGAAACCACAAGCTTAAAGATAACTTCTATACATGGCTAGAAAAAAGAAACCACAAACTTAAAGATAACTTCTATACATGGCTAGAAAAAAAAAGAAACCACAAACTTAAAGATACCTTCTATACATGGCTAGGAAAAAAAAAAGAAACCAAAACACTTAAAGATAACTTCTATACATGGCAACTTCTATACATATCTAGAAAAAAGAAAAGAAACCACGCACTTAAAGATAACTTCTATACATGGCTAGAAAAAAGAAACCACATACTTAAAGATAACTTCTATACATGGCTAGAAAAAAAGAAACCACAAACTTAAAGATAACTTCTATACATGGCTAGAAAAAAAAGAAACCACATACTTAAAGATAACTTCTATACATGGCTAGAAAAAAAGAAACCAGATACTTAAAGATAACTTCTATACATGGCTAGAAAAAAGAAACCACATACTTAAAGATAACTTCTATACATGGCTAGAAAAAAGAAACCACACACTTAAAGATAATTTCTATTCATGGCTAGAAAAGAGAAACCACACACTTAAAGACTTCTATACATGGCTAGGAAAAAAAAAGAAACCACACACTTAAAGATAACTTCAATACATGGCAACTTCTATACATGGCTAGAAAAAAAAAGAAACCACGCACTTAAAGATAACTTCTATACATGGCTAGAAAAAAGAAACTACACACTTAAAGATAACTTCTATACATAGCTAGAAAAAAGAAACCACATACTTAAAGATAACTTCTATACATGGCTAGAAAAAAAAGAAACCACATACTCAAAGATAACTTCTATGCATGGCTAGAAAAAAGAAACCAGACACTTAAAGATAACTTCTATACATGGCTAGAAAAAAGAAACCACACACTTAAAGATAACTTCTATACATGGCTAAAAAAAGGAACCACACACTTAAAGATAACTTCTATACATGGCTAAAAAAAAAAACCACACACATAAAGATAACTTCTATACATGGCTAAAAAAAAGAAACCACACACTTAAAGATAACTTCTATACATGGCTAAAAAATGGAACCACACACTTAAAGATAACTTCTATACATGGCTAAAAGAAGAAACCACATCCTTAAAGATAACTTCTATACATGGCTTAAAAAAAAAAAAAAAAAAAGAAACCACAAACTTAAAGATAACTTCTATACATGGCTAGGGGAGCCGCTCACCTTACTTTTCCTCTGTGTAAAATTTCTTAAAGAAAAAAAAGGTGTGGGTCGATGGGGGGGGGGGGGTAAGGAATGGTTAGTCCACACCTAACATTAAAAGGGATGTGTAAATTGAATGAGGGCGCCTTTAGTCCTCTTTAAAAAAAATTGTGGTTTTCTTTGGAAAAGTGGGAAGGGGTGGTCAAGGTGCCTGAGCTCTCAGGTTCCGTCGCCCCTGGGTGACGAGGAAGTAAACTGGCCAACTCACTTCATGTACCTTGGCCTAGAAGTGACAGCACATTACTGCTAGCTGAGTCTAGACATGTTATGGAGGGGAAAAATGGACTTGAGAAAGATGTATTGGAAAAGTGAACATGGATGGCAAAGAGATCAATACCCAGATGGCTTGGCTGCGTGGATAGGGGGGAGATAAGAACATTGACCTGATCCCGGATTCTTGTGCGATTACTTATTGGCACGGCCCATGATAATGATGTGGACTAGAAGAAGAATAAGCAATGTTTAGTCCAAATGAACTACATTGGTACCTTGAGTCAAGAAGGAATCTATCCGCTATCACTACCGACGGTCAGCCTATGGATCATGCTGATATTATCAATGCCCTCAGAGAAATGGGAAGGATAGACGACTTTGGTGGCAGTGAATCCACATCACTCGCCAGAATGGCAGACTTGGGAATTAAGATCGGCACAGCAAAAAACGAGACGCACATCAGCTACGCCAGAAGACTTGTTAATCAACATAGAACTGGTACTATTAGCCATCGGACGTTGGGGTTCATACTGAGGGGAGGATCTGAGCACCTATGGACATGTCCGGAGTGCAATGAGGATAACCCAACTAACTAACTAACTAACTAACTAACTAATTAACTAAGAAGGAATCTAGTCACGAGCAAATCGGCCCATGAACACAAATTCCTAACAGATTCTGACTTGACGCGCCAACAATGCCTTGACGTACAAGCGCACATAGCTAGTTTTGCTCTATTTTGGGCTCTTGAACAGCATCAGTTGTACTCACGTTTGCCCCACATGAACATTGTTGTTGCTTCATCCGATTAACTCTTTATGTCCCAATCAATGCACTGTATGTTACTGAGTATTATGCACATGTGCCAGTCCACATGTTGTATATTTTCTTACATCTTATGTTTAACAAGCGACTCTAAAGAACTCTGACTACCTATTTGTTTCCTGCAAGGGTTGTATATATGGCTCCGTGGGGAGTGTTATACTATTCTAATATTATCATTCGTAACTCCTTCAAACATTAGCAAAGTCTTTTGAGGACTGACAGAGTTAACTTTCATTATGGTTGCTGTCACGAGACGATCTCAGTGATTCCAGAAGTTAGTACTTGTAATAAGTTCTTCTGGTTCTAAAGAGAGAGGATTATATTTACTCTGCCCTTTACCCTAATATTACTTTAAACCGTATTGATTTAAATGTTTTTAGTCCTTAGTCCAGACAAAGCAACCCAACCTTGAGTAATATTACCTAAAACCTTACACTGTAGCTAGGAATTCTATTCTCACGCCAGTGTCAGAATGTTATCTCCTGACCAGACGGTAGAGACTGAGCGGGGCCCTTTTGAACAGGGAAATTGAGTAGACGCTAGACATGGTGGAGCCGGGAGGTCGGAGTTTCACACGTCAGTGTAAGACTAGAGAGAACAGGTGTTTGGCAATTAGGAATGTTTTATCTTGGTCAAGGTCGTACTGTAGGCCGTTCACTGTGAGTGACAGGTCACTGGTTAGCCAAGTGATCTGATAGTTACCTCAGGGGCGGTGCTTAAGCCATCATCTTGAGGTTTGGGTAAAAACTAAGGAAAGGGAGGAGTTTAATTTGGACAATAGATTGATACTTATACTTCGAGCCTGTGGAATTTCCGTCATTAATCGCAGCCTGCCGGCAAACAACACAGATCGACCTAAAAGGTAAATTTTACGGTCGCATTCTGTTTTGGCGATTAATGGAAAGTTCCCAGGTAAGAGAAAATATTAATTTTAATCTTGTATACTTAGGTTAGGGAGTTAAGCTTTTAGTCTATACTACCTTTTCCTAATTTGTCTGCACATTCTGCTTGAAATAGTTCTTTGTGAATGTTCAGTATCTCAGTTAGGGAACTGCTAAACTATTCCTATTTCTTGTATGTTTGTGTCACATGTTTTTCATTGTATGTTTTCATGTGTATAAAATAAGATGTGAACAATGACGTTTGCTATAATGAAATGTAATTATATTGTTTTCACGATCAGCCAAAATATGAGTTTGGACTGTGGGAAATGATGCCCAAATATGTGCAGGGATGCTGTTACGTTTTGTGTGCCCACCATGTGCTCACTTAAGGTGTTCACCTAAACAGGGGATTTATAACCCCAGGGGGAGGATAATGGGTGTATAGAATTCACGGTCACTGAAAGATAATATTCAGGACAGCGTGCACATATATAATGTTTGAGTTTTCAGCACATAACCTGCTCCACGTGGTCATGTAATATCTATGTCAGCCAACTCGAAGTCTGAGTGAAGACGGACAACAGACTTAGAAAGTCAACTATCATGACATAGCATTTGAGGGAAGGCCGGATATGTGACGCCCATGTAAGACAAAAGACCTTCAGACTAGACTGGAGAGGATGTGGAATATGAGGAGGAGTGATGGGCTATATCTTATTATTATATGTTGTAATAATTGATACATGTATTCTTAGTGTAAGTCAAGATACTACACGTATGTGTTTTGTTTCCATGATTACAGCGCCCATGTGACGATCAGTCCATGAAGTAGACTACATTGTGTTAGACTCGGCCAGCTGGGAACGAGGTGGAGAACGAGGTGGAGAACGAGGTGGAGAACGAGGTGGGGATGAAGTGGGGAATAAGCTGAAACAGGCAGACAACAGGCAAGGAAGAGTTGGACAAGCTTGACAGTTCCTCACGGCTGTCAGAGGCTTATAAGTTGAGTTAACCCCTTTATGTTAACCTATTATCATCATTATCATACCACTCTAAACCCCGAGCTGTTTTTCTCGCTGAAGCTTACCACTATCATCAAGTTAACCAGTCACTGTTTGTGTAAATCAACAAACTGGGAATTTCATTGTAGTAAATAAAGCTGTATGTCAAGTTTTAAACTACATAGTTTGTTAAATTCCAAATGTCTGTTCTTACATGTTTAATTAAACTGTTAAGATAGATTAACATTTGGTGGGGGCTCAAATAATATGATAATAATTCTTTAATTATTAATAATAACACCGGGAGAAGGTAGATGACGAAGGAATCACTTGCCCTGTCTAATAATTCATTTAGTATGATAGACATCTAAAATTCCTTGCCTTCTCTTGTGGGTACCAAGTTCAGCTAATGTTAATATACTTAACGAGCCAATATGGCTGTTTTCTTGGATATCCAGGACTTTGTCTGAGAGCAACATAGCTCAGATTTTAGTTCGGTTTATCTAGTGGAGAGAATGTGTTGAAAGGAAGATCCCTACTCAACAACATAAACATTTAAACCACGCGTCACGTCACACTGGCGAGCTCGCCGAGATTTGGACTGGGCTAATTACTCCTAGACTAATGAAAGTAAATTTTAAAAATTTAACTTGAACTCTTCTGCCAGTAGTCTAAATTAAAATTAGTAATTTATACATGGGGAGAGATTACAGAGTAATAAATAACTTTTTACTAAAATAAATAAATGGATAGTATCATGTCTTATCATTGATCACTTCATAACCATTGATTATTGTTTATTTAGTAAATTTTAATGTTGATTATTATATTTGCTTGCATGTTTCATAATTTGATATAGATTGTAGAGCATTATATGTTGACATCATATCATTGATACTTATGCTTAGTGACTGAATGTAAAATCACATCATATCATTTACCGGTGTAATCTCTGTGCTGCTATACTATTCTAAAAGCTGTCAGTCTGGTAGGCCACTTTGATTTATTTACATCTTTGTGCGGCTGTCATAGGCTACTCTCTTGCCCAGTTTACCTTGCTCTGATATATTCTTCTAATCTGGACTCGGGGTAGTATTTTATTTATCTCTAGATAGATCTAATAAGATAGAATGGACGTACGCACCGAGTTCCTAAAAGATGTAAGGAAGTGCGGGATAGGTGAGGGTAGAGTAGGAGCACAGTTAGAATCATTTGTTAAAGGCCATATGGATACTTTCGATTACATGAGTGCCCGTAATACTGCAGAGAAGAAGCGCCAGTTGGAGAAAGAAGAATATGACTCGATGCTTGCCCGTCATGCAGCGGAGAGGATAGAAGAAGAGAGAATGCGGCAAATTGAAGAAGAAGAAGATGCTAGAAAGTTGCAACTCCTAGAGGAGGCAGCTAGTGAAAGAATGAGGCTTTTTAAAGAAAAGCTGCATAACTATCGACTTAGGCAGACGAATAGAGAACTGCAGTTAGACACAGGGAACGGTGAGAACACTATTAGGGTAGTTGAGGGAACTGACAACTCCCATACTGACACTCTGGTAGAAAGGTCTGGGACTCACTCTCTCAATGGAGAGGTGTGTACTAGTTTGCCAAATGGTACCTCATCAAGGGATGAAGTATTAGACCACCCAAGACCTCGCCTCACCCCTCTTATTCCTAATAGGGACAGAGCTGACATTAAGAAGAACTTTTCTGTAGGGATGACCGGATCTACATTGCTGGCCCCATTTACTTTCATTCTTAAGCCTAAAAGGAAAAGATGGAGTAAGAAGCAGAAATCTTCTAAAGGGACCGGATCTACATTGCTGGAACCCCTTACTCCCATTATCTCAGATGAGATATATGAGAGCACACCCCGCAGTAATCACAAGCGTGATAACTGTTCTGACCGTCGACATACTGATTCGACTGGCACACCAGCCATTAATGAGGACGAGGGTAAAGACTTACCCAACTCCCATAAACCCTTTGGTCCTTCCAAACAAGAAGAAGAAGTAAAGCAGACTAATGTAGGGAATAACACTAAACCTGTTTCCCCTATTTCCCTTGATGCGATTGCATACAACATAGAAATAGTTAGTTCTGACTTTTCGCCCAAAGTAGTTGACTGTTATGGCCGCGACAAATCCCCTTATTTGCCTCCACTAGACTTGGTATGTGAAAGCCAGACCAGGGCGGAGATAACAGATAAGGAGGATAGTTCTTTTAAGTTCTTGACGACCTTAGAGACAATGAGTAAACAGGACATTGCTGCAAGTCCTGTGCACTCTGATACTGGACAGACAGAAATGTTTGCCATTGATGAAGAAGAAGGTACTTCTTGTGTGCAGGGAGACAAATTGTCTCTATCCTGTACAGCTGGGGCGACAGGGATACTTCTGATGAAGGACCCTGAAGCGGAACAAGCCATTAGTAGTAGGGAACCCCAACATTCTGGTCTTGTATTACTCTTCGCTTCGAAGGAAGTGACAGGGGTATCTCAGCTGATAGTGGAAACTTCATTGCGAAGAAATGCCACTTTACGGTCTGCAGGAAACCCTGAGTTTCCTAATGATTTGACTGTACCCCCTGACTTGATTTCGTGCTCTGATTCTGGACTGATCTTAATGAAAGAGAATTCCACCCGGACAATTTGTAAAACAGAAAGGATGCACCGAGGAGGAAACCAGTGGACACTCCTTCAAGAAATCGGCAGTGGTCAGTTGCACTCACGGCATGCTGTCATGATGAGTGACTATATCCCTCAATTTGAGAGGAGATTAGTGACAGTTTTTTTCAGGATCTGTAGATGTAGGAAAAGAAAATCCTACCTGACTACAACTCATCCTTTTCGGAGAGCACTTAGGGCGTGGCGAAGCGAGGAAATTGACAGGGACTGTCAGTCAACGATGTCGAGGAATCCCATTGTTGAAACGGAGATTATTTCTTATCCTGCGGGAGAAGAAACCTCCAGATAAATGGATATTACGGAGCGGCTGCTTGGAATACCCACATGATTCTAGGGCTAAGGACTTAGCCTGGAATGAGGGACAATTGGTGACTGTATATCGATGCAGGACATCACGATTCCACAAGGAATACTGGAACAATACTGGAGATGACAGGTTGTACTAACATTCTTGGGAATCACTGACAGGTTGTACTAACATTCTTGGGAATCACTGAGTATCGTAAAATTGGTCTTAGTGGCTGCGACCAACTTAACGGAGGGCCTGTCACGAGACGATCTCAGTGATTCCAGAAGTTAGTACTTGTAATAAGTTCTTCTGGTTCTAAAGAGAGAGGATTATATTTACTCTGCCCTTTACCCTAATATTACTTTAAACCGTATTGATTTAAATGTTTTTAGTCCTTAGTCCAGACAAAGCAACCCAACCTTGAGTAATATTACCTAAAACCTTACACTGTAGCTAGGAATTCTATTCTCACGCCAGTGTCAGAATGTTATCTCCTGACCAGACGGTAGAGACTGAGCGGGGCCCTTTTGAACAGGGAAATTGAGTAGACGCTAGACATGGTGGAGCCGGGAGGTCGGAGTTTCACACGTCAGTGTAAGACTAGAGAGAACAGGTGTTTGGCAATTAGGAATGTTTTATCTTGGTCAAGGTCGTACTGTAGGCCGTTCACTGTGAGTGACAGGTCACTGGTTAGCCAAGTGATCTGATAGTTACCTCAGGGGCGGTGCTTAAGCCATCATCTTGAGGGTTGGGTAAAAACTAAGGAAAGGGAGGAGTTTAATTTGGACAATAGATTGATACTTATACTTCGAGCCTGTGGAATTTCCGTCATTAATCGCAGCCTGCCGGTAAACAACACAGATCGACCTAAAAGGTAAATTTTACGGTCGCATTCTGTTTTGGCGATTAATGGAAAGTTCCCAGGTAAGAGAAAATATTAATTTTAATCTTGTATACTTAGGTTAGGGAGTTAAGCTTTTAGTCTATACTACCTTTTCCTAATTTGTCTGCACATTCTGCTTGAAATAGTTCTTTGTGAATGTTCAGTATCTCAGTTAGGGAACTGCTAAACTATTCCTATTTCTTGTATGTTTGTGTCACATGTTTTTCATTGTATGTTTTCATGTGTATAAAATAAGATGTGAACAATGACGTTTGCTATAATGAAATGTAATTATATTGTTTTCACGATCAGCCAAAATATGAGTTTGGACTGTGGGAAATGATGCCCAAATATGTGCAGGGATGCTGTTACGTTTTGTGTGCCCACCATGTGCTCACTTAAGGTGTTCACCTAAACAGGGGATTTATAACCCCAGGGGGAGGATAATGGGTGTATAGAATTCACGGTCACTGAAAGATAATATTCAGGACAGCGTGCACATATATAATGTTTGAGTTTTCAGCACATAACCTGCTCCACGTGGTCATGTAATATCTATGTCAGCCAACTCGAAGTCTGAGTGAAGACGGACAACAGACTTAGAAAGTCAACTATCATGACATAGCATTTGAGGGAAGGCCGGATATGTGACGCCCATGTAAGACAAAAGACCTTCAGACTAGACTGGAGAGGATGTGGAATATGAGGAGGAGTGATGGGCTATATCTTATTATTATATGTTGTATTAATTGATACATGTATTCTTAGTGTAAGTCAAGATACTACACGTATGTGTTTTGTTTCCATGATTACAGCGCCCATGTGACGATCAGTCCATGAAGTAGACTACATTGTGTTAGACTCGGCCAGCTGGAAACGAGGTGGAGAACGAGGTGGAGAACGAGGTGGAGAACGAGGTGGGGATGAAGTGGGGAATAAGCTGAAACAGGCAGACAACAGGCAAGGAAGAGTTGGACAAGCTTGACAGTTCCTCACGGCTGTCAGAGGCTTATAAGTTGAGTTAACCCCTTTATGTTAACCTATTATCATCATTATCATACCACTCTAAACCCCGAGCTGTTTTTCTCGCTGAAGCTTACCACTATCATCAAGTTAACCAGTCACTGTTTGTGTAAATCAACAAACTGGGAATTTCATTGTAGTAAATAAAGCTGTATGTCAAGTTTTAAACTACATAGTTTGTTAAATTCCAAATGTCTGTTCTTACATGTTTAATTAAACTGTTAAGATAGATTAACATTTGGTGGGGGCTCAAATAATATGATAATAATTCTTTAATTATTAATAATAACACCGGGAGAAGGTAGATGACGAAGGAATCACTTGCCCTGTCTAATAATTCATTTAGTATGATAGACATCTAAAATTCCTTGCCTTCTCTTGTGGGTACCAAGTTCAGCTAATGTTAATATACTTAACGAGCCAATATGGCTGTTTTCTTGGATATCCAGGACTTTGTCTGAGAGCAACATAGCTCAGATTTTAGTTCGGTTTATCTAGTGGAGAGAATGTGTTGAAAGGAAGATCCCTACTCAACAACATAAACATTTAAACCACGCGTCACGTCACAGTTGCCAAGGAATTGAAAAGTGTTAGAGACAATAATGTAATGAAGCCTGGGCGTATTACAATATAAAACAAAGAAGGTAATAACTAAACATAAGAATGGTGTTCGTGTTTTTAGTTAGTTTTGTACTAGAAGTGAAAACTAAAGGGGATTTTGTATAAGAGTAACGGGGGGATAGAACTATAATGAATAAAGATAATATGAGAATCTACTCCTTGAACACTCCTCGACTCCAAACCTACAAGAGTTCCAGCCGTTTCGTGGCTAGTGGAAGCAAACCCACACTTAAGCTGCCTCGGTAACAAGAAAATGTAGAGAAAAAGTTCGTTAGGCGGGGGTAAGATAAAAAATATCTTACCCTGACAGAATAAGTTCCCTGTAGGGGCTAATCTGCAGTAACAGTAAAACTTAGGCACATTAACCACAAGTCCTAATGTTAATCAAAACAATTGGAAATATAATTATCAGATTCACCCTCTGTTTATTTCACTGAACCTAAGTCTAAATTCTCCACAAATAATAATACATTAAAATTCACAACGTGTTCGAAAATACCCTACAACAGATAGAAACCTATCTCTGCACAAATCAACCCACGTTGCACTAAACCCCTGAACGCAACGGGAAATCAGAACTACAGGTTACTTGTCAAAACAGCAGAGACCTGAGTGAAGGGACCGCTCCCATCTCTTTTATGACTTTCTCTCCCTAGGTTTGCCAGGTTTTTGGTTGGCTTGTAGCCTTATCAAAATTTATATAACAGCCGCCCTGGGCCTGTCACATTTAGTTAGTTAATCGACAGATTATCACCAGTGCAAATCGGACAAGTCCATAAACGCTCAGATCCCATCTTCAGTATATCCCTCTGATAACACTAGTTCTGTGTTGGTTTGCTGTTCTTCCTTGGCTACCTGTATAGTATCCATATTTGTCGACTCCTTTTTTGACCTGAATTTGGTGATACTGATCTCGCCAAGCAGCAGGATATGACTGTAGGATCTGTACTTTCTTCAAGAACACAGATGCTCTGAAGACGGCTGATGTAGTTGAGGGAGTGACTTTGTTGACGAAGCCAAGGTCTCAGGTGTGAGAACAAGTAGCACAATGTTTATGAAAAGCAGCTGGCTCGAGTTACAAAAAAAAGTGTTATGAATGTTTGTGGGGCCGCAGCCCTGAAACGAAGCGACGACTTTCAGAGCACTACAGCTTGGTCACGGAATGGTTAGACATCTATGGGTTAGTAAGCAAGCAAAATAGCCAGTATCTTATTTAAGTCAGGTATTTAGGAATTAAGCAGCGCGTTCGCACTGTCAAAGCCACAGACGCCTACGCTCAGAAATGTTCATGTTATTATGATCTACTTTCTGTAAGGGCCCAGGTAAGACACGAACATCGTGGTTCTGATAGCCCGATTAGTTTTATTCGTTGTCTCAATTGATTGTGTGACTTTTCTCCAATCTGCTGACAATGCTGCAGATGTTGATTGTAGGGACTTTTTTTGCTTCTTATTTCCTTGTCCGTGCGCGGTTCATGGTCGTGCAGCTGGAAGATAAGTTTATTGACCTATGTTTGATTCAGCACAAGATCGAGTAAAATCTACTGCTGTCTGGTAAACAGATCGTCATCATCATCACCCTCATCATAATCATCAACAACATCTTCATTTTCATCATCAACTAGTCCCACAACATCCCATGTTGTTGGGTCGCTGTTGCTGTTGACTGTCAGATCAGTCCCCCCCCCCCCCCCCCCCCACCTCTGTTGGCTGAATGAAGACAGCGTTAATCATCATGTGTCGATATAGTTTTAAAAAAGGCTGACTGGATTTTAATACAACATAAATTGTGTTTACCATTTCTTCATGGTACCTTTATTTGATGTATATTTCTAATTGTGTGTGTGTGCGCGCGAGAGTGTGTGTATTTTCGTTAGTTCATCCAAGATTAGTTTCATAGCAGTATTTCCTGTCCATATTTTCCTGTATTATTTCATATCTACATCCATCCTACAAGGCCTCCCTAATAGTTTTTTTTTTTGTGTGTGTGATTTTTAAAAAAATTATTATTATTGATAAAAACATTTGGTTTTATTTATTTTTTCTTCACCCTTTGTTACGCTTTAAATGCACAGTTAGTGTTGTGTTGAGCTACCCGTCAAAATCGTTCGTTTTTTAATGTCTCTCCACCGCCCTCTCTTTTTTTTTTTTCATTTAGGATTACAGATTGTAAGATTAACATAACGTGCATGAGGATCGGCGTCTGTAGCTCACGCGTTGCGAACCCACGACCTTCAGATTCGAGCCGTTAGACCACGACGGCTCGACTTTATAGGTTGCTTTTGCCTGGCTCGCTAGCGTAGTTGATTAAAACTGACTTTGCGGCGGCCGGGTAACAAATTCCTTGTGGTCCGGGTTCACTCCCGGGTGTAGGCAGAAAAGCCACATTCCTCCCAGATTTACGGTACCTATCATGGAATCAATGGCAAACTACTGGATGTAAACTTGCCTAGAGAAACCACACAACAGCCAGGGGCAGTTTGGGTTGGTTTTGCAACGTCCTATAAAGGATACGCAACTAACTAACCTATCATGGAATCAACGACGAAGGGTTGCAATATCCAAAGTACTAAGCCAAACGGTTAACAACTCATGGTTTCTGGATACAAGTTAATGATTTTCTATGGAATCCCAGTGTCGCATCTGTTTCCAGAGAGATTGCCCATCAATGCTGTTGGCTTGTTTATAGCAGTGGTTGATTTTACAGATAAAACTATCACAGTAGTAGAAGTAACTGTCGAACACCAACTTTAGAGGAAATACTATATAGAGGGGGAGGCGGCGTGGCGTAGCGGCTAGACGCTTGCCTGCGGATCCGAAGGTTGTGGGTTCGCTCCCTTACGTAGCCGGACTCTTTCCAAAAAATCCTTGACTCCCAGGTCGACCCAGCCTTGAGTGGGTACCGAGTGCAGTCTCGGGAAGTAAAGGCGACCGGCGTGATACAGACCATATCACATAACATGAGTCTAAAAAAGCTATGCCCTATACGCCTTAAGACGTGGAAAGTGGACCCTTACTTACTTACTACAAAGTGGAGCTACCGAGGTTGGTAGTTTCGTACACAATTCGCATTATTTGACCCTTGCCGAGCAAAACTGTACTTTTGATAGCACACCCGATTTTTTGTTTTGTTTTTGAGCTTTTGTGTCAATATTTTTAATTTCATAATAATAATAATAATAATAATAATATTAATAATAATAATAATAATGAAAATAGAAATATGGGATCTTTGGGACGTTTCTGTACCCTTTAAAACAGGCAATTACAGCCTACGTGATATAGGCCATCACTGTTTTTTCACAGTGTCCCTGTTAATGCTTAGATTAAACGTTGAATATATTTACTAGTTTCGTAATTTATTCCAACATATGACGTCAATCTTGCTCCATTGATCAAAACAGACGCTATTCCTCAGAAAATTGTTTCGTTCATAGTTTTGTCGTTCTTAGTCCCGAATGGATCAATATTAAACACAGCTTCTTTAATTTAATGTTGCAACCTGTTTATTTATTTATTTGATATATTTATATTTCTTCCTATCTTTTCAAACAAGCATTCTTTTTTTTTTTTTTTTTTTTTTATAATCTGCAACCCGCGCCCCCTCCCCTCCCCCTTTTTTTTCAAACCCCACCCCATCTATGAACATATTAGTTTCATGTTGAAATCATTCTTTTTTTTAAATAATTTTTTAATCAGCTCTGTTGTCTTGTCCGTTGAGTTTCCCCGTCAAAGTTAGTGTTGTATTAAGTACTCCGTTGATCCAGACTTTGATCTAACCGGTCGGTTGTATTTGTGCGCGTTTTGTCCATTCCCTCCGTTGATCTTTCTAGTCACATTGTATATTATGTTTAGCATTTGCAACGCCGAGAACAGACCTGGAGAATCGCTGTCACACACAAGTAACCATGATCGTCTACTGGTCCTTTAGACACATTGGGGGTGGGTGGGGGATATGCCCTCTACCTGCTAACAAGCATGACGTAAAAGGGACATAATTAGATGTTTGCTGAAATCAGACGTGTTAGGTGGAAAAATATAGAAAATATCGCAGCCTGACTTAAACCACAACACTATGTCCAAGCTACCCTTTACATTGTGAGTAATAATAATGATGATGATGATGATGATGATAATGAAATAACATTAATATTAAGACTAAAAGAGAGATTTATTTTTGTTTTTTTAAACTGATTTGGGCGTTCAGGTCGTAGCATCTTAAAATAGTTACTAGAAAATATTCTCGGAAATAAAAGCCGCTAACTTGGTACTGGTTGTATCGTCATGGAGTTTAGGATTGCTATATACAAATATAGGGTTAGCGCAATATACTGTGTGCGAATAAGTGTTCCTGACTTAACTTAAGAGTGCACCGGAAAGGGTTAATTGAATGAAACAAAGCAAGGATTTCACAGCAGAACACTCTTAAACCGACACTGTGGAAAATTTTACGAAACTATTTACTCCACCAGATTCTTGTTTTTGTTTTTCTGACCGCTTTATTTGCAGGAGCCCCGTTCCGTTGTTTACCCCGCCTACGTCTGTAGAAAGCGTGGCAAATTTATTAACTATGAAACTTGTAAGTGATTCCTGTCTGCCTGCCCCGCTGTTAATATATATGTCTGCCTGTATATCTATCTGTCTGATTACCTACCTATTTATGTTCCTACCTTCCTGCAGATGTGTCGACCAACATGTCTGTTTGTCAGACTTTCTGTCTAATTACCTACCTTTTTAAATTGCTACCTTCCTGCAGATGTGTCGACCAACATGTCTGTGTGTCTGTTTGTCAAACTTTCTGTCTGATTACCTAAAAAAAAAAAAAGGTGTAGGGGAGAGGGAGAACAGTAAAAATTTGTTACGGTAATAAACTGGGAAACTGAGTGTTACTTCTGTTTTTTTTTTATTTTCCACTCGTCGCCAAACTCATAAAACTTTACTTGGCTGTGATCAGCCAGCGACAGTTCAATAATTAAAAGGACAATGAATAATCGATTAGCTCAAGTTCAATAGCATGCGAGTACAATGACCTGTTACAAAGGTTCATGACCCCTCGTGCTGAGGTCATCATGTTGAAAAAAAGTTAAAGCTACAGCCGCTTGTATGTCTTCTTCAGGAAATTGTAAACCAGCGCCAACACTTGCTAGCTGTTGTGTGGTTCTCACCTGACGAAATCGTCTTCGGTTGTTTGCCATTGCTCTCTCAACAGCGCAATCCTCATACCGTTGACAAAATCAACACAAAAATATCTGCTTTCTGAAGTCAGCTACAAACCCCGATATGTCAGGATTGTGAATCCGCGTTAGCAACTCTAAGCCGCTGATTTCCTTATATTAAAGTTGAACTGGTTATCTCTGTTCCTATTCAGCCTATCCAAAAGAGATTGCAGATCACAAGGTAACTGGCGGGTATCTCTATAGCGCTTTTCAACACTTATACCCTCATACTTTCACCAATATGTTGAACGTTCCGACACGGATAAACACGCATGTTTGTCTGTGGTCTTATATTTCCTACGTTCTTTTCATTTTGTATTCACAATTGCACAGGTGTTGATGTTTTTTTAAAGCGGCAAATTTCTTTGACCTTAGTTTGGTTAATAAGTTGTGTACCACTAAAAATTGCCACACGTGTGGAGATTGTGTGGAGATAAATTCGCACGTGCAGCCATGCTTGGTGATTATTTTGACAGCCTTTCACTTATACAATGAAAATCTGTACACTCACGAGAGGCTTATGCTAAAGATGACCACATAAGAGTGAGATGCCTAAGAAATGCGAGCATGTGAGATGTTTTCAATAGTTTCCATTACTCATTTAACTATGAAGAAAAGATATAAACCCGAACGAAAAGTATATTAGCAAGCTTCACAATATAACAAATACCAACAGAACGTGAACGTTGCGGCTATTGTGCCTTCATCAGCACATACAAATTAAACAATACTACATAGATACACCGTAATATTGGACAATATGGATGAGCATACTGAATTTGGTTCTCAAACTTTGAAAAGGGGTCTGTATTTTCATACACCGCAAAAAAATGCACAATGAAAACTAGATGTTTGTTTACATATATGAAAAAAAAAAATATTTGTAAAGACATGACTGTTAACGATTTGCATGCCAAATGTGAAGAGCTAACACCAAATGTGAAGAGCTGACACCAAATGTGAAGAGCTGACACCAAATGTGAACAGCTGACACCAAATGTGAAACAGCTGACACCAAATGTGAAGAGCTGACACCAAATGTAAAGAGCTGACACCAAATGTGAAGAGCCGACACCAAATGTGAAGAGCTGACACCAAATGTGAAGAGCTGACACCAAATGTGAAGAGCTGACACCAAATGTGAAGAGCTGACACCAAATGTGAATAGCTGACACCAAATGTGAACTGACACCAAATGAAGTTCCCAGTAATTTCCTACTGTACCATCTAATCTATGTATACTTTTTAACATCAGTTTTGTTAAAATGTCAATACAATAAATATACGTTAAATGTGATAGACCACTTACATGTCACTCCTGTGAGTGGTTGCCATAGGGACCGCAGCCCACTAGTTTGTCTGGGACCCATGATGCTGTTAAGACGGCCCTGCGTGTTAACTTTTTCTTCGTGTGTCATTTTATGGTTTTCAGATTTGAATAAAGTCAACTCTCAAAAATTTCCGCCTAAAAAAAATATGTCTCTTCCTGTAGGAGTTCGTCGTCTTTTTCTTCTTGACTTTCTGTTTCACTTCCTCGGTTGTTTTTATAGGAGATACGGTTTTGATTGTTGCTCTTCTGGCTGATGGACCTTAGATAGACACTGGAGACTGTTATGGATATTTATTTGATGTAACTGGTGTCTAACTTGTTTTTTTTTCTCCATATCTTCGGGTCTGAGTCCCTTTGTTATTTATTATAATGTTGTTTGTGTTGTATGGCATCACGAGGCAATCTCTCCAAGTGAGCAGATTATTTTATTTGTTGTGTGGCATCACGGGGCAATCTCTCCAAGTGAGCAGATTATTTTATTTGTTGTGTGGCATCACGAGGCAATCTCTCCAAGTGAGCAGATTATTTTTGTTGTTGTGTGGCGTCACGAGGCAATCTCTCCAAGTGAGCAGATTATTTTTTGTGTGTGTGTGTGTGGCGTCACGAGGCAATCTCTCCAAGTGAGCAGATTATTTTATTTGTTGTGTGGCATCACGAGGCAATCTCTCCAAGTGAGCAGATTATTTTATTTGTTGTGTGGCATCACGAGGCAATCTCTCCAAGTGAGCAGATTATTTTATTTGTTGTGTGGCATCACGAGGCAATCTCTCCAAGTGAGCAGATTATTTTATTTGTTGTCCATATACTTTATGTCATTTTGCATTTGATCTCCTCGGCCTTTTCTCTGATTTCTATCTTCTTCAGCATTTGTTGTATGGTTTTTTTTTAAGCGAAGCTGCGATATCTGGACCTTTCGCTTCAACACATCTGATTTCGGCAAACAGTTATTAGATATCTTCCCAATAACGGTCCCAAATTATCAAGGCCGAAAATATTTCCTAACAGGGCCTCAGTCACGTGTCAATTGCACACTTCCGGCGACTTAAATGGCGCACTTCCGGCGACTACCGCCACCGCTAAGAGTATCTCCCACGCCGCTACGCGTGGATTGGGGCTCCAAACATTTTGTCGTTGCTCTATTCTAGGTGTTCTTTTGTCCCTCACAAAAACGGTAACCCCAGAAGACTGTATTCCTGACTTTATCTCCTCCATAAGAGTTGAAAAATTGCTCAAGAATTATGGAGGAATTTAAAGAAAAAGCGAATAATGAAACTATCAGGCAAATTGTGGGAACGACACCTTGTACTATATTAATCGAGAAGCAGCAGATCAAGTGGTTTGGCCATCTCGTTAGAATGGAGCAAGATGAAATACCACCACAAGCACTACATCTCAGAAGATCAGATACAAAGCGAGAGGACGGCAGCAGGAAAACATGGATCGACAACTTTAAAGACACTCTACGCCTTCACGGCATGACAATAGCCAGTGGCAGCCAACGTGCACTGGATCGCAAATTATTCCTCCCCATGCAGCTTAACGGCAGAAGTGGTTTATGATGATGATGATGATAAGAGTTGAAGTGAAGACATGATCACCCGATCTGAAGTAATCAGAGACGTATCTGGTCACACGTGATCTGTGATTGCCCCAACATCTGACTCTTGCGAAACCTGCTGTTTCTCACAACATCAGCTGTTTCTTTGTTTTTGCCGGCTGGTATCTTTGTTGTTCCAAGTTTCTTATCACCAACCACCAGTTTCCAAGACTGTCTTTCCCCAGACAAACATTTACAAAGTCGTGAAGTATGGTCAAAGAAACAAACAACATTAGTATACAGCGTAAAAGTAAAGTAAAGGCCTATTTTCCACGCCTTTGGGCGTTTTGGGCGTAGAGGGCTTCACCTATATTTTATAGACCAATGGATACTTAGTAGGTAATGTGGTCAACATCACGCCGGCCAGCCTTTACTTCCCAATACGTTCCCTAGTACGCATTTAAGGCTGGGACGACCTGGGAGTTAAGTAGAGAAAAGTCACTATTCTTTGTTGTTATTTTTTGTTCTGGCTGTTGTTGTTGTTTTGTGTTGTTGCTGTTGTTTGTTGTTTTTGCTGTTGTTTTTGTTGCTGTTGTTTTTGTTGCGGTTGGTTTTTGTGTGTGTTGTTGCTGTTGTTTTTGTTGCGGTTGGTTTTTGTGTGTGTTGTTGCTGTTGTTGTTGCTGTTGTTGTTTGTTGTTGCTGTTGTTTGTTGTTGTTGTTTGTTGTTGCTGTTGTTGTTATGTTATAAACAAAAACAATATTGGGGACCGCGACACTCGCTCGACGGCCCGAGAATCCACTTCAAGGCGGGTGACTGTTTTCACAATTGACCTTGGTTGCCCGATAGAAGCCTGTCTACAATTTGTTCCGGATAAGGGGAATTCGAGGGGGTGCCAGCGACGTGTTGATCACACCACCTACTGACTGGTGACTCATCATCATTTTCATGTGCCCTGCCAACTGGCGTAGGCGCTCATACGTCTCCACAGATCACAATCCCTGATTGCCTGGAACAGCTCTCTTGATGATATCCCTCCATGCCATCGTTTCATCCCATCCAGCATCATTTCGCTTGGTCTGCCTTTACCCCTTTTTCCACTGATTTTTCCAGTTGTCACTATGTTTTCCAATGACTCTCTTCTCATTATGTGGCCAAAGAACAGTGTTTGTCTCTTTCCTATTGTTTTATATGGAGATCTACTTTCATTAGCGTCTTTCAAGCAATCGTTGTTAGTTACTCTTGCCGTCCAAGGTATTCATAACACACGTCTCAGAAACAACATCTCTGTTGTTTCCAAATTCTTCTTAATTTGTTCACTGACATTCCAAAGATTCACTGCCATACAGCAGAACAGCTTTTATGTAGAGCGTTTTGCTGCATATTTTTTTTTTTCTGAAATGCAGCTTTTGCTTGACCTATTCTTCTTTTAATCTCTGTCACACTTTTCCATCTGATGATATGATTGTTCCCAGATATATGAATTTTGACTGCTGACTGGTGTATCGAAATACAAGTCTGGTACAGGCGCGCCACCACGAAAAAAAATATCAGCTAGGCTCCGCCCCTTTCATTCAACCTGTGGAAAAGTTTAGATGGTTAGCTAAGACGGTAATAAATTAGGAAAACAGACCGCTTATCAGCTTACACATTTTCGAGATAATGGAGTGGAGGAGTGGGGTTGGGATGTGTCAGGTCCTTCAGCAACCCATCCAAAACAGAAGTAAGCTCACCCCCCTCCCCGCCCCCCCCCCCTTACACATACACACACCCAACGACCGCTCAATAATTTTGTAAGGCAGCTAGGATGTTTTCTCATCCAGTAATTTTGTAAGGCGGCTAGGATGTTTTCTCATCCAGTAATTTTGTAAGGCAGCTAAGATGTTTTCTCATTAAGTAATTTTGTAAGGGGCCTAGAATGTCCCCATCCAGTAATTTTGTAAGAGTCATAAAATGTCCCCATCCAGTAATTTTGTAACGGGGATAGGATGTCCACATCTAGTAATTTTGTAAGGGTGCTAAGATGTCCCTATCCAGTAATTTTGTAAGAAGGCTAGGATGTCCCCATCCAGTAATTGTGTAAGGTTGCTAAGATGTCCCTATCCAGTAGTTTTGTAAGGTTGCTAAGATGTCCCTATCCAGTAGTTTTGTAAGGTTGCTAAGATGTCCCTATCCGGTAGTTTTGTAAGGTTGCTAAGATGTCCCCATCGAGTAATTTTGTAAGGGTGTTAAGATGTCCCTATCCAGTAGTTTTGTAAGGGTGCTAAGATGATCTTATCCAGAAATTGTGTAAGGTTGCTAAGATGTCCCCATCCAGTAATTTTGTAAGGGTGCTAAGATGTCCCTATCGAGTAATTTTGTAAGGGTGATAAGATGTCCCTATCCAGTAATTTTGTAAGAAGGCTAGGATGTTCCCATCCAGTAATTTTGTAAGGTTGCTAAGATGTCCCCATCCAGTAGTTTTGCAAGGAGGCTGGAATGTCCCCATCCAGTAATTTTGTAAGGTTGCTAAGATGTCCACATCCAGTAATTTTGTAAGGGAGCTAGGATGTCCCCGTCCAGTAATTTTGTAAGGGCAGGGATGCCACTATAATCTCGGATATTATCTTTTACAAAATTTGTTTGCACAGTTCCTGTTATTTCATTTATATTATATTTATTTGCCATTCAGCACATAATAATAATAATAATAATAATAATAATAATAATAATAATAATAATAATAATAATAATAATAATAATAATAATAATCACTATTGATATTATTACTATTAATGTGTTAAATGACAAGTCACTACAATAACTTGAATTAATATGGGTATTAATACATAAAGAACATACCTATATATTGTTAAAGGAGATATCTTAGCCCATCAGTGTAAATTACTGCGTGGCCTTAGCGCGCCCCCCCCCCCTGCCCCATGCCCACACTTTATTTAGAGGTAGAGGGTGGGAGTGGGGCGAAAGGGACCTGAGTCTCCAGGTTCCGCAGCCGATGGTCTGGCATCATATATCCAATGCGCTACCGACGTAAAAGAGAGTGTCCTTTACTTTGTATACTTCTTAGAATGATTACAAGGGTTTTCTCAATATCAGGTCTGATTGTTCGTGTGGCTAAAACACACTGGCAGGCTGAAGGATGCTTGAGTCCCTAGAACAGTGATCCCCAAACTGTGCGCCGCGGCGCCCCGGGGAGCCACGAGCTCTTCACAAAGGCGCCGCCAAATATTCGAAGATACAATGGAAACATTTTAATTGAAAAAAGACGCCGGGACTAAGACAAGTTTGGGAAACACTAGCCTAGAGACATCCTTGGTGGGGAATTACCGAGGGGTGGAAGTCATTTGGGGTCGGCCTCTACTACGATCTGGTAATAAAGTAACAGAAAATGTATTGATTGGCACTCATATAAAGAAGTCAAAAGATAGAAGAACACAACATAAAAATCGAAAGCTAGAGTTACTGAGCCGGAAATCGAACTGTCACCTCCACATCTAAAGATGGATGCATGAAGGACATACATGATACTGATGATGAAGGGGATTCGTGGGAACAGTATGCCATAGATCGTGTTGAATGGACTGGGCGGTTGGAGAAATAAAGACAGGAGAAAAATGGCTGTATGTGTGTTAAGAGGTCAGGGTTTGTGGAGACACTAGATAACGTACGATGCTAGCACAGTCCCTGAACTTATTGTAGGAGACCTCCTCTATCGCCATCTGGTCTTGCAAGTCAGGCCAGTGACATCCATTGGCAGAGATGACCTTGTGTTTGTTTAGGAAACTGTAACACTATCGCCTGGAGGGATGGGAAAGTGACATCATTACCATAGCATCCTTGCTAAGCTTTACTTAAAAATACACAAACAATAATGTTAAATAAAGAACATATAAGAGATAAGTATGAACTTATAAACAAAATTTACTTAACTTGGGTGAGGGCGCCCCTCCCCCAAATTTTAAACTAGAAAATGTTTAAGGAGGTAGGGCAAGGTATTTTTGTTTAGGCCTCACACTCTGTGTTAACTTCGTGGTGACGCCCCTGGGAGGTTATGAGCCTGAGGATATTGGTTCGCCCAACTAGTGCAGACAACACAAACTATGGAGGTCAAGATTTTATATTCGTCCACAGAGAAAATCCAGAGAGAAGAGAATCCATAACTGTTCAGGGAATTCCAGCCTGGCTCTACCAATAAGAACCTGCGTTCTTACCCACTCGACCAGACGCTCACATGGTGCTGGGCCCATTCTTAGGCATCTCTAATGGTGGTGCTGGGCCCATTCTTAGGCATCTCTAATGGCGGTGCTGTGCCTATTCTTAGGCATCTCTCATGGCGCGTGAGATTTGTGTCATTTCAAGGGGGGTGGGGGTGATAAAACCTGCAGTCACCAGGCCAGAAGGCGGACAACTGGCGACGAAGACGTTGTAACCAGGGGCGACATAAGCCTAGGGGCGTCAGAGCATGTTGATTTAAGCCCCTTAACCACCCCCCCCCCCAACATCCCTTTTTACACTAACGTAACAAATACTTTAAGGGGGGAAGGTGGTTAAGGACGGGGACGGGGGGTGCCTCCTAAAATATTTGCAAACTTAGGCTCGACCCAACCAGTGAAAGAAGTTATATTGCAAGTGTGTGTTTATATATTTCAGATTTGTTTCAAGTATATTGCTAGCTATGTTTACAATGGTACCTAGGTATGCGTTTGCTTTGGTAAACGTTCAACTTGGTATCCGCAGAAACTATTGCTAAGTATTCGAACTTTGTTTGGAGTAAGTCCCGAGTGCTAGCAAGTTTATGAGTCAAAATGAGTCATGACACCGTGCACTACCGTTCTTTACCTCTCTCGTTAATCAAGGAGATATTTGCCAAATGGATGGATAAATGTCAATTTATGTGCAGAAATGTAGCACTCCCACAAAGCCCAATCAAGCCCGTAATGGCCTTGTCTGTTTTGACCAGACGATGTCTCATTTCCGAAACATTCTGTGGAGAAGACGGAGCAACGTTCACTGGACACATTGTTAGTAAAAGTGGAACTTGATGTCCCTCAACTAAGTAGCGAAAATAAAAATGACAGTTAAAAAAGAAAACACACACACACACGCACAAAGAGAGAGAGAGAGAGAGAGAGAGAGAGAGACAGGACAGACAGACAGACAGACAGACAGACAGACAGACAGACAGACAGACAGACAGACAGACAGACAGACAGACAGACAGACAGACAGACAGACAGACAGACAGACAGACAGACAGACAGACAGACAGACAGACAGACAGAGACAGAGAGAGGAGGGCAAAATTTCAAATTCCGGAAGATTTAATTGGTAAGGAACTCTTCTTGCATACAATAACATCTCATCCTCCCGTCTCAACATCATCCTAGCAAGCACTCGGCTTTTCTCGGAAAGGTGAAAATATCCTGGGTTATAATCTGCAGTAAGTATCGGATTTGTTTGTTCCACGGCCAACTCTAGATATAAGGGGGTGGGGGAGGGGTGACCTTTGTACTTTATCAAATTTAGCGCATAAAAATACTGCTAATAAAACATACACATGTCATGCATAACATAAATATAAATGATTGATGGTTATTATTATTATTATTAGTAGACTAATACAACATGTAATTATACTGTTATTTAATAATTAGTAAACAAGCACAATCAGTATGAAATTGATATGTGCAATACTTTTTTCACCCAGAGTAGTTTTCTTAACAGTACTTATAGCACTACTAAATATGTATCCTCAAGGTACAAACAGCACAAACAAATTTGTCCAGTTTCATCTTGTTGGATGAAATCAATTCCTTGTCATTGCGAATTTTTTGGTAACTGTTTAAAAATACAGCACACATATTTCTAATTACTGCATGCAACAACGCGTATAAGTATCATGAATGGTATATTATTTTAAAGGTAATTAAAGCAAATTAAAAAAGACCCTATAACTGCAAATTGCTGAGCAACAAACACATATCAATTTACAAAAATTAACACAGACCGTACAACTGCAAATATTCATAAGAAGTGGATGAACAACCAGAAGTTTCTGCAAGAGTTTACAGCCAGTGTCCGCGAAGCATCAGTCAAATGGTTAAGGATTAATATTATTAGTGTACTTCTACAACATATAATTATACTGTTGGTCAACAATTAGTAAAGAGGCAAAGAGTGACTTGCTGTGAGAGGTTAGTTAAAATAAAACATAGTTGTATGTACTTACCCAGAGCTCCGAAATATCTTGACACAATTTATTCAGTTTGATTTCTACATTCAAAGTGGAAAAAGAATAAACAGCCAGTTCCCAAGTCAAAACTACTGACTAGAAACAGTGATACACACATCACAACACGACTGTCTTCCATGAATTAAAATTAAAATTGCTGTATACCCACTTTACAATATCCGCTTGTAGATTTGTAATACGAATACGTTTAGAACACAGGACTTGGTAAGCATATTAAAATGTCACACAATGCAACATGGAAACGATTCCGGTAACCTATTTTCGAGGGGACTCCTCGAAAATGTACCGTGATTCAGTTGTCTGGACTGAATATACAGCCGGACGTGGTTTGTTTCATGGGAACGGATTAATCATTCTGTCCTTATTTCTTATGGGGAAGTTCCTTCCCATACATATTGTTTGATATAAGTGCAAGAAACGGATTAAGTACGATTACCGAGTTACCACTGTATTAAAAATGTAGCACACACTGCGGTATAACTGATGAAAGTCACCTCATCTCGTCAGCCGCTTGATTTCTTTGGGAATACCCCGTGATATTTTTATAGTCTAGGCAGCAGCTCTCAACATTCCTAATGCCGCGACCCTTTGATAAATTTCCTCATGTTGTGGCGACCCCTAGACAATTATCTTCCGTGATAACTTCAATGAATATGCGTTTTATGATGGTCTTAGGCGACCCCTGTGAAAGGGTCTTCCGACCCCAAAAAAATGTCGCGAGCGAGGTTGAGAAGGGCTTGCCTCGGGTGTCTTGTGTTCCTAGTTTTGATCGTTTCAGGCTCATTGAGCACCGACGACGCTTTCACCAACGAGCGTAACAATACAAAAACATCAATGATTGGATACTCACAAAGCGTCGCTTTGTCGGCGCTTACCCTTGTAGTGCTTCTTCCTTGTACACAGTTGCCTTCGGCGCCTGAGACCTAATTACGCCGACAAATAGGCCCGCGAATCATTGCCAACTGTATCGTATTAATTACTTTTATATGCTGGTGGTACTTAGACCTCTGGCCCCTGACGATAAAGGTTTTTACAATACTGGCCCCTAAACAAACTTGGTTGAACAGACCTAAATGTACGGGGAACAGACCTTTCGCGTTGCATCAATGCACCGTTTAACAACACTCTGTATTGCACAGAGTTTGAAAAACTAATTGTGCAGCGCAACCCATGTGAAGCGGGGGGGGGGGGGGGATGGACAGTTAGACTAAGGAATACATCTGTTAATCGGCTTAGGGCGAGGCTTACAGGCAAATATCAATGCGAACGTTGCTGTGTAAAATATAATTGTAACAGACAGACAGACAGACAGACAGACAGACAGACAGACAGACAGACAGACGGACAAATAGACAGACAGACAGACGGACAGACAGACAGACAGGCAGGCAGACAGACAGACAGACGGACAGACGGGCAGACGGACAGACGGACAGACGGACGGACGGACGGACGGACGGACGGACGGACGGACGGATGGATGGATGGATGGGTGGGTGGGTAGGTAGGTAGGTAGGTAGGTAGGTAGGTAGGTAGGTAGGTAGGTAGGTAGGTAGGTAGGTAGGTAGGTAGGTAGGTAGGTAGGTAGGTAGGTAGGTAGGTAGGTAGGTAGGTAGGTAGGTAGGTAGGTAGGTAGGTAGGTAGATAGATAGATAGATAGATAGATAGATAGATAGATAGATAGATAGATAGATAGATAGATAGATAGATAGATAGATAGATAGATAGATAGATAGATAGATAGATAGATAGATAGATAGATAGATAGATATGCTCTTTTTATAGACCTTCTACGTATCCCCCCTCCACCCCCCCCCCCCCCTCGCCTGAATGAGTAGGAGTCATCCGAGTGCAATGTCCTGTTCAAGGCTCACCGTACTTTTAAGACGACCTTGCTTGCGGTAAAGACTACATGAGATCAATAGTTACTTTGAATCTCCAACACTGAAAGATGTACGTTTGGATTGTGGCAAAGCTATTCACAACCTTTCCACTGCAGCAGTCAACTGTATATAATTCGTTAATGCTACAACAACAACCTACACAGGGCCGGCGGTTCTTGGGAGCTTCAACTGAGTGAGAGCCTCCTCGCCCCCCTTATCCCCCCCCCCCCTCGTCAAGAGCCCCAGCAAAATTATCAGGGGTTTTCTGGTGGGTTGAGGTCATCATCATCATGTGCCCTGCCAACTGGCGTAGGCGCTCATGCGTCTCCACAGATCACGATCTCTGGTTGCCTGGAACAGCTCTCTTGATGATATCCCTCTGTGCCACCGTTTAAGCCCATCCAGCATCGTCTCTCTTGGTCTGCCTCTACCCCTTTTCTGCTGATTTTTTCAGTTGTCACGATGTTCTCTAAAGTCTCTCTTCTCATTATGTGGCCAAAGAATTTTGTTTGTCTCTTTCCTATTGTTTTATATAGAGATCTACTTTCATTAGCTTCTTTCAAGCAATCGTTGTTAGTTGCTCTGGCCGTCCAAGGAATTCGTAACATTCGTCTCAGAAACCATATCTCTGTAGCTTCCAAATTCTTCTTAATTTGTTCAGCACATTCCAAGATTGGCTGCCATACAAAAGAACAGGTTCTATGGAACATTTTAGCATCCTCTTTCTGACATTAAACGAGAGCGATTTATTGCATATTTTTCATTTTCTGAAATACAGCTTTTGCTTGACCCATTCTGCTTTTAATTTCTGTCACACATTTTCCAATATATTTGAATGTATTGACTTGGTTAAGCGTTTTCCTTTATTTGAGATATCACAACGTGGAGTTATCCTCTTCTGTGATATAACTATTACTTCCGTTTTCTTAAAAATCAATGAAAGTCCTTTCTTAGCACTCTCCATCCCCACAATATCCAGCAGTTGTTGTAAATCAGTTGCATTTTCAGCTATCAAAACTGTATCGTCTGCATAACGCAAATTGCTTGAGGTCACTTCCTAGAAAATTGGCGCCACTACCCCCTTCCCCACCCTACCCCAAGCATTATATAGGTTTTCTAAACGTTATTTGTTCACAAATTTAATCTTATTTTAAATTTATTATTATATCATTATTATTATTATCGGCGCCTGTTGCTTGGGCGTTGCAAACGCGCTTCGCAATGCTGGGGTGCCAGGTTTGATGTCAGCTGCAGGCGATTTGACCACAGAACGTCTTCTACAGTGGTACCGAGAGCTGACCCTTTAGATAGCAGTGGCAAACTACTGAACGTAAATTTTGTCTAGAAAAACCACAACAGTTAAAAAATGCTAGGGTTAGTTCTGCAACATACTGTAAAGGATACGCAACTAACTTTGAAAATTATTATTATGTACGTAAACAAAGATAATACCTTTTGATCGCCTCCCCCCCCCCCCCCCCCCCCCCCCCCCCCCCCCCCCCCCACCGAACCGAACGTTTGATCGTCTGCTCTCCCTTTCAGGACCTCGTGTCCGTGCCCTGAACCTCTCCCTTCCAGCACCTTGTGTCCGCGCATTGAACCTCTCCCTTCCAGGACCTTGTGTCCGCGCCCTGAACCTCCCCCTTCCAGGACCCTGTGTCCGCGCCCTGAACCTCCCCCTTCCAGGACCTTGTGTCCGCGCCCCGAACCTCTCCCTTCCAGCACCTTTGTCCGTGCCCTGAACCTCCCCCTTCCAGCACATTGTGTCCGTGCCCTGAACCTCCCCCTTCCAGCACCTTGTGTCCGCGCCCTGAACCTCTCCCTTCCAGGACCTTGTGTCCGCGCCCTGAACCTCTCCCTTCCAGCACCTTGTGTCCGCGCCCTGAACCTCTTTCTTCCAGCACCTTGTGTCCGCGCCCTGAACCTCTCCCTTCCAGCACCTTGTGTCCGTGCCCTGAACCTCTCCCTTCCAGCACCTTGTGTCCGTGCCCTGAACACCCCGTAGGACATTGAGCACCCCTGAACAGACGGCACAATAATAATATATAACCTTGCAACCGTGCGCATAACCAGCTTTGTGCACACAGAAACATCACAACAAAACCATCGATTAGGTTGTCGCCCACGCAGTGCTTCAAACACAGCTCAGCCTGCAGTCGGTAGCATTATAGGTTGTCCATGCAGCAACTGGATCGATAACTAGCCAGTTTTAAGTGCATGCGTGCATATTATCTCATTATATCTGACAAGAATAATCGATAATGCGTTTTACTTCAGCAGAATCAGCGGCTGTTGTTCTGCGCATCGGTTTTGAAGGGAAAGCTGGCTGGTTATTTTTATTGGCGACACTAGCTTCACGGGCGGTTGGCAGGTTGAGTTGTGGTTTACATCAAGACTGCGATATTTTCAACTTTCGGCCTAACAGATGCGATGTCAGAAGAAAATTAGCTGACTTTGAGAAATGTTTGCTCTTCCTCTTCTTCTACTCGTTCACCGAATGTAAAGCCCAGCAGAAAGTTCGGTTGTCCTGTCCATTTCTTGACCTTGAGTCTTTCCCGCCAAAGAAAGTTAGTCTTGCATGCACATCCGTTTTACAGATCTAGCTTTTGTGTACGAAAACTGTTGGTTCTTTGCCTGTACAACCAGAGCAGACAATTTCAAGATCGTTGTTGCTAACACATGTATTTAGTGTGTGTCTTTTCAGACGCCAAGGCTTCATTGTTTCTGCAATAATTTCTTTCTCTTTTTTTTTTCCAAAATTCACATTCCCTTCCTGATTTGCTCCCTCCACACAACACAGTCCGTGGCATTTTGTATTGTTCTGTTGCAATGGAAAGCGTTAGCGTCTATGACGGCGGCTACATACACACCTAACCACTGGTATGAGGCGGTGATATTGGCGTAGCCTGTACAATTTAAAATTAAACCTGCAGTCTAATGTGAATGTGTGGTGTGTCAGAGGATAGGAGAAGTGTTTAACCAACTTCACGAGAAACAGTGTGAAACGAAAGGGTTGTCTTTTTATATAGAGAATACACAAAGCAATGCACAGATTGCCAAACTATAGAGGGAAAAACCGATTAACTCTTTCAACACCATGCCAGTGTTATATTAACCCATTTTGTTATTCGTAGCTGTTACCAGTAGCGCATCAAAGCCAGGCGGGCTGAAACCCCGGGTAAAGGCGTCTTGCTAGTCCCACTGTCTGTCACCATAGAGTGTTAGTCCCATTCCTCCTCATAGCACAATACACGGCCGTACAGCTTAAACGAGATTTCCGGTTTTTTTTTTTGTGAGGCTAGCCTGGCCAGTTGTTATCAAGTATATTTATACACAAACTGAACTACAGTTTGATTAATTTGCATCATGCTTTATTGAATGGAATATTATTTTAAAGAGAAATATTTTCTGCTAGCCCATTTATTTGTCTTCAAAATAATAATTCATTCAATAACACATGTTGCAAACTTATTAAACTGTAGTACAATTTAGGGATAAACCTACTCGATAACAACTGTTACTACCGACCGGCCTCACAAATACGGGAATTCCCGTTTGAGTTGTACAGCCTTATACCTGGAGCTGGCCGTGGCACGGTATAACACTATCGTCTGGAAAGACGGAACGGTGCCAAACTATCAACCAGCTAGTTTTTACAAATACCCAATCTATGTCCCGCACGTAAAGCCTGTTGACAATATTATCATAGTGAAAATAGCGCTCGCTGCATACTGACCCAATCCATGCAGAAACTCTAACGTGAGAGCTGCTAGTTACTAATACTACGATGCTACCCTCAATATCCAAGCGACAAGAAGAAAAATATCACGTTATGCACTCACGTGAAATCGTTATTAGCTAACGCATAATTTTGTCTACACCATTTACACATACGAATTTATTACGCCTTGTCACTGTGTCATACGGTTGAAGGGGGTTTCAGGTGTTTGCTCCTGTTTGATTCTCATCCATGAGATGTTAATCCCACAGCCTGCAATCCCAAGGTGAAAGATTAAAGTTAGTTATAAGAAAAGTAAAATATCACTGACGGCTTTTTGACATATGTACTTTTTTATTGGGCTCCCTTGTACTCTTACCTGGCCATTCATAAGTGAGGTTTTGTTTGATTCACCTGTCAGTCACTCCCTTCCCGCTCTAGTTGACTCACTCTCTAGAGCTGTGGGGTTTTTATAACCTTTTTGCACCTGCTGTGGATTGAGGAAACGAGACACATTTTGAAGACACACTGACAGCTAAGACATGAACAAATACAAATGTACATCAGAGATGCTGAGATAAAGAGAACCCATGGGATCTCAGGGTGGGTGGGTGGATGTGGGTGGGGGGTGCTAAGGGCTAACCTCTCTTGGGAATTTTCGTAAAATGCCATTTAAACACCCCTCCCTCCGCACCCCCCCCCCCCGCACCCCCTTCACCCTCCCGTAAATGATGATACGGTTATTGAAACGTTGGTCTCCCCACGGAAAGTAGGTCAAGTTCCGTTGTTAAGGTTGTTGGACTTGTCTACCGCGGTCGAAGTTATGAGTGTGGCGGTCTGTTGTAGTAGTAGTAGTACTTTTACAACACCAGGACATCACATAAGCGATAAACACCTGATGACACAAGGTGCCACCATGTGGATGAGGATCACCAGTGGAGAGGTCCCGGAAGCCGCGCTCAGCCATTAGGCCATATTTATTGCCGGGCTTTATTGCGGCCCCTGGCAAGAGCCAGGGTGGGGCTTCAAAATAACAAAAAATTGCATCCCACAGGGGTGGTAATGGTTTAGCTACTGTGATCCTCTTTTGTTGTGTTGCATTTACGTTTTTATCCCGAGGAAGAAACTGCCTGTAAAAAAGGTTTCATCACTCTCTAAAGGGGTTATGTGTTAGACCTCGTAGCCGATGTTTTTGGAGTGTTAAAACCTCTGGTAGGGTGAAATTATACAACACGCGATGTCAACGGCATTGCGGAAGACCCCCGTGAAAGTGACCTAAGAAAGAGTGGCTCGAGGTCGACCAATCAGAAGTTAGCTAGGCTGAAGGTCGACCAATCAGAAGTAAGCTAGTGTGTATGTGGGCGGTCGGTGGGGAGACCAATGTAACTATTACGGATGAAACAGACTATACCTACCATTTTTTATGTGTATGCACAGGGATGTTTGAGCCTGATGATATAGGACCGCATGGTTAGTGCCAGTTAGGATGGGGATTTTTTCCTCCCTGATTAAAATAAAAATAAAAACTGTCCATAAACCTACTAAGTAATCGAGCCTAGGTCTCCCGCATGAAAACCCGGCGTACGTTATCTTCCCGCTAGTTTCGTATAGTAATTTAAAAACATAAATATTCAATAAATACTTTAAAAGAGAACTTCTTTACATTGTTAAAGGGTCGCTTAGTCTCTATGAAATTGTCTAGGTTTGAGAAAGGAGGGGTGGAGTGGGGGAGGGGCCTTAATTCCAAGGCTCTGCCACCTATGATGTTGATATTATGTTACTCTTTGAATGCAATTAATACAAAACGATTTGAACTAATGCGAAATCTGCTGCTGCCTAAATCAGATGTGCAGCTCTCCATGTGTGTTCCGGAGCTCCTTTATGGCAAAAACAAGAA